>CM077033.1:74445976-74844718 GCA_039090855.1 Macrothele yani | reverse complement strand
ATAGACAGCTGAAACATACACTAACGTCTACCAACAAATAATTAGACACCCTTGCAATCAATGACATCTGCGGGTCCTGATACACGTCACGGCCGCAGCCGCCATTAAATACCGTGTACGAATCAACAACGCAACAGGTCGCATGCAAGATGTCACGCAGTTCGGAGCTTCCTCTGATTTCGAGAAATGTGTAATCGTCGGGTATCAGCAGAAATGGCCGATCCATACCTGACATATCCAGTGAGTTGAAGTACCCGAAATCAACAATATTGGTGCAGCCTCAGACGTGATTGGTAAGAGGAAGATGATGATCGGGATCAATGTACGGAATGTGCCCCGACCCCGGCCAGACCCAGGCCAAAACTGGGAGTTAGAGACCGACGGGTGCTGGCCAGAGAAATTCCGGAAGAGCCGAAAAACATCGATGGGCTACATCCGCGAGGAGTTTCAACAGGCATACGGGAGTGTTCTTTCTGATGAATAACGCATCGGTAAGGAAGCCCATCTGCTCGGTTATCATGGACGTGCTGCCGCCCACAAGCCTTTGTTCACCAAGTTCAAGATAGCGCTGCTCGGCAAAACGTGATGTGGCAAAGAACGTCGTCAGTGGACCGTTGAACAGTGGAGTGCAGGTCTCCTTCTGGAGCGAACGAAGCCAAGGTTCACGCTCTACCGTTCGGATGGCAGGGTCTGGGTTTGGCGTCTGCCTGGAGAACGCCTCCTGCCGGAATGTATTGTCAGCCAACTGTGAAGTTCAGCGGCGGTGGAATTATGCTATGGGGGTGTTTCTCCTGGTATGGCACGGGACCCATGGTCGCAATTAAGCTGTTAGACTCGTAAAGCCGAGACCTACTGCACCATTTTTGGATGACCATGCGCTTCTCTACGTTGTGGCAGGTTTTACAGGGTGGACCCATGTTACTTTCGGTGAATGACAATGTTACCTGTCATATTGCGAGGTCCACCATGCGGACTGGCTCTCTGCAGATAGTTCGGGCCTTCCAAACCTCTCTCGAGCCACATCTGGGATGAGTTGGAGCGTCGACTTAAGGGGTGCCCCCACCGTCCGAAATCGGTGAAGGAACTGACCTGTCTTCTCTCCAAGCCGTGGAAGAATATACCGCTAGCCGTCGTACAACGCCTGGGTTGAGAGTATACCCCAGAGGGTCGCGTAGCTGTAATCGCCGCTCGTGGAGGCTCCACCAACTATTAAAGATGAATAAACTTCTTTTTTCCTTTGCTATCACAGGTGTCCAATTACTTGTTGGTAGATAGTGTAGTTACGAAATGAATTTATTACACAACTCACGATCTGCATCTTTCACAGATACCGATAAATAGCATCACTTGAGCGCTGCCCCCAGGATTACGGAGAGAAGATCAGGTTTAAAAATATAATCGAATACTCTTCGTTAGAAAGACAATTTTAAAACCGTTTTCTTTTTAAGTAACGCAATTCTTTTTGTTTTGATTCAGGGTTTAACGACCACCGTGAGCAACTGGATGAGCTATAAGCACTCCCCGGTCCCTAAATTAGGGTCACTGATTCTAGGTAAAAGAGGGAGCCAGTGATATAAGGTAAAGATAATATCCATGTCTACCGGGATTCGAACCCGGACCTAACGCGGACAAAATTTTACGCAGAGGACATGAAGTTATATAATGTATTTCTCAGTTCTCTTCTTGTAACAGTTGAATTAAAAAAATATCGTTGATATCCTCCATCAGCTATGAGATAGATTTTGTTCAGAATTTGTTAATCTCACAACATATCTTTCAGACGTTAGTGCGTGTAATTTGCTACTTTTATTTGAATGTTTTATCGATGGTATAAGTCCGGTTGAATTTTTTAATGTTTAAGTTTACTATGAATAACAACTTCACTCACTACGCATAATTTAATTATGCTAAATTCTACTATAGGTGATGTGTGTTCCCCTTTCTGCTGAATTTCTAGATTTAAAAAAAATTCTGCTCAGGCTTATACACTGCCGGACAATTGCTAAGGACGGATGACAATAGCAACGATAGCAACCATAAAATGGAAGGCAGAAAATGTGGAAATTAGCATAAGTGCGGATACAGTAAGACGTGTTGTGCGAATACAAATTTTGGATTGCCGAACTTGTTCGCGACGTCATAGCGCTGATAAGAGGCATAAAGGATTTGACTCGTATTGACCGTTGTTGTTCAAACGCAAAGTTGAAAGGGAAAGAATCAATTGACGAACTTGCAATTTTCAGTATGTCTTCCCGACATCACCTAGATGATTTTACGCGTGGCCGTATTATTGGCAAGATTGAAGAAGGGCGAAAAATTACAGATGTTAGCAGAGAGTTCGACGTCAGCCACAGTGTTGTTTCAAGGCTTTGGAAATCATTTCAAACAAATGGAGAGTGTAGCAAACGTCACGTGGGAGGTCGTGTTCGCAGTACGACACCTGCAGAAGATCGGTACATAGTGCTGTCAACAAAAGAACACCGGCGCAGCACAGCCAGTGAGGTAGCAAATCAGTTTAGGGCTGCTACTGGCAAGCGGATCTCCCGAAAAACTGTCGCCAGACGTTTGTAATGAAGGAGGACTATACGCCCGCCGTCCTGTTGTGTGCGTTCCATTGTCCAGACGTCACCCTAACTTTCCGTTTGCAATAATGCCATTAACATCGCAATTGGACTGATAACGACTTGTCTGCTGTCCTCTTCCCAGATGAGAGTAGATACAGTCTATCGTCTGATTCTCGACGACAACTGATCTAGCGTGATAGTGGTACTGCATATTGTCCAGCAAACATACAGGAAAGTGACCGACATCCGACATGTAGTGTCATGGTATGGGCTGGTATCATGATCAATGGCCGTACATTGATCATGATACCAGCCTCTATGTGCTTCTAACTGGGACTATGACTGGCCAACGATACATTAATGATGTTCTGCTACCTCACGTTCCGTGGTGCTGTCGGTGATAGATTCATTTTCATGGACGACAACGCAACATGTCAGAGAACAGTCACTGTCCAGGAGTGTCTTGAGAGCGAGGATATTCAACGCCTCGTATGTCCAGCACGTTCTCCAGATCTGAATCCCTTTGAAAATGTGTGGGATGCTTTGGGGGAGTCTTGCTGGTCGCCAATGCCCTCCAATAAACAAGGACACCCTCATCCGTGCACTGACAGAGGAATGGGATAAATTACCCCAACAGCTGCTTGATAATGTTGTGCAAAGCATGACACGACTTGTGGAATCTTGCTTCCCTTTCCAGGGTGGCCATATCCTGTATTGACATCTTACGCCGGAACGCATGCGGACGGTAAATGCATTTTTTTCACGTTTTCGTATTCTGCACAAAATGGCCTGTTTGTCCCGTGAACACGTTCCAAAGCCGTCTGGATTTCCGAGCACAATAAATTGGTTCTTTCTTGTAATGTCCTGGCATTCTGACATTATTTTCTTTCACTTGGCATCCAACCACACTCACTTTTTTATGCGCTATATAGGTGTTTATGATCCGTCCTTAGCAATTGTCCAGTGTATTTTTCTTGTCGGAAAGGATACAAAAACGTGCTGAGTCCAATCGAAAATCCGATGTCATCGAGCTTGTTTTCTTATGTTACTAAAAATCCATCCAAGAATGTGTTAAGTTGCTAAATTCAGATATCAGTACGAGTAGATGCAAATGGTTGAAAGGTGATTTGCATTCAGGTGGACCAAAATCCATCCCAGAATGCTTTCAGTTGACAAATTCAGATATCAGTAAGAGCAGACGAAAATGGTTTAAAGGGGACTTGCAATCAGGTTGTTACTTTTTAATATTCTTTATTTTTTCTGCGTGGTAATGAACTACAAAGTGCGAAAAAATTGAGTACGAAGAAGCGGTTGAATAGCAACCAATCAATTGAATCTAATATCTTCAAATATTTTTTTCCTCTACGTAACAAATTTGTAAGAAATATACAGCTCTTTGAACCTTCATTTGCTATTCAAAAATATAATTAATATGGTTTTTTAAATTTCCAGCTTCAAGCCAAAACTTTTGGGGCTGTTTCAACTCCACACATTTCGAAAAGTAAAGGAGAGTTAACAGATACTTGGTAAAGTACATTTATCCGCAATTTCAGAATATCTCAAGAATAAGTATTTTAGGTTTTCCATAATTTACTGTAAGCTAATGAATCAACATGTCTTGGTTCTATATCTTAATTATTCTAAAAGTGGAACTTCATGAAATACGTATATTTTTATACAAAGCAATTGCTGAATAAAACACTTAAAATAATTTAAAATGAAAATGTACAACAAAAAAGCAGAACACGAAATTTGACATTCGAATTCTGTTATATTCTTAATCATCATGTATTTAAAAATGTTGTTGCTTCATTTTGAACGTATGTATATGATCCTAAGGCATTATTTTCACGCTTTTGTTTTCTTATTCTTCTTGTGTGTTTTCAATCGACAAAATTTGTGAGTTAAAAGAAATCATATCCTCATCATCAACAACCATGTTCCGTCCATTGTTTAATCTAGCCCCCCACCCCCGAGAATTTCTTTTTAGCCAGTCTCTTCCTAGTTATTCTGACATACTTTTGAATAATATCCACGCATATCCCACATTGTTTCCTCTTCGGTATTTTCCTGACCTTTGGATAATTGTGAAGAATTTCAGTTGTACACCTGTGATCAGTTCTTCTAGAAATTTGTTAAGTCCATTTCCATTTCAGAGATCATTCCGTAATCATGATGTTAAATATCGTTACGTATTAAGAGAATACAACGTGCTTTGTCACAAACCACGTTGTATTCTCTTAATTCGTTTATTCGTCCCAAGACTTTCAGATCAAGAATCACATATTGTTGTCATATTTGCGATCTATGCATTCCTCTTCATGTGTTTTCCAGCTGTACAAACCATACAGCTGTCCATGCTTTTCTCAGTAATTTGCAGACTATGGATTTCTTGTTTAGTTAAGTTTCAGGGCTTTGATCCATAATTTAGAAATAGAATGCTGCATTCTTTAAAAGCATTTTATTTAGTAAGTACAGGTAAATTACTCTTGGAAGGTGTGAGTTTCTTCCAAATGCCCCACAATCACGATTTGCAAGCCAATTTATTTCATCTTCGCTGTGGCCTTTGCTTGGTGTCTGTTATCCAGGCTAAATACAAACATAGGTCCTTTAATAAATCGCCAAATCTTCAGTTTTTGAAAAAATATTTGTTTTCTGTAAGTTAGTATCAATCTTGTTTTTGTACGTTCACCTTTAAATCCACTTACTCAGACTTTTCTGCAAGTTTCTTTTGCCTTCCCTTGATTTGAATTTACATGTTGTGCTACACTGAAGAAAATGTATGATAATACTGTTCGAAATTCTGTTTGAATTGTTTTTGTAAGTGCGTTATAGATTATTTTGCACGTATTAAAATGTTTGAAATATCATATGATCTTTATAATAAAATAAGTGAATGTTTATATTTCGTAATGGTACGCATTTAAGCCAAACAGTTTGAATAAGACAATGTACTTATACTTTCAAGAGTAACGGTTGTGCTTGTAATAAAATCAATCTTAAATGACATCGACGGATTATCCAAAAATCAGATGTTTTTCAGCTTTCCTTACATGGAAAACTTACATACTGGGACAATCTTATTACTTGCGCGTAGTTGTAATTTGATGAAGTGCAGAGCAGATGTAATAAATGAGCATGCCATTTCAAACTGTTATGACCAATTTTTGACCCTTAACATGGTAAAGTAGTTTTAAATAATACTGCAATAGAATAGCATTTTTTAAGTCTTCTATTTCTTCCATAAAAATTCAGATTAAGTTCCCAAATCATTGGTTGGTGATAGCACATTATGAACTTCAGATTCGAAATAAGGGGGTGCAAATTTGTAAGAATGAGCTAATTCTGTTTCATGGCAAGGAAAAATGTTCAAATTTGTTGTTTAGGGTAATAAGTATATTTATGTGTATAGGAAACTTTCATAAAAGGAAGGACACTGAAGAGTCTCTCAGAAAGGAGTGATGACGCATTTTCATAAATGCATAAACAGTTTCCCAAATATTACTGTCTCAAAAACACGCATTTACCACCAGTGTACGTTGTGGTTTGACGAAAAATGTCAAGGCAACCGTCAAGTAAGTGCAGTCCTTATTCTAAAAATGAATGCGAAGTGAAGTTCAAATGTAATTTTTTCTGGTTTCTGATAAGGAGGTAATTAAGCCTCTAAGCTGCCGTTGTACCTAAACCGAATTGTGCCAAAATATTTCTATTCCTTCCAAAAAGACAGATCCGCCCAACTGCCAGATTTTTGAAAGCTACGGCAAAACACCATCACAAATATTATTCCCCTCTCGTCATAGCAGTACCGGCTAAACCTGTCACTACTAACAAGGGTTCACTCATAGTCCTTTATTTCCGTCTGTATGATTCCAGGAATGATTGGGAGGGCCTAGTTCTGCTCACAGGGACATTATGATACTAGGTAGAAAGAAGTGACTAAAACATCTTTTATCTCCTTTCGTAACTTCGTCGCCACAGTTATACAACTTTCAGCAGGTTATAAGTCGTAAAAGAGTAGTGGGTAATCAATCATAAATGACCATTTTCCTAAGTAATCATTTTAAAACAAAGTTAAGGAGAATGCAATGATTCCTGACGCGCGTGTTCACCGACTCAGCTGCACCCAGCTCAATTATACACTATCTACCAACAAGTAATTGGACACCCCTGCAATCGACGATATCTGTGGTCCTGATACACCTCACGGCCGCCACCGTTAAATATCGTGTGGCAAACAACAACGCAACCAGTCGCATGCAAGATGCCACGCAGTTCGGAGCTCTCTGATTTCGTGTAAGGCGTAACCGTCGGGTATCACAGAAATGGCCGATCCATACGTGACATATTCAACGAGTTGAAGTACCAAAATCGACGGTGGCCTACGTGATTGGTAAGTGGAAGATGAGAGGTGACTGTCGGAATGTGCCCCGACCCGGCAGACCCACAAAACTGGGAGCTTGAGACCGAAGGGTGCTGGCCAGAGAAATTCGGAGCAACGGCACCAAATCGATAGGCCACATCCGCGAGGAGTTTCAACAGGCATCCGGGAGTGTTCTTTCGAAGAATACCATTCGTAAGGAAGCCAATCTGCTCGGTTATCATGGACGTGCTGCCGCCCACAAACCTTTCATCACCAAGTCCAATAGCGCTGCTCGACTAACGTGGTGCAAGGAACGTAACCAGTGGACCGTTAAACAGTGGGAAACAGGTTCTCTGGAGCGAAGGAATCAAGGTTCACCCTATATCGTTCGGATGGCAGGGTCTGGGTTTGGCGTCTGCCTAGCGAACGCCTCCTGCAGGAAATTATTGTGCCAACTGTGAAGTTCGGCGTCGGTGGAATTATGCTATGGGAGTGTTTCTCCTGGTATGGCACGGGACCGTTGGTCGCAATTCCTGGTAGACTCAACACCGAGACCTACTGCACCATGTTGGATGACCATGTGCTTCCTACGTTGTGGCAGTTTTACGGAGTGGACCCATGTTACTTTCAGGATAACAATGCCACCTGTCTTGTTGCGAGGTCCACCGTGGCTTGGTATGGTGACACTGGGGTAAATCGAATAGAGTGGCCTGCGCAGAGCCCGGACCTTAACCCTATCGAGCTCCTATGGGATGAATTGGAGCGTTGACTTAAGGAGTTCTCCCACTGTCTGAAATTGGTGAAGGAACTGACCTGCCTTCTCCAAGCTGAGTGGAAGAAAATACCTCTAGCCGTCGTAAAACGCCTGGTTGAGAGTATGCCCCGGAGGGTCACAGCTATAATCCCCGCTCGTTTAGGCTCCACCAACTATTGAAGGTCAATATACTTTCGTTTTCCTTTGCTATCATAGGTGTCCAATTACTTGTTGGTATATAGTGTATATTTAACAGCGAATACTTTTGTTCGAGCTAATTTTGGCCCATTTTCCTAACCCCGAGGTAATGCGTTCCAGCTAGTTAAAGGGTTTATTATAGCATTTTGAAAACCGGTAAATGAAGAACAAAAATCAACGTGGCTATCATTCAAGTACCTTTAAACTCTGTGCATACCACAACCATTGAGGACAACAAAGAAAACTGATGAGTGAATCATTCTTAGTTTGCAGGGCATTTGGGTACACTATGTCACACAATATACATAAGTTGGCAATGCATTACTTTTAAGAATACTGGGTGCTTCCACGACGAGCTGGAAGAACATTGTCATAAAAAATGTATCTTCCTTGAAAGGCTGATCAACGGTTAATATATTCCAAGTGTGATAGCTGGAAAATTTTTATAAATCATTTATTATTCATTTCAGATAAGATATTATTTCAGATCAATTAAAAGACAAATTTTAGATCAGTTTTGACACAATTTAATTAAATATTATAATGTAATTTAAATAGAAACTCTATGTGATTTAGAATATCTTACAATACGTTTGAAACACACGTAATGACTCCGGGATTTACAGGAATAAATTCTCCTAACGGAAGAAAAATTTATTTTGGAGAATGTTATTTATAAGATAGCGATTGGCAAAGATATGTTTCCTACGTTTCATAATATAATTGTTTTCAGTTCAGAATGTCATTCCTCGCATATTCACAAAAACGTATCGCTTATGTGGACGTAGTACATTGTCCGCCATTTTACAATGCAAAGCGGCCTAATATTATTGTCTCACATGGTGTTAACCAATAAAATTTTAGATATCATTTACAATGACTGATCTAAGAAATTTCTGAATGGCGGCGAATTCAACATTGGAATTCATTTTAAATCAGGTATTTAAATGTGTAAGGAAACTGTATTCAAATCATTTCACCTTTTTTTGTGGTTCGGAAACTTCCCATACTACGTGTTTAAAACATTCTGTTGCACAAGCAATATTCTTCAAAAACTGAATTATATTCAGAATGGTCTTAAAATTTATAATGAAGTGTAGGACAATGGAAAAAATATGTCATAGAGGAACTGAATTTCTTCAAATAAATGATGAAAATAGAAAACCAAAAAACGTAGGTTTTTTGATATTATGATGTGAAAAAAATCTGTCTGTAACAACCAAACCTAATCAACCTTCCCGAGTTTAGCAGGTTAGCATGAGATAATTTAAAACAAAACCAAAGAACTTTCACCACTGATCAGGGGTAATAAAGTAAACTCACAAAGATATAAAATACATGTGAAACGAAACAAGAACAGGTGTAAACCTAATTTTTGTGGCACAAAAAATTTGCATTTCTGTTTTAGTCTACAGTACAATAAGGTTTTGTCAGTTTTCAGCTTGCTCAGCTGCTACCTTGTTCTCAATTTCCTATATTTCTGAACACTTGGACCCATTCTCTGTGAAAATACGATCTGCCAATAGAATTGTTAGTATCCAAAAGCAAATGAATCAAAGGACTCTGAAATAATAAGAAAAAGAATGCAGGTGAAAAAAATGCTTTTCTCTGAAGAAGGATAGGAAAAGGACATACCTTTCCTTTTTAAAGCGTCCAATACGCTGGAGCGACCATATCTATATTTTACCTTCGCAGATAGTATAAATATAAAATATTTCAGCAATAGAATGTAAAGTAAAATTTATTTATGTAATTGACTGATCTTATTCAGCAAAATATTTCAAAAATATATCAGATATAAATTAATCCGTCCTATTATTTGACGAGTTTTATATTAAGCTCTGTTATATATAAGAGGAGATTTTATCTGTAGAAAACGGAAGTATGCTTAGTTGGAAACGGTTTGTGTAATGTACCGCAACCCTTAAGTTGAAGGTCTGTGCTTGAAATCTTTAGCATTATTTAGGAAACAGAATTCTTTCTCATTGGAACAAAACCATGAATGATTTTGAAGTGATTGTAGACAGTAATATATTTTGTAGGAAATATAGAAAGGTAATACCCAAGGAAAGATGATGTTGCATTACATTTTCCTGGTGCAATACGCATGAAGATTCGTCAAGCTTTTACTCTCTACTGGGAAGCTTTTCAAGGCAATGTGCACATAAAATGCAGGATATTAGAACACGTTAGAAACAAGATGTTTCTTGAAAACCATAGAGCTTATAAAATATGAAAGCTCGACTACTTACGTAATAAGGAAAGTGATAAACTTTATAGTAAAGTTCTGAAGGCTGAGTGAATGTTTTAGTTCAAGTTGATTACAGCTCATTTCTTCAAACACCTAGAAAATTTGTGTTCATCGGTTAAAGGGTTATACTTTTATAATCAACACAAGGATTGTAGTCAACAATTTGTAAAAATTAAACCTTCGTTTTAAAATAATACAAGCACACATTATATGAATATAAATTAACTATTTTTAAGTTAAGTTATGTATTGTATGAATATAACTTAATTCTTTTAATTTGAGTAGAAATTCCGTTCATGTGAATTTTACCTGAAGCTGATAATCTTATTCCTAGTGAAAAAACAACAGCTTTTTAAGTGTTTTTTAATCTTTTCCCTTCATAAGGCTATTTGTGGATTTAAGGTTGTAGTCCGACAAGGATTCTTTCTCTCTCATCCTTTTTCACTATAATTACGAAACGGGTGTGTTTTTACTACTGTCATAGAAATTCAGTCAGAAGACTTCCTTCATTTCCCAGAAGTAAAACACCAATTTAATAAAAATTTGATTTTATATAACAAAATTTCAGTGAATACGAGGAATTCACATACATTTATCCAAGCTGCACCCAAATCTTAGATGGTTGTACACACTGTATGCTCCGCAGTAGTCTAAGCGATGCCTTCGTTCGCCTGAGTTGTTCGCCTGAGTTGGGTCCGGGTTCGAATCCCAGTGAGGCATCGATGTTTATGTTTGTTCTTCGGCACTGGCATTCAATGTGTTACTTGTCCCACATTGGCTCTCCGTGTACATTGGTCATTTAGCATACTGTTAAACCATGTTTGATATGTACATGTTCGCAATGTGTTACTTGATCAACAGTGATCTCTGTGTGTAAATTGATCAAATGGCATACGGTAAAATGTATGATATGTACTTGTTGCTGTGAAAATCTGTATCCTGTCTATGTCTGATTGTTTGTCATGTCTCTATACCAGTAGGTCCAATAAAACATTATTAAGAAAGAAAAAAACCTCCAATCTTAAAAAAAGACAAGTTAATAAAATCCTGCAATGCATTAATTATGTATGATACGCTTTCCAACATACCAGAAATAATTAGTTAAGTTATTACTCAAGTTATGAGGATAATGGCTGTAGAATAAATTTCGCTCCTATGACCTGACCATTGGCCCCATTTCGATGATATTCAACAGATCCGGTAAAGTATATTTCCGGAACAACATCATAACATTTTGTTTCAATCGAATCATTTTTACGTAAGTTATAACGCAATATCAGGAACAGCGAGCATCACACGGTTAAATGGGGGATGAGGGCACCATTTGTTTTTTATTTTGATATGTTATTTCCGAGTATTGTAATGTTTAGTCGTTCAGTTGCACGTTGTCCCAAGTGTTCCAGTCGGTGACAACGTTCATCCGCGGTTTCGGTTGCGATTCACTGTGATGAACGGCTTTGTAACTCTTCCAAGCGCTGCTTACGTTCTTCGGATGATTCAGCTGCGATTTACTGTCTATTTATTCGCCGCATTTGTTCGAAGTTTTCTTCCGATATAGATTTATTGAGGGTTATAATAGCGTCGGACATTATTTCCATGCTCCTCACCTTAGCTGCTCGGAATGGTCTTCTTTTTGTAGGCTGATCTTCTTTCATAGGAAGGCCATATCTTTCGAGACTGGAATGTATTCGGAAACTATCGGTTCTTGAATGTCCAAGCTGTTCCATATTTACTTCTGCCGCTTGTTCTTGTTCCAACAATGCCGTATTCTACTTATTTTTCTTATTAAAGTTGAAAAGTCCACGTTTCGTAGAGGTCAGCCAGCCATATATTTTTATATTGTTTTACCATCAACGTGACACTCTGTTAATAGTAATTAATAAAAATGAACTAATCATATTTCAGCAAAGCGGATACGCTCGTCATCAAGTGACTATTGAAATACGTTAAAAAAATGCTATATTAACAGTTTACCTTTTGAAGGGAAAAACACATCACCTTTCCGCTGCTTATACTGTACTACGCATAAACTCCAAGCAGCTGGCACATATCACTTTTTGTTGTAGAAGAAAATAGAAGTAATGCGTAATACGCACACAACGCATCATGTAATGAGGCAGATGGGACTCACGACCATCTTCTCGCGAGAGTGTGACGTCATAAAACTTTAATAGGATCCACACAAAACGCGGGCCGCAATGAGACAGATGGCGTGACCGCGTGCCAACATCTCAATCAGGAGAGTGGGACGTAATAAGATTTCTAAGCATGGGTTAAATTAATGGGACTACGCCATGACACTAAAAAAGGTGGTAATCCGGGGAGATAATTTAACCGACTAAACGAATTTTCCTAAAGTCGAGATCAAGCTATATCGATTTCTAGTACCAGAAAACGGTAGGTTAAGGACTTTCATCAAAATCCTTAGAGCCGTTTTCAAGATAAAATTTGCATGCATACAAGAATTGCTCCTTTAATAGTATAGGATAAGGGCAGCGGAATGGATCCCGAACCTATGTCCTGACCTTTGACCCATCAAGCTTATATTAGATGGAGATACCACTCCTATCCGCGCAGCATTGGCCGCCATAAGTTACCGCCCGCGCTGCGTGTGATGTCGCAAGCAGGCAAAAGGCTGCTTTACTGCTACGGAAGGCACTGAAGCTACGAGGCGTTTAGACAGATAAAATGAGGGATTTAATAATTATCAATTATACAACCTTACGATTTAAGCAACTGTGTAAATAAAAATGTGTTTTTCTTCTTAATTTCACAAGATTTCTAGAAAGAGAAAAAGAAGAAAGAAAAAAACCAGCATTTCGAGAATCTAAACTCGGAGACGTTAGGAAACAAAAATCGGAATGCGATTTTTTCATAGAAGGTTAGGTGCTGAAAAATAGAATTACTTGCCTTATATGTGCAGATAATTTAATATTTTCGGTAATCTCACTAATTTAAGTTTCTAAAGTCGAATATATTTCCTTTCTTCAAATTTTACAGTAAGTGAAGGGTTGTTATTAAGAGGTCATATTTTTTTAATTCTTGCTGCTGTATTAAATCATACTGTATTCAACCAGAGTGAGGGAAAAATAAAAAATATAATAAAAATGCATGCACATATATTCTCCATACAAAGGTAATTCTTATGCTCACATCACATCAGCTTTCAAAGATATTACCTTATAAAACAAAATATGCATAGGTGTTATAGCAGGTCACTTATTTTTCATTACATTAAAAATTTCTATTAGTATCTAGGGACATAGAATTAAATCTGTTTATGTCCACTGCTATACTTACAATAAATAATAAATATAAATAAGGAAAACAGCTTAAAAAAAAACGATTCAACATTTTTGTGTATACATATGTGACATAATTATGAACCCCACATTTTCACACAAAAAAAAATAAAAAAAAAAAACATCCAAAATACAGCTCCTAATATAAAAAAAAATGATATATATAACTCCAGAGTGGACTCACAATGCGTAATGAGCATATGTACCCATACAGGATACAGTTATAATATATCCAAAAAACATTACATTAAATTCCACTACAGTTGAACTACAATTAAAAAAAAACATAACCAGAATTACCCTTTTCAAGAAAACCAATGAATAATAATTATTTTACAAAAGTATGTTCAATAGGTGGGTCAAATTATTGAACCTGTATGTGTTGGATTCAATATTATTGTCCCCAGGTAAATCTTTACAAATCTCATTCAAGATAGCATTAAGGGCATTCTTTGCCCACTAACTCCTATTATAATTACATACAGTTGTAACAGCACTTTCAGGTAATTCAACAATTAAAATACAATGACAGAAGATTAATACTGCTAAACCATAAAACCTTGCCAACCATATTATTTTCATATGAACAGCAATATGTCCTCCTGCACATTTCACAAACACTAAATAAAATAACAAATAAAATGTACAACAATAAATTAATGATAGGTCATTTGACACTACGTTCACTGTTAGTTCACTTAGCTCTTTTTGATCAGGGGCGCGCCAAAGGCATTTGCCGCCCGGGTGCAAGCCCAGATTTTGCCGCCCTCTTGTACGAGGATATTTTTCAATTTTTATTAAATTTTACATGAAATAAATATCTTTAGCAACATTTTGTTATATTTCCTGTAAATCGAGATTTTCCATGAAACACTACTGTCTCATATAAAACTGAAAAAAAAATCTGTAAAACTCTAGCTCAGATGACGCTACGAATAATTCAAGAAGTCAGCTTCCTCTCTCTCTCTCTCTCTCTCTCTCTCTCTCTCTGTCAATTTACACAAAAGTCTGCATTACCGGAAAAAAAAGTTTCGTCATGTACGATCATAAACATATCACAGCTTCTCGATGGATAAACACACACATATACAGTATGCATAACTAAGCAAGATAAAATGAGGAAACCGTGGGTAAGGAAAATGATAAAGAGTGAAATACATTATGATCAGGGAAAATCCCTGAAATGGTAATGGGCTGGACATATTGCCAAGAGAACGGACCATCGATGGACAACGGAAATTTTACACTGGATTCCAAGAGACTGGACAAGACCCAAAAGAAGACCACGTGGGATATGGGGGATGAATTCGAAAGCATGCGGGAGTAAGATGGTAGAGACTGGTCCAAGACAGACCGTTGTGAAAGAAACTTGGGCAGACCTTCATCCAGTAGAAAATTGATAATGGTTGAGGAGTATGATGATATTTATATACATGCAATATTAAAGATGACGGGCGTCTCTAACTATTCTAACCAAAATATCTAATATCGTGGAATACATTGAAATTGTACCCCAGTGCTCATTACCCATATTGCCTCGATCAAATACTATTTTCCCACCCTGTTTTACGGTCAACGCTGTAAGCTCATGAAATTTGCCAACGATAAGGTAATTCAGAAAAGTAAGCATATATTTCGTAAACAATGCTGAAAATGTTCACAATCTATAGGGAAATTTTTGCGTCGGCATTTACCACCAGATTTAAAGTCTGAGCCTTTCAAAGTACATAAAATGCGTAAGTGTCTTAAGTCGAAAAATTATGCTTTTTGAAGTCCATTGTGTTTTTCCTACACATTGGCCCCATTTGTCATTGCGCGGGCCACGCATTCATGAATGCAGAAATCTTCAAGATAAAAAAAAAAAAATAGAAACAGAACTTTCAACCCTTTGCCCGCGGTATCTGTTACTGAACAAAACAGTAAAAATTATTCTCTGATTTTAAGACGTTTTCTGTTAAATTATAAACGAGTGTTTTTTACTAAAAAAGTAAACGTTCCACTTAGCATTACGAGTTCTCACAGTATAACATTTTCATAACTTCTCCCACGTCACTGATATTAATTTATCAACCGAAAAAATTGATTGTAGGTCTTTTTCGCCCCCGGAATCTGGCGCCCGGATGCTTAGCACCCGTTGAACCCCGCTTGGCGCGTCCCTGTTTTTAATGACCAAAAGTGATTTTCCAAATTTAATACAGCTTGCTATCATGGTATTTACAGCGTTAGCAAAGAAGTCATTGCAGCAAGTGAGCATTACTGGTGACTATTTTGTTAAGGAATTTCTCCCGCCACCTGTGGATAAGTCGATTTCTACGAAGATTATTGCTCATTGTTAACTTCCCCCCGCTCCCCGAGTATACAAAGAACCAGTATTCTGTAGTCATTTTGTCATGGTCTTCCCACAAATGTCGCATCTTAGAATACACGGAAAGGCCCATTGGTTTTAGCATAGTGTGTATGGAAAAGTTTTTCCAATAAAAAATATCGCATGCAAACGAACTCACTAGCCCCACTAGGAAATTGCAGTTTTTAGTGACAATGTAAAAGCCCCACATTACAATGATGCATTTCTCAAAGAACATATTTTTTGAAATTTTACTTCTCTATTCGTCAAAGATTTGTCACCTTAATGCAGAGTCCCTAGATTTATGTGTTTCTAAATAAACACACAACACAATAATTAAAAAAAGCAAGTTTTTTTTTACTAACATTAATTTCCATTATTATGGACAAAATCATACCAGAATGGACAGATAATATATAATCCTTAAAACAATGACCAGTTTTTTTTAATAATTTTATATTGGTTTTACCATTAATAATGGTGCAGCTGATGTGTTTGGAGTGTAATTTATTCTGTATATTTCCCCATTGTAGTATTGCATTGGAAATATATATATATATTACCAATGTGTACCTTATCTACATTTACTAGTGCCAACAAACAAAATGTTATTACACAAAAAAATATTAGTAATAATTAATACACACGATACACGGTTTAAATGGGTTTCAGGTTAATTTAAAGTAGGTGAACCTTGGGAGGGGAAAAAAGAAATGATCCTAAGTTCTAATGAAATATTGTTGTTTTCTCAAGTTTGCCTAAAACTATAACTGAAACACTATTAAATATAAATATACAACAGGTAATGTATCCTGAAAATCATAATAAACTATGATTTTTAACCGTATGAGCACTCGATACAAAACCAACCTATACATCAGTTATTAAAGAAGGTAAGTAAGAAGGTATTAATTTACTACAAATTTTCACTTTCATACCATACAATATTTCAAATACAGAATTTTCATTTATCTGTTCCATATCAATATACACTGAATCATTATGTACCAGTACTATATATGTTATCCCATTAATGGGCTCCTGATAATTAGGAAAAAAAATAAATCTCAAATTTTCTAAACTGACTTTTTCTTCAAATAAAAAAAAAAAAAATTAAGTACAGTATACAGCAATTTTCCATTATGTCTTAAAAGAATGTTTAATAAATGCATCCTTCCAGTTCTTACTTGTGGACCAGTGACATGAAAACTAAAAAGGACATAAGGATGCTGTGAACAATTCAAAGAAACATGGAGAGCTGCATGCTTGGCATAACCAGGAACTCATGAATCCAAAACATGAAGATCAAAGTAAAGTCTATAAAGTGACAATGGATGGGGCACATTTCTAGAACTGACCACCATTGGACAACTGAAATATTAGACTGGATACCAAGGGACAGAAAAGGACCAAGAAGAAGACTTGTGGGAGTTGGGTGGATGAAATTTAAAAGCTTACTTAAGTAACATGGAGGAGACTAGCTTACGACTGAAAGTGTGGTAGAAACTTGGGGAGAGCTTCATCCAGCAGTGGATTGCTAATGGTTGATGATGATATACATACTCGTATAGGGGAGGAAGCATTTACAAAACAAAAAATCTCATGCAAATCACCATGTCCATCATGGCAACATCTACTGATTTTTGTGCAATACATGTTTTGTTAGGTTCGAACGTACATTCATTCATATGAATTTCTGTTTAGCTTGTTTAGCTACATGGTGCAATCTAATAGTTGCATATTCTCTTATAATTATTTTTTTTAATGTCGTGACGTGATTTAAAAACTTTTTTAATGTTGTGACATTAATAAACCTCTCGTACTTCCCCACTTGTAAATTTATTGTTTTTGTGCTATCAGAAATGGGAAAAAGGTTCTTCCCCACCCACCTCACAGTTTCATTACCAGCTGGAGAACGGGTTGGCGAGACAACTCACTATATAAGATGCTCATAAATTATGCAGAGGTTTAGTGGTGTGTTCTCGTCTCCCCATCCTAGTTACTGAATAAATGTCTCAGCTATTTACTTCACTAAAGCAATGGCAGTAATTATGGGTACCCTAGAAAATTTGATACCAATGTGGACAAGAGTGACTTTATTTACATATAGACCCAAGTACAGCAAAAATATGCAGTTTTGGGATTAAATGCCAACACCGATGTCATGCAACCTGTGTCATCTAGTGGTTTAAAAATAAACTGATGCATGGCTGTAACTAAAACTTGAAAGAGTAAGTTGCAGAAATGACTAGCATGTTAGGTAACATGAACAATTCGGTTAAGATTGTAGTGAATATTAAGTAATATATATTTAAATGGGCTGCACACAACTTAAAAGAAGTCAGAAAAGAAGATGGACATCAAAATTATTCAGAAAAAAATGCAAGTTTATAAGTTTTGTATATTAGGTATTGCTCAAAAACATGTAAAACGAAGTGCAATTTTAAATGTTTTCCTCCTTGTGGCACAGCCTAGAAGTAAAATAAATGATGTGTTGTAATTTTCAATATGCAACTGGTGTATACATTTGATTTCAATTTATTGTGTTTTTTAACGTCTGGTATGGTTTCGGACAAATAAATTAAGAAATGAAACTATTAACAGTTTACACAAATTCTGAAAGTGTACGATTTCAAAGACTTTAAAATCACCCATTTTTAAGTTGAAGAGCTTTTGAAGAGAAGCCGCAACGCGCGATTATCGTGCTAAATGTTTATATAAATATTACGCAATACCTAATTTTTATTTCAATGACAGCAGATTCGTGTCTTTTACATACCTATTAAATTCAGTATAATCCGTTTTTTATATGCGATTGCACACGAATATAGTACCTAAAGCAAAACACGAATGTAGCACACTTACATGTATCTTTTGAACCAGAGAGTTGGTTTTTGCCTGCTTACGACGTCACGCCACAGATTAGCTGTGACTTTTGGTGGCAGAGCTAGTGGTGTCTCCACTTAAAAAGCTCCATGCTTTGACCCCTTTTCAGCCATTTTCAACGAGGTTCGTCCCCAGGTAGTACCCTACCACATACTAAACGTTCATCGAAATCGAACCATTTTTACGCACGTTATGACGCATAAGGGCAATCGAATGCATCCCGCTCCTATGTCCTAACCTTTGAACCCACTTCATCCATTTTCAACAGGTGTCATCCCCATGTGGTCCCCTACGACATACTACAATTTCATCGAAATCGAACCATATGTACGCAAGTTATGTCGCATAAGGGCAATGGAATGCATCCCGCTCCTATGTCCTGACCTTTGACTACACTTCCCCCATTTTCAACAGAGTTCGTCCCCAGGTGGTCCCCTACCACATGCTAAAATTTCATCGAAATCGAACCATTTGTACGCACGTTATGACGCATAAGGGCAATGGAATGAATCACGCTGTTATGTCATAACCTTTGACCCCATTTCGCCTATTTTCAATAGGGTTCGTCTTCAGGTGGTTCCCTCCACATACTAAAAGTTAATCTAAATAGAATCATTTTTACGCGCGTTATCGTGTGGACAGATAGACAGACAGACGGACGGACGAACAGACAAAGCTGGAGCATAAACGCTTCTTCAACCTACGGTTGGAAAGCGTAAACAAATTCCACCCCGCAGCTTGGCGCATAATCTTTGACGTTTATGTCCGACTTGGATAGCAGTGGAAAGATGAAAATAATATATATTTTCAGCCAATCAGCTAACATCTTAAGATCTCGAAGAGTTTCTTTGTAGGTTCTATGAATGTGCGTGTGGCATGAAAATGTTTTAGATTTTCAACGAATCAGCTAACATCTTTGGATATCGAAGAGTTTTTTTTGTAGGGTTTGTGAATGTTCATGCTCACTGAAATATTTGCTGCTGGGAATCAAGGACGTGGTGATGGCGCTGGCGTCGCATATTACGTCGATTTTCAAGGAAGATCCTTTTATGATAGATTTTGTTGGGTTATCTGCGTTATCCATCGAACAAGAAATTTCCCGCGACGCATTAGGACACTTGTTGGAAATTTTGCGAACAGTGAAGCAAGTAAAATGAAAATTTATCTTTATTTTAATTTACAATCGACCAGCAAGTAAATAAACGTATTATTTCATATAGTTTCTTCCTATTTAGTTTACATTAAATTTTTGGGTCATAAAATTATGCAATAATTAGAATGCGTTTAGCCACATAAATGGAAACTTTCGAGGAGCAAGGCTGATGGCTTGTATATGACGCCAAGCATTTCGGCACCAGCCCTCTATACAGACATATGCAAGTTCTAAATTGCAATTGCTGCAACACTTTTACGTAGTTGTTTGACGTGGATTGTCTCAGCCAAATTTTTGTAATGCATTTCCTCATGTTCAACTTAATTTGACTTTTGTTGTTTTACTGTAATGATTCCAATAATTGTTAATAAACTGCTGGCCACCCAAAATGCAACACTAAGAAGGAAGCATCCGATTGGCTGAAATTCGAAGCATGCGTCGCCCGCAAGAGGACATGGAAACGATTAGCATTACAGGGCATATGCACATCATGTGCGCCCAGCACGCCACCGAGAAGCACTATAAGAAGGGTGCACCGAAGGCGGGGTGTAAGTAGTGGAAGTGTGTTGAGCTGCCTAACCTCTGCGTGATAATTTTCCTGATGCCCCGTAGCAGAATACGGCAGTCATTAAAGCACGTTTCGGAGTTACACACAGGACAAATAGTGGCTTATCGCGACAGCAGTTTATCGTACCGAGACATCGGCGCCCGTCTGGGACGATATCCAGCCACAATGAGGCGAGCATGGTTTCAGTGGGTGCAGGACGGGCGGACGGACCGACGTGAGTATTTGCCGCAGCCGCGACACGCCACCAAATGAGAGGAACGGCATGTTGTGCGGCGGGTATTAACGGCACACACTGCCACATCACGAACGTTACCGCAGAAATTAGGGTGTGTTGCGCAACAACCTGTGTCAGCACGTACCATTCGTAGTCGTCTGCAGGAGCGGGGACTTATGGCACGGCTTCAATTGCTCCGATTACCATTGACGTTACACCACCGGCGAGTGCGGCGGCAGTGGGCCGTTGAACGCCACACCTGGACTACGGAATGGCACGACATTGTCTTCTCCGGCGAATACCGTTTCTGACTGCAACACCATGACGGTCAGATCCGCGTGTGGCGACACCGCGGTGAGAAAATGTATGACGCCTGCAGTATGCATCGCCATACCGGTTCGTCGCCTGGCCTTATGGTTTGGGGCGCAATTGGATATGATACCCTCACCCCTCTGGTACGCATCGCCGTTACACTCAACAGTCACATCTACATCTCCGATGTTTTGGAACCTGTAGTTCTCCCTTACCTGCAGGACCTGCCAGCGGCGACGTTTTATTAGAACAATGCGCGCCCACATACGGCACGCATCGTGCAACAACTTTTCACGGCCTACCATGTGTCACTGTGGCCGTGGCCCGCCTGTTCTCTCGATATGTCGCCTATCGAACACGTCTGGTCGCTGATCGGCAACTGAGTGGCCTGGCAAGCACCACCCGCGGCTACACCTGATGAACTGTGGCAGCGTGTGGAAGCAGCCTGGACTCACATACCACAAGCCTATATATAAAACCTCTTTCGTTCCATGCCGCGGCGTTTAGCGGCTATTATTGCCAGCCATGTGAGCCACACGAACTATTGATGTCTGCGTGTTCCGCAAGTCGCACGGGCCTGTAAGCTCAATTGTTTCATCTTTGTATCTGTTGTTATGTGTCCAGTAAATCTGGTTTTGCTATCTCGTGTCCTTGGTGTTGCATTTTGCATGGCAAGCAGTGTATAACTCATCTCAAAATTAATAACCCGTGGTCCAAATCACAACCAAATCCGCTCGCAATTGTATGGGAGAGCTATTACGGTAGCGTTTACATCTCATAGTTTCTCTGAAAAGACGCCATCTCAATTGTACAGAAACGCATCGGCGAAATAACCCGTGGTCCAAATCACAACTAAATCCGCTCGTAATTGTATGGGGGAGCTATTAAGGTAGCGTTTACATCTCATGCTTGCCCTGAAAAGACACAATCTCAATCGTAAAGAAACGCATCGGCGAACGCCTTGGAGGGGCATTCGCCTTATAACAGTTCGAACGTCTTATTTCTGCTCTAACCTGTTTTGCTCAAAACCTTATTCACAACAGGAAACAACGGCTTTGTGTTATAATTTTTTGTTGCAGTATTTATATTATTGCTGTTGTCTTTTTGAAGTTTATGATTGCATTGTTTCCGTTGTATTTACGTTTCCAAGAGCGTTAACAACACCAAATTTGACGTATGCTACACAAGTAATCCTATTAAATTTATCCGGTGTAATTTACAAATGGGAAAGAGCTGCAGTAAATTCACTTTAGACGTCTGGCCATATTTATGCAGAGATTCCATTTGCAAAACGAGATTTACAACTTTTGCCCTTTTGACAGGTCGTGTGCTCAGGTGAAATAGGATCAGGAAATTTAGTGTTGTGTGTTTTACCTATTGGGAATCCTGGGCCAAACGTTTTAGCTTTGTGTTTGTAAAGGCTGGTTTAGACTGGGGTCAGATATTGCCTTCCCCAAATCCTCTATATCCATTCGCATTACCTTAAGAAGTGTAAGCAATCAAAATTACAAGATTTTTGTTACATGCATTTCTAAATTTGGGGAAATGCTTACTTAACGCAATATGAAATTTCAGTGGTAATAATTTGGATGTTTTATCTTCTTTATCATGACATTATAATTTTTATAATCGAAATAAGCTTTAACGTGGTACTGGTGTAAAACAAGTATAGTATTCAGTATATTATTTATAATATATATAATATAAATTTAATGTTGAGCGTCTTTTTCAGTAGCATGAAGTAATTTCCATAGTATAATCTGTCATGAAGTTCTGTGTTTTATCTGCAGACCTTAATAATCAAGACCTTGCTTAATAATATTTAGTTGCTTTCGAGCCGATCTTTTACTTATCCAGAGGTATGGGTATTTTGGTAGCACACAAGCTGAAATTAATAAAATCGATTGTAGCGCACTGTCCACGTACAACAAAACTGCCATTCATTTACAGATGGGCCTCCTAGGAATCAACACGAAGCACATCATTCTGTACATTGGAGCTTTGACCTCGTAGCAGAGTGGTAGATGACGCATACGACATATACCTATAATTTTCAGGCTTTTTTTTTTTCGTTTGCATCTTTCAGTTTCCTATAGCATTTTTATAAATGCCATTATTCTCGTTTATTCCTTACTGGTCCTTAACGTTCCTTTGCAAATTCCACAATTAGGTTTCTACGTGTTTTTGTTGTACATTTCGTTCACGCATATTTTGTCTTTGTTTTGCTCACAAAATAAGCTATCTGTATTACGCTATTGTCATCTTTCCGATGCCTCACTTGGCTTAGATTGTGACAGGAGTTGAGGACAAAGGTCGGGCAGGGGTGGAGGACAACAACGAAAGTGTGGTTCAAAGCAACTGCTCCTCAATCACCTCCGATCAATGGTTTGCCATAGCAACCATTGTCGATGGGGGCCCGACGTTCTATGGGAGACGTTTCCACAGGGTTCAATGTCTGTTTCAACTCTGTATTTACTTACTTTGGGCCCATAAGCCTGCTGTTGTTGTTATCTCATGTATAAATATATGTATGTTATTCTACAAATGTTTAAACTTAAGTGTCTTAATTCTTGCAGCCTCTGGCCATTTACATCATTGGTAATTATGTCCACGGTACTTGTCCATTTGCATTTGTTGGTAGTTTCTGGTTCTTGCTACTGTGGTTGTTTTTTCTTATATAGGCTCTGGGTGTCGTTTTCTAATCTTATAGGTCTAAACGGAAGGTTCGCCTCCTGGTCCATGGGTTTGGAGGTTTTCTATTCGTACGTGTTTGCGCCGGGAGATCCGAAATCCATCTCGTAGGGTTTGCGGGGCCTCCTCACTCCTTGGTTCTTTCCTTCTTTCTTCAGATTGGTCTTTGGTGGCCTTGTCCCTAGGGAAATTGGAGAGGGAGGGGGCTTTTGTTATCCCTTCTGTTGGATTTAACTCCTCTCCTCTTCCTGGCGGGAACCGTGGCACCGTTATCGTTGTTGGTCTTGTTAGTTTTACGGGGGTTTTATTGATTGTGGTGGCCCTGTTCTGTGTGCCCTCGACTTACATCATCATATGCAAATATTTTTCTTTGGTTTCATTCCGCCAACGCCTTGCTTGTGGTGTTTTTTGGCACCCTTTCTTTGGGTTGGGATTACTTGGTGGCCAGATTGCTTTGATTCTCTAGGCTTATCCATTATTTCCCTCTTTGTGGTTTGCTTTTACTAGATTAAAAGAGTCCTAGTTTCCCGAAATTGTTTTTTGGTGGGCTGGGGCACCCGGCTTCTGATTACGTCTTTAAATTAAGCTTTGTTGTTCTTGAACCGCCCATCTTCTGTGGGGCCATTCTAATTACTTTGTTTAAGCCTAATTTCTTTCCTTGGAAGGTTTTATATTCTAGTCTGTTACCATCTTACAGATGTTAAACTATATCTCCTTTGCTTTAAACATCTGTTTCCTTATCGCCTATCAGGGGAATCTATTATTACACTTTGGAACTACTCGCCACATATAGATCGGTTATTGCTATTGGAATAGTTCTCCCCTAACACTTTGTGAGCGTTTGTATTTAGCATTTTAACCATTTAGATAATTTGCAATCTATTTCCACTTATGGCGATTCAACTATGAACTTTGTTGACCACCTATCGCTTACTGTTCGCACCTTTCTATTTTTCAGGGAACGTATGTAAAAACACAGAAACACATGCTTGTTTGAAATCGTATTTAACAGACGATTAAAGGAAACTTGACAGTCATTCTCTGAAGAGCGTATTGAAAGCAAGACTTACAAGTCAAAGTGAAATATTGTTGTAACCGTGGTCCCATCGAGAACCACCAATGTAAGGACCGTGGCCAAGCAATTATAAATTTTTTATCCACGGTTATTCAACGTTGCCCTTGGCGCGAAGACTGTTATTTACCGACCGTTTCATAAGTTATGCCTAACTCGTTTTTAGCACAGATCGGCTTCATAATGGAACTTCTAAAAATGGTGTAGTTTTCGCAAAGCATCCGCGTCTTTTTATGATCGAAAAACCACTTAAACAAATTGCCAACCAACCAATTAACTGCATTGTAAACATTCGCTTTCCACATGACAAAGTGTAGCGTGTTCATTGCTTCTATTCTTTCTTTCTTCTTTATATTTTTAAGCTCCTAAGCAAGACCCTGCAAAAATTCCAAAATTAAATAATTCGTAGTTAATTTGCTACCTACACGAGGCCTATTAATTCTACAATTAATGGTGCGGTGCTGTCGTAACGACATGAATAGAAAACACATTTTCCTTTTTTCGCTAGTTAGTATTGATTACAACTAATGGAGTGGACTTGAAGAGTGTCCGACTCCAGGTGTAAACTACCACTTGAAGCTAGTAGACTTGGGATAGATCGCACAACAGCAAATAAACATGGAAGTAGAAAATGAGAAGGGTTAAAACTTCCGTATTCAGTCCCAAGTAGAGCAAGCGATTTCGAAGTGAAACGTATATCCTTCCGCATCGTTTGTTTAGGTTCGATATCGTGGCTTTTGCAATTTAAAGCACGGATTGTTAAAGTTTCAGATGAGTTGTGTCGCCTTCCTGGAGGGGGAAGACATAGCTTGCGATATAAGGATATAGCAAGGGAGCCGACAGTATAAAATTATTTACCAATATAAATACTTGTTCAATAGCATCGTCCAATACAATCCACCCAATCCAACAAAAACTGCTATTGGCTATAACATTCCGTCTCCTTCTAAATCCCGAAAGTTACAAAAAAGCGAATACAAAAAGCACAAAGGAAGAACTAAAGCGTTCTGAATCAAAAAGTGCCGTGGCGTTGAACGGAGTAGGAAAAATACCATCAAACTTTTCAAAAATATATTTGTTGTTTTTGTTATTTATTATTATTTTTTTATTTTCGTTACTAATCACCAATATCAATTTATATTGAAACTGCGAAATCTGAGCAATTTTAAATAACATGAATGTAAAGTAAGAGATAATGCTGAGATTATAAATTTTTATTCAATTTTTTTATTTTATTTACGATTTTAAATATGAATTTGGAAACATTGTGAACTAACAGAGTAACATCAATTCAATATTACTAATGCGCCGATTTTATTAAGTTTATGTGGTACATGTGGAAGACTTTTGGGTTTCACGTAAAGTGAGAGTGAGCTCACGGGATTACTTTTATTGGAGCCGACCCCTGTAGTGGCGAGTTGTTTTTCCATCTCTACCGTTTTATCTCTGAGCAATACAATCTTAGCTCTACGGATAGCCATCTCCTACAAATTTATTTTGACTGCCGTCTAGACAAATAAGTTCACATTCTCTTTGTGGCAGAATCCTATGATTTGTGAGACACCCTACTGTGTTGTCCAACTATGTAGATCAATCTACCCAGGATTTTTTGTTTGTTTGTTTCTGGGTTTTTGAAAGTACCATGATCAACTCGTATGGCTATAAGCAGTCTCTGGTCCCTAATTACGGGTCACTTGTACCAGGAAAGAGACCGGGATAGCATCTTTGCCCATGTACTCCCTCTGTAACTCATTTAAGGTTTGGACTCAGTCTTAGCTCGGAATAGTGGCTAGAATCCTGCGCTTCAAACAATTGTACCACAGGGGCGGACATTTCTGTACATGACATTGGGTAAAGATACGAGTATGTTTGAAATACATAACACAGTTTTTCCTATTTTTACATATACACTGACGGGAAAAAAATCCCAACACCACGAAAAAATAGTTGTAGAGGAATGAAATGGCGGCAATGCATTTGTATAGGTAACATATTTAATCGATTAAGGTTTCAAGATCGCAGCTTAATGTAAGCGCGAGAAGAGCCATTTTAAATACGAAATGCTGGTACATTAATAAACGGTGTAACCGCCAGAATCTTGAATGCAAGCATTCAAACGTTCATGCATTGTGTCGTACAGGTGCTGGATGTCAGTTTGTGAGATGGAGTTCCATACCTGCTGCACTTGGTCGGTCAATACAGGGACGGTTAATGCTGGTTGGGGGTGACGCTGGAGTTGTCGTCCAATGATGTCCCATACGTGCTCGATTGGAGAAAGATCTGGTGATCTAGCAGGCCACGGCAGCATGTCGATACCCTGTAGAGCATGTTGGGTTACAACAGCGGTATGCGGGCGAGGGTTATCCTGTTGGAAAACTCCCCCTGGAATGCTGTTCATGAATGGCAGCACAACAGTTTGAATCACCGACAGACGTACAACTGTGCCGTCAGGGTGCGTGGGATAACCACGAGAGTGCTCCTGCTGTCATAGGAAATTGCTCCCCAGACCATAACTCCAGGTGTAGGTCCAGTGTGTCGCGGCCGCAGACAGGTTGGTTGCAGGCGCTCACCTGGCCTCCTTCTAACCAACACGCGGCCATCACTGGCACCCAGGCAGAACCAAGTTTCATCAGAAAACACAGCAGATCTCCACTCCGTCCTCCAATGAGCTCTAGCTTGACACCACTGACATCGCAAACGGCAGTGGTTTGGAGTAAGCGGAATGCACGCTACAGGGCGTCTAGATCAGAGCTGTCCTTTAGGTAACCGATTTGTAACAGTTCGTTGTGTCACTGTGGTGGCAACTGCAGCTGGAATCGCTGTCGCAGACGCGGTACGATGCGCCACGTCCATACGCCGTACACGGCGGTCTTCCCTCTCAGTAGTGCCTCGTGGCCTGCTGGAACCCGGTCTTTTTGAGGCAGTACCTTCCCTTGACCACCGCTGCCAACAATCATGCACAGTGGCTACGTTCCTGCCAAGTCGTTCTGCAATATTGCGGAGAGAAAATCCACCTTATCGTAGCCCCATTACACGACCTCGTTCAAACTCCGTGAGCAGTTGATAATGGCTTCTTCGTCTTCTTAAAGGAATTCTTGACTAACATCAACACCCTACGTCGAATCTCAACGACAACAAGAACGTTACAGCGCGTATTTACAGCAAACCTGCTTTGCATGTTCTGAGGGGCGCTACTAGGGCCACACGTATGCGCCGAGTGCGAAATTTGCATAGACGTCATCTTACAGATGTGCTCTCATCGCCTACCAACTGTCGTTTATCTAATACAACCCCTTCTTGGTGTTGGGATTTTTATTTTCCGTCAGTGTATGATAATTTTGAAAAGTTCCTTTGCCCAGATTCTGTTACCATGTAACCACAAAAATGACCTTAGCGGCGCTGAGTCTAGAAAAATAGTGCCTTACCGGCGCCGAGGCGCGCTAAGGCCTTGCTACACCACTGTACAAGATACATCAACTGCACCACAGATAATACGTATTGCACCAGATTAGAAGAAGAAAAGAAAGCACGAAATCAGAGGAGTGAGCACTGACGTGCTGTCACCAATCGTTCGTTTGGAACTACTTGGGGTCTGGATACGGAAGGAAACCCCAGAAAAGATTATTTCATCAAAGTTCTACGTTTTTCCAGTCAGGGGAGAGGGGTACTGCCAGAGAAGTGCATCCCCGTAAAACAGATTAGGCTTATCCAGGCCAAAACCGTAGCGCGACCGCAAACTTAGTTAACTGCGGTGAGCGGGGAAGAATGCTTAGCCGTGACGCATACGCAGCAGTACATGCTTGTGGAAAGAGCGAATGTCTTTGTTTGAAGTACATGCTCGCTTTGATTTCACAAGCAAGGGGAGGGCCTCCGTCTTTTACTTTATAATATTTCCGATTCTTCAGTGGTTTATCGTAAGAATTTGTAAATCAGTGAAAAAGATAGATGTTTGTATAATTTTGGTGGAAACATCGATGTTCCGAAAATTTTGTGTCTTCAGCAATGCTGTCTTAAAGGGTAGGTCACCAGGCTCCAGACCCAAACAGGTGCGTCAAATTGGTGGCAAAATTTGTTTATTTATTCTTTCTTTCTTCGTCCGGTGTTTCTTTATTTCGACGTTTGGGCGTGAACCGTCTTTGTGTTGCTTCTTGCTCTTAACTCTAGGGACTAGTTTTCGTAGCGGAGGTTGGTGTTTCAGTCAGCGACAACAGCGAGGAGCAATGGCGTCTGGATCAGGCGAAGTAGTGGCTGCACGAAAACATTAATCTCTTGCTGCGTCATTTCGCATCGACTCCAAGCCCTCGTGCCGGTACCGAAGGACACGACTCACCCCGGCAATCAAGCGTCATCGTCGCCGTTTACTGCATTCCCGCATCCCACTTACATTTTGCACCATAGTCTACACATTAACCTTCATGTTTATAAAAAGAAATCTTATTTCTCTTTACAAACTTTCTACTTAATAGCGTTCCCATTAAAACAAAAATTCACACGAAATCTATGGATTTATTTTACGCACAGATAATAGGAAAGCTAGCCATTTCAAGCTTCTAAACCTTTTATGTGCAGAATAGTTCTTTAAGTCTCCGTCCGTATTAGGCCTATTCCAGTGTCTGCTGAAAGATGCTGCCCTCTGTCGGTAGCATCTGTTATCAGATGCATTTCGCGCCGTATTTATTAACTTCGCTGAGTTTGCTGTGCGATTGCAGCCGGAGTGTTTTGTAACAGGAATTCGTCACTTGTTTCGATCGGTTCTTTTGGTATCTTAAATTGTGGACATCGAAGCTAGTTTTTTTGGCCTGTCAATTGTTCATTGAGCACAGCTCGTTCGTTACGACGTGCCTTAAAGGGAACGTTAGGGAAGTTCCTTAAAAAGTATAGAAAATTGGCTGGTCCCTAAAATGGTATTTTGCAAAGTAAATTGGGAAAATATATAGTTCAGTTTCATAATTTATTTCGCCGTAAATGTTGAAGAATTTAAAAAAAGTGAGAAATACAGATTTTAGTATATGTAATTTCATGGTAAATGGTGAAAAAATTTCATCTGCAAAATGCACGCTAAAGATTTTATCGTAAAAGTGACCACCAATTGCGACGACGTCAACTCCGCTGCGGTAGGCCTAACACAAAGCCGCGGTGACCACGTCAAGCTTGGCACCGGTGAAACGAAGGTCTCGTTCCAGCGGACATTTTGCTGGCGGAAGGGTACAAGAGGAACAGGGAATGTTCTTGTCAGGAAAGCGTTCCAATTTGTAGTTGTACCTGACAGAAAATAGTTCCTCATTTCTGTTGAACTTTTTAAAACGCATAGTGACAATTGCTTCATTCTTGCACACAATATACTCTGATATGAAATAGAAAGTATGCAGATGCCTTTCTTTTTTCCAGAAAAGTGTTAAAGTAGATGTAGTGTCCTCTCCGACGAAAGTTACATGGCATCAGAAAATGAAAGTTTTGCTCCTTTTATTGACGATGAGGCGTGGTTCGCAGTTCATTCAAATTGGATTGAAAAATAAAAACCTCGGAAAAGAAGTACGTTCGTACATCGCGTATCAAGAAATCATACGCGAAGAAAACCAAGAAATTGTCAGATTGTTATGTGCAAAACTGAGACAGAAATGATGAGCTATTTCGTTCACACGAGGAAATAAATGTTTCCTCATAATTCGCAACTTCATTAAAAAACCTATTCCAATTCCACATATTAAGACAAAAAGCTGAAACAACAGGCAGAAATAGTTTACGAGATCACAGGAGCACAGATGAGAAATAACTTACGTAACTAGCTATAACATATTGCACGCATAAGTGCGAGAAAAACGGTGGACAGCTGAAGTGGTTCAGTGGCGGCATCTATTATTGTTTCCGAAAACTAGCTCCGGGCCGACCCTGGAAGTTTAGTGCAATTGTACCCCTGACAAGTTCGAATTCAACATGTTTACTGTTAAATATGTTTGAGAGGTATTTCAGTCAAAAAACTGTATTGGATTTTATGGAAACAAAGGACACGTGACGTTTTTTACAATATTTTTTTTATTAAAAATAAGTCTGCTCTTATTTCAAGATGATATGTGGATAACGATTGCAAGTACACGTGTGTATTATTGAATTTCAGATATTTATCCTACATTTGCTATGAGTCTAGATAATGAGCCTACTACATATGTCAATCACACAGTTCTCGTTAAAAGTATACGTTCCACATAAGAATGACAATGGTATTTTTTAAATCAGATAACCACTTTACCTGCTCCTGTTTTTCGGGCAGTTGCAGCCCTAACCTAGGGGTGCATCTCGACACCAAATTTAAAAGCCAAAACCTTTATCTGTTCCAAGGCTACTTTGACCCCCCCCCCCACACACACACACTTACATAACTCCATGTCGCACCGTCAGTGTGTCTTCCCTTTCGTTAACGCGAGCTGGTATCTTAAGTGAGTGCTTTCCCTTGCAATTTACAGAAGGAGACTACTGCAGAGGTTTCCAGAATTGTATGACGTAGTTTGCAATGCACAAACAAATGACCCTCAGTGCTCGAGAAGTGTGCAAAACTGCACAGGAATGGAATGTCTTTGTGGGGATAATGGAAAATATACCTCTGCCGTCGTGCGTGTTTTCCCTGGAAGGTTAATGTAGGGTACGACTGCAGTGGTCCATAGAATTGCAATGGACAAACAAAGGATCCTCAGCGTTCGACATGTGCGCATAACCGCGCATGCGTAGAATGCCTCCGTGCGGATAATCAAAAATATCGCTCTGAGGTCTTTCGAAATCACAACTGGTACTCACACGCGCCATGGTGGGCGCCTCACAGTGCACTCATCCACAAGCAGCAAACAAACAGCACCCTCCCTGCAGTCACCATGCATTCACTTCACACTATGAAACAAAAGAGCAGAGGATGAACCACAACACTCACGCCACTCCGACTCACACAAACCCCTGCTACCTTAGCCAGCGGCCCGCGCATCCCAACAAGACCGGAGACAAGATAGAATACACTACCGATGGGGAGATCGCAGTATAACCTCCTCACCCTCCATCGACATTAACAACAAACACAAATCGCGAAAATGCTTAAACCCCGCTTGTGTTCCAAAGGCCGAAACGAAGGTGGTAAGTTACCCCTGTGAAAGATGTCGTCGTCCTTGGTGCTGGAGCTCCCACTCCGCCTGTACGATGAGAGTATTAGGAGAGAAGCCCGATTTAGTGGTCCTGGAATGCAGAACATTGTTCCTCTCCCGCCACATCTTATAACAGTCCTCAGAAATGATATTCCCTCAAATCAATCCATCCCACCGCCTGGCGGTATGAAAAGAAACACGTTAGGAGTAATCTCAGAAGTCTCTATTTCTCAGGTCCCGAAAGGAGCGGCTGCAATTGATTACTTGCAGAAACCTTGGTCCCAAACATCTAACCAAGTTTCATTCCTTCCTTTAACACTCCTCTTTCCAATTTCAGGGGTTGCGCGTATCGCAATCCCCAATATCAAAAATTATTCACCCCAAGCAACCGCAGTTAGCGGATGTGGCAGACGTCAGCCCATCGAAGTGCAATGAAAAGCCTCTATCTGGGAAATCACTATTGCTGATCAGGGAATTCACACTGTCAGGTAAGTATGAATTAGCCTATGAAGTTCTGGTCTTTTATTTTATTTTTTGAACTATATACTAAGAGCTATTAAAACTTAACAGAGTAAATGATTCCTTTCTGAAAAAATTCATTTCGTATCATCATCATCATCATCATTGTCAACCATTATCAATCCACTGCTGGACGAAGGTCTCCCCAAGTTTCCTCCACAACGGTCTGTCTTGTGCCAGTCTCCTCCATGTCACCGCTGCATACTTTCAAATTTCATCCACCCATCTCCCATGTGGTCTTCTTCTGGGTCTTTTCCTGTCCCTTGGAATCCAATCTAAAATTTCGGCTGTCCGTCGATGGTCTGTCCTTCTGGCAGTATGTCCAGCCCATTGCCATTTCAGGGATTTAACTCTGATCATGATGTCTTCCACTCTTGTCATTTTTCGGATCCACGTGTTCCTCTTCTTATCTCTCCTGGTTACACCAAGTATGCACCTCTCCATGCTTCTTTGAGTTGTCTGCAGCCTTTGTATGTCTCTTTTAGTTAAGGTCCACGTCTCTGCACCATACGTAAGCACTGGAAGGATGCATTGATCAAACACTTTTCTTTTAAGACATAATGGCATATTGCTCTTGAAAATTATGCTGTTTCTTCCAAAAGCTCTCCAGGCAAGTTTTGTACGCCGATTAATTTCTTCATCAATGTGACCCTCAGTTGATATCTGCTGTCCAAGATAAACGTACGTGTCTGTTATCTCCAGCTTTTCTCCATCAATCGATAAATCTTCATTTCTTGTAAAAGCATTGAACATCACTTTTGTCTTCTGAAAATTCATTTTTAATCACACTTCTTTACTCTTGTCAGCAAGTTCCAGGATCATACTCTGCAGCTCTGATGGGGTAGTTGCAAAAATGACTACAACATCAGCAAAACGAAGGTGGGTTAGATAATCTCCATTAAACTTTATCCCCTTGTTTTCCCAGCTCAGCGACTGAAAAACACCCACCAATGAGGCATTAAAGAGCTTCGGAGATATGGTGTCACCTTGTCTCACTCCCTTTCCATTTTTTACGTGAGTTGTATTTTCAAACAGCCGAATCTTTGCACTTGCATTTTCATAGATGTTATTAATAATATTAATGTATGCATCTTCAATACCGCAGGTTTTCAGAGCCATTGTAACTGCTGATGGTTTCACCGAATCAAAGGATTTTTCATAATCGATAAAAGCCATGCACAATGGACGTTCATATTCCCTTGCTCTTTCAATTAGTTTTCTCAGTACGTGGATATGATCTATTGTGCTGTAGCCACTCCTGAATCCAGCTTGTTCTCTCGGTTGAGCCATGTCCAGTGTTACCTTCAAGCGGTGTGACAGAAGTTTAGTGAAGATTTCATAAACCACTGATAGGAGGCTGATAGGTCTGTAGTTCCTGAGATCCTCAATGTCACCTTTCTTATGTAGCAGGATCATTGTAGCGGTGTTTCAATCCTCAGGAATCTTTCCTTCATTAAGTCATCAAGGAAAATTTTGGCGAGTACTGTTTCGATTTCTCCACTTGCTTCTTGTATGATGTCTACAGTAATTCCATCTTCTCCTGGAGCTTTTCCCCGCTTCATGTTCTTGATTGCATGTGCAACTTCTGCTGGAAGGACTGGAGGAACTCTGGTATTGGTTTCTTTCATGATGTCTGGAGTGCATGTATCATTCCTTTCATATAATTTCGAGTAGAAATCTTTCACTCTTGTCAAAATTTCACCTCTATTTCTTGTTACAGAACCATCTTCTTTTCTCATGGCCATAATCTGTTTTCTTCCCTTACTGTGATGTCCTTTTGCTATCTTTAGGCTTTGGTTGTTTTCAATTGCTTTCCTCTCTAGTTCACAGGTGAATTGTCTTACGTCTTCAGTGATACTTTTTCCTACTGTCTTGCATAGCTCTATATATTCCACTTTGGAAGTCACATCTTCTTTAGTTGTCCTCAACTCTCTTCTTTTTGCATCAACATTTTCGTTTTTCCTGATAATTTGTTTACATGCAACTTGTTCTTAGACCCAACGAATTTTGTTTCTGTTCCTATAAGAGCTTTGGTTACTTTTCTGTTAACTTCAGAGATGTCCACTTCTTCCGATGTTAGGCCTTCTAAAGCAGAGAACCTGTTCTTCAGTTCCAACTTGAAGGTATTATGGTGTTTTTTAAGGTTGGTTATATCAAAAGATTTTGTTTGTCTTATGAGCTTGCCACGTTCAAGTTTAGTGTTGAGGTGCATCTTACATCTCACCAATCTATGGTCACTACCTGTGTTGAACTTGTTTAGCACACTGTAGTCTTCTATGACGAATATTTTGTTACACATAATAAAATCAATTTCACTTGTCGTCCCATTTGGATGTCTCCATATCCATTTATTGTGTGGCTTTTTCTTGAAGAAGGAGTTCAAGATGAAAAACCCTTCTGCCTCTGCAAACACAACGAGAGTATTTCTAAGCTGGTTTCTGTTGCCGTGACCGAATTTACCTACTGAAGTTTCATTCTGTTGCCGTTGCCCTATTTTTGCATTGAAATCTCCCATAATTATTTTCAAGTGCTGCTTACCTTTATTATTTAGATGACAAATTTCCTCATAAATTCTTCACTTTCTTCTTCAGGATGACTTGCGGTGGGTGCATAAGTTTGAATAATCTGAGCCTGGTATCTTTTCGAGAGTTGGATAACAAGTCGTGTAGCTCTGTCAGAGGAACTTTGAACTTCTACAACTTTATCCTTCAGTTTCTTGTTTATTATAAAGCCAACACCACTAGTTCTGCCAGTATCTGTCCCACGATAGTAGAAGAGATGTCCACTTTTTAGTTCGATGAGATATTCTCCTTTTCTCCTTACCTCACTTTGACCCACGATGTCGCTCTTGATCCTTTGTAGTTCCTCTTCCAATTCAAGAAGCCTTGAATCAGAAGATAGGGAGCGTCCATTATAGGTAGCCATTGTCAGCATCAGATGGCAGCCAAGTCCGGTCCTCCGGGGATTCTTAACACCCTCTGCCTTCATGTCGCACTGGCCGCTGCCTTGGCCAGGTACATTCCAGCTGCCGGAGACTGAGGGCCAAAATTTAAGTTGTGGAATCATTTTGGAGGGGTTTGGCCATAACTCACCGCGCTGGCCAAGCGGGTTGGTGAGTGTGGGATAGAATTTCCTCTAATCCCGATGGTATAGTTATACCGCTATTGGCGGTCGTCAGAGCCCCTTTAGTGGGAATAGGATGCACCACGAGAAGGCGGGGTTGACATTTGTCAAGGAGAGGCTATGATGTTACGCATCACCTGACCTTACATCCCATATATATACTGATTGGTTAAAACTAGAGATGCGAAGAATCCTAAATTTTCTTGAATCGGAATCCTAAAAGGATCTAGAATCTCTCATATAAGAATAATTATAAGAAAAACATGGAAATAAAAACTTGTACTTAAATTTTAAAGTTTTTAATTAAAGCAAAATTTGAAATCTGTGTTTATTGATAAAAAAGAAAGAATACACTTTTCAAAAAATAAACCCATACTTATTAGGAAGATACAAATAAAATTGATAATTTGCATTTACTAAATGAAGTACATAACTCTTGGGTCTTGTGGTTCATTTTCGTTTCCTGAACATAATTTGACAAAAAAATATTTAAATAACAATTCACATTTTTTATTTACAGGTACAAGATAAATCCCTTTTATGTAAGCGTAAATGCTGTGTTTAGCGATATAGACTGCGTGGGAATAAAACAATAAAGCGTGAGAACAGCTATTATTGAGACAAAGAGATACACACCGGATAACGCCGAGCGTATATTGATAGCGTGTGCAAGTGTCACGCTGCGGAGAGTTGAGTAGAACTAGAAACGCTGATCTGTAGAGAGAGTAACTTGATTGATATGCGTGACGCGGCTCAAGGTCAACCCGCTTCGTTTTCACGCTTATTACCACAGTAACGGCTGCCGGGAAAGAGATAAAATATGGCTAACGTCGTTTTCCCGCTATACTTGAGATATGGTGGCTGAGGCACTGTCCGATGGAAGACGCCAATCGCCTCGGTTGTTGCTATCTGTGTTTGGCTGAACAAATTCACTGTTTGTTGCTTCCTGTTTGGAAGTAACGAGCTATTTCGAATAGCTCTGTACACACTGCAGAAGATCTTCTTCGATTGTTTTCTAATGTCAGAACTCGTCATGCTTACAAAAATTCGAACAAATATCGCTCTAGAACAAGCACCAAACGCTAAGTTTTATAGGTTAAGATTCGAATGAAGAGAAAAGAGCGAAGATTCGGGTATTTGAATCTCGAATCTTTTTCAACATTCGCGGGATTGGAGGATTCGTATGTCTCATCCCTACTTAAAACTAAAAAGAACATATACATTAGGAAAGATTTAAGTATATTTTAATGTTTGAAATCTACTAACTTCCTGCACTATGCATTAAGTTTCTACCGATTGCCTTTCAAGTAATACGTGTGCCATCTCTGAGCAGAAAACACAGTTCCTTACGTATGGTAACGGTCTTAAAAAATACCGATTCGTCTTTCCCTCTTCTCTCCGTATTACGCGACATCATGCCGTCTCAACACTCAACCTAACGCATGCCATTTCAAGCGCATTTTCATAGTGGGTACAAAACGTAAGAACATATGAAAACTACTGGAAAGAGCATTCCGTGTCATTTAAGTCTTGCTCATGCACCATATCGCTAAGCCTTTACAGTTCGAACTGGAGCGGCAAAATATTCAGAAGTGTACCGGTGTAGCGTAATCATATTTCAGTGTGCAAACCGTATAACAGCCGTGCAAATTCATGTGCTGCTGCGCATGTGTATGGGCCTTATGTTATTTTGCAAAACGCGTTTTTTAGGGCGGGGAAGGGCAGTTTAACGACAACCGTGAGCAACTCATAAGCAGTCGACAGTCTCTAATTTAGGGAAACTGATTCTAGTGAAGAGACAGAGAGCCAGTGCCGTAAGACAAACACAGCGTTCTAGGTGGAACAGTGGTCTAAGCGCTGGCTACTGATCATTCATCCAAGATGACTCCGGGTTCGAATCTAGGTAATGTATGGATGTTTTGTTTGACTTGGGGAACTAGATCTCTCCCTACCCTGAACCAGTAGCTCTAAATTAGGAATGGGCGACTGCTTGTAGCCGATCGGGTTGCTCATGGTGGTCTTTAAACGCCGAAACGAACATAGACAAACACAACATCCATGGTTCACCGGAATTCGAACTCGAAAGAATGGTTAGAAGATATCGTTTAAACTACTGCGTCACAGGGGCAGCCATTAGCGGATATGGTGCAGAGGTTATGTACACATGACCAAACGTTAATTACGTGCAATATGGACTTTTAACATCATCGTGTTTGCTTTTTTCCTAAATATAGTTTGCTTCAAAAACTAATAGTGCATTCATGGATTGTTGTTCCCATTAGACATCCCACACACACACAGACACACACACACACACACACACGTGCGCGCGCGCGTATTGAAAGAGCGGCAGCGAAGCACATGGATCAGGAAAATGACAAAAGTTGATAATATCATGTTCAAGGTAAAATCCTGCAAATGCGTAGTTTAGCGTCCTAAATTTTTTTCGTGAGAAAAGTTGAAGGATTTGGAAAAAGTGAGACGTACAGACGTTGAACTATGCAATTTAATGGGAAATGGTTAAAAGATTGCATTATTAGGGTGCATTTTAAAGATATTTTACCGTAATATTTACGGGCAAGTGCGACGCTGTGAACAGAAGGTTCGGCATGCCTAACAGAACGCTGCGGCGACAACATGAAGCTTTGCGTCGCTGAAACGATGGTCTCGTTCCGGCGGCCATTACGGTGGCAGAGAAGTACACGAAGAACGGCGAGCGGTCTTGGCACAAAACCTTTCCAATTTGTAGTGCTGTGCTACAGAAAAAAGATCACGTATGTTCCTTTTTTTACATCACAATCTGATAATTTATTTTTCTTCCGCGTACGATTCTTTGATGCGCAATGTATAAACTCATAAATTCAATTTGAATGAATTGCTAACAACGCTGTGCAAAGGAGGGGCAAAACTTTGATTTTCCGATGCCACGTAAGCTCCATTGAACAGAACGCAGCCTCAACTTTAACGGTGTTGCAGAAGAAAGGAAGGCATCTGCATACTTTCTATTTCACACCAAGGAATGATATGCGTAACATTAAAGCAATTGTCACCATGTATTTTGAAAAAATTCCGACAGACATGAAGAACTGCTTTCTCTAGTGTAGCACTAGAAATTGGACTGCTTTGCTCGCAAGAACGTTCCCGTTTCTTGTGTATAGTTCCGCAAGCAAAATAGCCGCAGGAACGAGACACTCCTTTCAGCGGAGTCAACCCTTCCGTGGTTGCCGACGTGTTGTGTTAGTCATGCTGCTGCGGTGCTCTGTCCTACTTGGAGGTACGTTTTACGGTCAAAATCTTTAAAATGGATTTCACAGATGACATTTTTTCACCATTTGCCATGATGGTAATCATTTTAATTATAACGTGCACATTCATTTGCAAGTAAGACAATCATTTTAAGTACAACGTGCAAATTCATTTGCAAGTAGGACAATCATTTTAGTTACAACGTTCACGTTCGTATTGCACGCAAAAAAGTGCAATAATTTTTTTTTTACAAAAAATAACTCTATGTTCCGAAAAATTTAAATTATGAAATTGCCTATAAAACCTACTTAACAGCATTGAAATTAAAAATTTCGGTAATTGAAAGCTAATTGATTTTCTCAAAACGGCCTCGAATATATTTTTTTTGGTGGGGCCTCTTTCTACAATTTGAACCATGAATTTGCTTCTTCTTTAACGTTGTTAATATTATAAAGTTTTTCAATAATTTAAATTTTTGGTAAGAAAAAACAACAACAGGAATTTGCATTTCTTCCTGAAAGAAATATTAGGGCGAGGGGAGGGAAAGTTACAAACGTAGCAAAATGTATGCTATCATCATCGTCATCATCATTGTCAACCATTATCAATCCACTGCTGGACGAAGGTCTCCCCAAGTTTCCTCCACAACGGTCTGTCTTGTGCCAGTCTCCTCCATGTCACCCCTGCATACTTTCGAATTTCATCCACCCATCTCCCATGTCGTCTTCTTCTGGGTCTTTTCCTGTCCCTTGGAATCCAATCTAAAATTTCGGCTGTCCATCGATGATCTGTCCTTCTGGCAGTATGTCCAGCCCATTGCTCGTTCGTGATGGACGTGGTGTTGGTGGCTCCAATATTTTATGCGTTTTAGTGTGGAATACCTTGTCCCTCACTCACCTGTTGCGTGGCCCGGCTGGCTAAAGGTACTGTGTACGTTTTGAGCTACTTTTCTAGCGTTCTCACCCTCATATTAGTTCATATTCATCCGTTTTCTTATCGTTTGCTCGTTTGTTTACGTTTGGAAGCTGCCAACATGGCGGCTTCCGGTATTTCGTTATCATATATGGGCGTGGCGGATGCATGTCACGTCACACTTCCCACGTCCATGGAAGTTAACATACTCTCGTCCTCAGATGTGTCTGCTCAGTTGCCATCCCAGCTTTCTAGTACTCCTGCACCGGTGCCTTCACTGGACTTGGCTGCGCTTTCTTCTTCAGCTCCTGCATCTCTCTCGGTGCCCTCCCAGGGAACTACTGATTCTACTGCCTTGGTTTCGGCCTGTGCTTCTCTTCCCTCACAGCCTTCTGTGCCTGCCGGATCCGAACAGACTTCTCTTCCGAGGATGTCATTTGCCTCTAAAGTGCAACGAGGCGCTGCTACTACGTCCGATTCCTCTCAACCAGATGGTCTTTTGCAAGCAACACCTATTATTCAGGTATCCAACCACAAGGTGAAGGTAACGATTGATGACAATTCGCAGATTGGCCGTGAGTTCCATAACCTCCTGGATAGAGGTGTGCTCTTTCATGCTTTACCAAATACTCCATTGCCACGCTACATGGAAGCCCTCTCTGTACATGTGTCGTCTGCGTCCATTGCAGGAATTTCCCGTACTCCACGGGGTATGTCGGTACAGTTCAATCACAAGGAGGATGCTGACTTTTTTCTAGCTAACGGACTTTCGATTGGGACAAACCATCTCATCCCGTCGCCTCTTTCCAAGAAACCGGTGAACATCACGTTCTATCCTCTTCCACAGCAAGTGCCGGATACTGCACTTCCTCTCCTTGTCAGTCATGTTGGTAAAATTGTTGGCAAGGTCCGTCGCCTTTCTGACGCTCCCCGCGGAACTCGATTTGCACATGCTACAGGACCTCGCCGTCAGTTATTGGTCGTCTTTCCCACCGAGAAAGCCTTGGCGGATTGCCCTACAGCAGCTACTGTTGAAATTGGCGCACGAACGTACAGTTTCAAGATTTTTAATGCTCACTATTGTACACACTGTTTAACACAAAATCACACCACTGCCTCCTGTGACCGCGTTCGACGTGGACGTTCATCAATTTCGCATCCCACTGCTGACCACATTAGTCTTTCTACTACCCCCACTACCGGTAGTTTGCCTGACGCGAATTCTCCGTTTCTCCGTCAGGCGAACATTTCCGTCACGGACAATGCTGCCTTTCCTCCTCTCCCGACCCGTACGAATGTGCATCCACCTTCAAGATTGACAGAGTTGTCTTCGACTACAGATGTGCCTACAGCGGAGTGTTCCGATCCGGGTGTGTTGAGTGGTGGTTTGGCGGATCGGCCGTCTGGCTCTTCTCCTAGCCTCTCGGATATCGGATATCCATTTACAACCTTGTCTACCATACCCTTGTTGCAACATCTTCCTGAAGCCTCGGCTGTTGTACCAGTCTCCACTAAGGCAGCTCAGCTACGTACTGCTTCTTCGGCGACGTTCGTTTCCTCGTCTCCTGACTTGGGAGGTTTGCCTGATCCACTAATGGATACATCCGCCTCAGCTACTTCTTCGAAGCGGATTGGAGCTTCCACAGGCGCTGTAAAACAGAAAAAGTTATAACAACTTTCTGTGCCACATTCTGAGGATTCGTCTAGTTCTCCCGAGGTTTCCGGTTCCGGTGTTTCTCCACCTGATGTTTCTTCAAACAGTGTGCTTCTCCGCTCAGGTCCTGTCAATTCTCTCTCTGATGCTGAGGTTCTACAGGCAGTTGATACGTTTCCTCCAGTTCTTGGCCCACTGTCCAGACAGCAACTTTTACGTCTTTTTCAACCTGCACGTACGATTGTTGGTTCTGAAGAATTCCTTCACTCACCTGATCTGGACCTGTATGCAGCGGTAACGCAATTCGAAGCATATGTGTCACTTTTTAAATCTCTGTGTGCCACCGATCCTCGGTATCAGCCTTTTTTGAGACGTTCCACGCGCCGTCTCGCCTCCTTGAAAGAGCTCTTTGAGAAGCATATATGTGATACCTTCTATCCTTTTACCGATGACCTTTAGCTCTCTTCCTTACACCGATTACTTTCAGTTCTCTCAATGCTAGAGGATTTTCGAACACGTTCGCAGATTCCCTGGTTTTGCAGACTTAGTGCATTTTGATTCTGATGGTTCCCATGTGTGTTTTTACTGTGATTCACAAGTCATGTATTGTAAATTTGCTTTATTTGTGTGTTTGGCTGTGTTTCACAAGTAATGTGTTTTAAATTTGCGATAATTCCGTGTTTTTGCTGTGTTTTCACAACCAATCGGTCTCGTTACTTGTGTGATCTCCTCATTATCTCATCATTATCTTATCTGTTGTTTCCTGAATTTGTGCCTGTTTTTAAATTACCTATAATTGTGAGTGTTTGCTGTGTTAGTGCTTTCCTCTATCGCGGATTTTTATAGTGGTGCGTTTTTTACCTTTGTTATTTTTATATAGTTGCTGAGGTACTCCATGTTGTTTTGCTCTCTAACCACAATTCTTTTTCGTTCGGTTGATTTATGATAGCATAGTAAATTTCATGCATTTGTGCACACGTGTTATAGTGTTTGACATGCCGTTAGGTCTTTCATTGGTCGTGTGCATATTCATTTCCTTTCTGTGTAACGTTGCGCTGCAGCGTGGATATACTTACTTTCCGCACTGTTGTTTTCTGTACTGCAGCTTTTAATGAATCTCCTATGTCTGTATTTCGTTATAGCAATCAACTGGGTACCACTATGGTACCCACAGTTACCAATACCATTGTCATTTCAGGGATTTAACTCTGATCATGATGTCTTCCACTATTGTCATTTTTCGGATCCACGAGTTCCTCTTCTTACCTCTCCTGGTTACACCAAGTATGCAGCCCTCCATGCTTCTTTGAGTTGTCTGCAGCCTTTGTATGTCTCTTTTAGTTAAGGTCCACGTCTCTGCCCCATACGTAAGCACTGGAAGGATGCATTGATCAAACACTTTTCTTTTAAGACATAATGGCATATTGCTCTTGAAAATTATGCTGTTTTTTCCAAAGGCTCTCCAGGCAAGTTTTGTACGCCGATTAATTTCTTCATCAATGTGACCCTCAGCGTTCTAGGTGGAACAGTGGTCAAAGCGCTGGCTACTGACCATTATACGTAGCCAGGGTCAGCATCAGATGGCAGCCAAGTCCGGTCCTCCGGGGATTCTTAGCACCCTCTGCCTTCATGTCGCACTGGCCGCTGCCTTGGCCACGTACATTCCAGCTGCCGGAGACTGAGGGCCAAGATTTAAGTTGTGGAGTCATTTTGAAGGGGTTTGGCCATAACTCACCACGCTGGCCAAGCGGGTTGGTGAGTGTGGGATAGAATTTCCTCTAATCCTGATGGTATAGTTATACCGCTATTGGCGGTCGTCAGAGCCCCTTTAGTAGGAACAGGATGCACCACGAGAAGGCGGGGTTGACATTTGTCAAGGAGAGGCTGTGATGTTACGCATCACCTGACCTTACATCCCATGTTATCATACATCAGGCTTAATAAGTAAGATCACGAGAGAGAAAGAAATAGAGATTATGAAGCGTTTACACTTGAAGTTTTTAATTACTCATTCACATTAACTAAAAGCGAAATATTTCTTCAGCATATTCTTTAATTCGCTAATCAATACGCATATCTAAGTCAACTGATCCATATCGTGAGAACGCTTCCAGTAATCTCACGATGCAAATTCAGATGTAAATGTTTTCTTATATCAGATGGGGATGAGAGTACAGTTTCATATTTACCATAGCAGAACACAATTTTTCCGTCAAGCGGAGAACTTTATATTAGCCATTATCAAATTAATAAATATCAGGCTATACTTCCAGTTGCCGCCCGCTCTCCGTTAATTATTTTTATATTTTAATTTATTGTGATTTCTTGTCGGCAGACAGACGGCAGCATGTCAGTTTGTCCATGCCTGCCTTATTTCTAGTTTGCTGAATGTGTGTTTTTAAGCGGGAGTCAATAACTTCTGTTTCGTTTCGAACTACTTTTTTACTGTGCTGTGGAACTGGCAGAGTTTATTCAATGATTTTTTTAGGGATGAGGCTACATTTATTTCGTTATGTGAAAGCCAAGGATGTCTCCAATATCATGATGTTCGGAAGGTCAGTCAATGACTCAGAATGGATATGTCTTTTCGTTTTGGACAGTTCAGGCATCGTAAGAAGCATGTTTCACGTATACTTAGCTTGGAAAGTGGCACTATCAGTGGCGTGCCTGGAAACACTTAGAAAGTGGTATCATCAGTGGCGTGCCGGGGATGGTGGGTAACCACCCAATTTGGAACCTTTCGATATTTTAAAAACGCAATTTTGAAAAGACAAATTTTTGACAGTGTTTTAAATTTTGTTTGTCTCATGACAACAACTGAACGTTTATTTTTTCTCAATGAAGACGAGGAAACGACAAGGAGCAAAGTACCAGGATGTTCCATTGCAACAAAAAGCCAATGCATTTTTATGCTGAAAATTTCGGTGGCGGCAAGGCAATGAAAAATTTGAATTTCGCGACTTATTTCAAATTACTCTAAAGCACGCTGAAAAACAAGGGGTTTTGATTAAAATACTAATAATCATATCAAAACAAAACCAACACTGTTACATTAACAGATAAAACTATTACAGGATTGCAATTGGTAAATCTGTAGTTTAGCGTTCTAAATTATTTTGTCGGAAATGTTGAAGGATTTCGAAAAAGTGAGACATACAGATCTTAAAGTATGAAATTTCATGGCAAATGGTGAAAAAATGTCATCTGTAGAATGCATTGTAAAGATTTTTACCGTAATATTTACATGAAAGTACGACAATGTGAACAGACCTGCGGCACGCCTAACACAACGCCACGGCGACCACGGCAAGCTGCCCTCCACTGAAACGCATTTTGCTGGTGGAAGAATACAAGGGAAACATGGAACTTTCCTGCCAGGATAGCGTTCCAATTTGTAGTGCTACCTGACAGAATATAGTTATTCATTTCTGTCGCAGTTTGTCAAACCGCATGATGACAGTTGCTCCGATCTAAAGCATATGATTCCCTGATACGAAATAGAAAGTATGTGGATGCCTTTCTTTCTTCTAGAAAAACGTTAAAGTAGATGTCGCGTTCTTTCCCACGGAAGTTACATGGCATACCAAAATGAAAGTTTTGCTCATGCTATTGATGGAGTAGTTCTCAGTTCATTCAGATGTGATTACAAAAAAAAATAATAAAACCGTCGACGAGGAAGTGACCTCGTACATTACGGATCAAAGAATCATACGCGAAGAAAACAAGAACTTGTCAGAATGTAATGTTAAAAAGTAAGACAGAAATGATGAGCTATTTTCTGTAGCGTAGCACCAGAGAATTGAACATTTTCCTGGTAAGAACGTTCCACGTTCCTCCTGTACCGCTGAAAGGATAGTACCGCTGTACCGCTGAAAGGATAGCCTCGTTCAGCGGTGCAAAACTTGACGTCGACGCCGCAGTGTTGTGTTATGCCTGCCGCAGCTTCTGTTCACAGCGTCGTACTTACATGAAAATATTACGGTAAAAATCTTTAAAATTAGCTATAAAGATGGCACGTTTTCACCATTTACCGTGAAATTGTTTACTTTAAAATCTGTACTTCTCACTCTTTCGAAATCCTTTAACATTCCCGACGAAATAATTCAGAACACTAAATTACACATTTGCCTTTTAATTTATGTACCATTTTAGACATGCTTATTAGTACTTTGGAAAACAGATTTCTCACACACAAATCGTTCCTATTAGAATTCCAGTCACTTTCCTCACTTGTTTCCTGCACAGATAAATAGCAAAATATAAGTGGTCTGTGGTGATAAGATAATTGCTAAAGTCAGACGTGCATATTTTTAGATATGCAATTTCATGATAAATGGTGAAACAAATTCATCTTTATTGTGCATTTTAAAGATTTTAACCGTAATATTTATCTGCAACTACGGCCCTTTGAACAGAAGCTGCGACACTCCTAACAAGACGCTGCGGTGACAACGTTCAGCTTTGCTACGCTGAAACTGTCTCATTACGGCTGCCATTTTGCTGGCGGAAGAATGCAAGTGGAACTGGAAAGGTTCTTGCCCGAAAAGATTTCCAATCTGTAGTGCGACGTTGCAGAAAATAGTTCGGAATTTATGTCGCAGTTTTTCAAAACACTTGGTGACAGTTGCTTAGTTCTTATGTATATAAATCCCTGATACGAAAAAGAAAGTACGCAGATGATTTTCTTATTTCCAGAAAAGCGTTTAGTAGATGTAACGGTCTCTCTACCGGACATTACATGACATAAGAAATGAAAGCTTTGCTAGTCGTAGGACATTGTGGTTCGCAGTTCAGTCAAATTGGATTATAAAAAACAAATCCAAGAAGAAGTCAGTGCCTACATTGCGCATCAAAGAATTATACGCGGAGAAACGACGAAATTGTCATATTCTGATGTGGAAAATTGAAACAGGAATTATGAGCTATTTTCTGTAGTGTAGCACTAGAAAATGGAAAGCTTTCCTTCCAAGAGCATTCCCCGTTTCTCTTGTTCATCCTATTCAGCCAGCAAAATAGCCACCGGAACGAGAACATCGTTTCAAGCTAGACGTCGTCGCCTCATCGTTGCGTTAGGTCTGCCGCAGCTTCTGTTTACAGCATCGTACTTGCAGGTAAATATTACGCTAGGCAGTAATATTTACCTGCAAGGCCCGGCACTGTAAGAGTGATGTCAAGTAACTCAGTAGGTTCTTATGTGATCTACAACAAAAGATATTTTACCTGTCTCCAATGCAGAATTAAGAAACTGGTAAGAATACTTATTTTAGTTACGCCCATGTTTAAGAGATATATACCTTATATGCTTTTATAATGCTTGAAGTGTTGTTTTTATTACAATAAAATCATCCGCAATAGCAACTTCTGTTACAATACCCAATGCCATAATTCATCGTGTTGGTGCGGTACGCCTGGTGCGAATGCACTGTTCAAGATGTTTCTCTCCTGTCGTCTGCGGAAATAGATGCAGTCTTCATTTTCGCCTAAATAGAAGCGCAGTGCGTCCGAGAACACTATATTTAGCCATATTTCACGCCATTTCCTCCGTTCGATGCACCATTATAGCCTGGCAGTTCGTTACTGCGGTGTCAATGGATATCTGAGGAGTGACCGACTGGCTTTTAGTTTGAAATGTAATGAACAGCAACGTCTTGTTACAGCCTACTAGGGAGAATGCGTCACATTTCGCCACTTCTGCGCTAATGCCGATGATGAGGGGGAACGGTCATTAAAGAACGTTCTCATGAGATGACAGTTGTCCCTCAGCCTTGTCTGTGTACGACTTCCAGTACCTCCTCTTTGTATGCTACACCCATCTTCCCACTATTTCACGCACACACTTGGAACGACGGACACTCTGCACTCCAAACAACCTGCAATATTTGTTAGGGTATTATCGCAATCGCTCATGCCTAGAATGGAAAATCTGTGGAATTCGCCCATTAGGTCGTACGATTGTCTTAACCGTTGACGAGGCATTTTCTCACTGCTGACTATGCACTGACATGCCAACCGAGTCACGCGCCTGTTATTAAAAAAAAGGCCCTTTAATCCCTCCCTGAAGTTGGGCGATCTGATTTGTTTAGATGCGGTACGGTAAGGTACGTAAGTACGTGTCACGTCGACATGCTAATCACATCTCAACATTGCCTGATTAGCATATCCTGAAATATCTTTCAGTTCTGTTTTTTAAGAACAAGAGTGTATTATGCTGATGTTTGAAGTTCAAAAGATAAGAGTAATACCTACATTTAAAATCGCAATGTTCATTTATTCATTCAGACTACTGGCACTATATCTAATCTTTATTGACGGGATTCGTGAACTTTTTATTTTGACGAACGCAATTCTTTCCCATACCCGAATTTTAATTTTATCTGGGTGTGTAATACATTACGCATGTTTACTGGAAACATACAAGCGCTTCTCAAATCAAAAATTTAATTGAAGTATTTTCGGTAAATTCTGTGCAAAAAAGAATTATATGTAATTAAAACTCTAAAAGTAATTAGAAATGGGCGAAACATAGTGAAGATTAAAAAACGTCTTCTGCCGAATCTCCTAGGTAGATGGCTCAACAAATTTTAAGTATACATTTTCACATTGTCTTGTTTAAAGAAGTTAATTGGGCTGCTTTTCTTATGAAAGTATATCCTCTGAGAGGTTCAAATCTGTTCGACGTGTTCACTGTTCACCTTATCTAATACGACGATGCCTCGTTTTCACTTTGCTAATCACTACGCAATACGACCGCATCGAGCCGGCTGCAAATTTCCTCCCTCGTTCTCTGGTCGGGCTTGGGCGCTAAAAATTGTCCACTAGCGTGAAGACACCCAAAACGACGAAACGTTTTCAGGGAGAGCATTGGATCAACATTGCTTTCAACTTAGCTGTCCTCGTTACAAAACACATTTTTACAGGTATTGTTGAAGTCATGCTGCTAAAACGAAGTTACACTACTTACGGTATACAACAGTTCACTGAACATCTCATCCAGAGATTTAATATAAGAAAATAATGCAATGTCGGGGGAAACTGGAAATGTCGATATTGACGGAAATGTGACAATGAAACCTAGATTTTATTGCCCTTGGGATTTCCTATCAACTGGATAGGAAAATAACATTTTACATTTTTCGATAACCAAACAAGGGAAATTAGGACAATAACGAAATATTTCCAAAATGAATTTTTAACGGATTAATATTAACGGGACCTTTTAAATGTGAAATGAATAAATGTAAATCAAAACCGTCTGTTAAATACTTTAAGTTTTTTGTCATGGAACGCCCGAAATGAAGCCAAATTTGTTCACATGATTTTCTTCGAACAATGTCACGTTTGAGCTTTTTGTAGTTTAAAAGTAATGTTGAAAAATGCTGAAACACATCATGTCTAACTCAATATCTCTTCTTTCACATTTTCAGGCAATGCAAATTCAGAAATTTTATCCCCTGCAAGATTTTCCAGAAACTATATTATGTTGCCCTATGGGGTCTTGCTCTCTTGACGGAAAAACAGTTTAAATAATTTGTAACATGAAATGGATGAAAGCATTACTAGCTCACACGGATATATTATTCCAACTCAAACAAATAGTTCCAAAAATTGGTTTCACTTCAGAATCACGAAATCTCGAATTATCTATTGATGTTAATTTCTTGGCATTTTAACTATATTTTTTTCCATGAATGCCACATAACCGTCAGAAATCTGAATACATAATGAAACTGAATGATATATTCAGAAACTTAATATAAAGTTTATAAAAATGAGGGTGGTTTTTCTCGGCCATATTATATCAACATTTAAAAAAAATATATGAATGCTTTTCTTAACGCACCGAATGTCCGTATAATACGTTTATCCAGAATTGCATTATTTTCTTCCTGTTTTTCTCTCGGGTAAGACTTTGAGTATTTTAGAAGGAGCTTTTGTTTTGTGAATGTCTTTGTCAGAAATGTACCTTGGCAGATTAAGCAAAAGCACATGTGTACATCATCTTTGCTTAGCGCAAAATGAAAGCGAGGAACATCAATAACAGAACAATCGTATTTAGTGAGTCTGTCTTCGGTTATAACAAAATTCTGTTTAAAATTATTTATCCAAACTACTCTTCTTTTTCCGAGAAAGCAGTCTTTACAGTGTTTTTCTTCAACCACGGTTTCAATTTGTTTTGTTCATCCGGAAATTTAAAAACTTTAATATTTTTTTAGCAGGACCGTTATCCCTTGAAGCAAAAGTTAGGAGGAATCATTCCTTTTAAAATAAACGCGCTGACATTGACATGAAATAGTTCTTCATGGTAAAACAAATATGCCTATATCACACAAAACTAATTTTTGTGAAATCCCCGACGGTTCACAAATGTGTGAAAACGTAAAAACTGATTCAACGAAAAGAAAACATATCAGAATAAAGCAAGACAACGACTGTGAATATAGGAAGCTAACTTAATCCAACAACACAAATTCAAACTGTTTCTTTCTTCCCCTTTGTGTGATGTCACAGAGCCCGTAAATTTTCTGCACCCGGTCCCGACCAAGGTACGAGTGAGGAAACTTTCCCCGGCATTGTGCGATTACCAAGGATCGCGAGGCAAAAGGCCTCCAACCTGCTGCAATGCTGGCCCCAAACTCTGTGTATAAGATACGCAATGTAAAGTGGAAGAGTCACAGGAGGCTCGCGAGTTGTATTTAAGCAATAGCTCTCGTAGGGCAAAGGGCAAACACTGGAACCTGTTCTTCCGAGGAGTTGTAAGGTAGGAAAGTTCTAAAACATTGAAGGAATCTTTCACCATATATTCTAGAAGGAGAAAACTGAGTTTCGTTATAATGCATCAGTTAAACGTTTTAATTATTATAACAATAATATACAGTCGTGGCCAAAATTCCTGCACCAGAAGACCGAAGGTAAATTTTTGATGTTTCACATCAACGTATACAACAGAGAAAGCCAGGAAATCATATTGCGAATCATTTTGAAGGACAATTTATGCTGAATTCAAATATTTTTACAGAATGTTATTACCAGTAATAAAAGTGAGGTTGTAAGCAAAAGTGCATTTTCTAGTCACATAAAAGCAGAAAATAGTGAAATTTGTTAAATAGGTGTGCAATGCATTTTACGTAAAATTACTGCACAGGACATTATTGAAACTTGCAGTACACTTGCAATATTTTACCAACAAGCAAAATGCGCTTTAATATTTAATGATGTAACTTCGGTTTCTCAGTAACAACGTGCACCTTCTTGGCATGGAAACAATGAGCTTCTCTAGTAGTCCATTGGTGATAACACGGCGCCATACGGTTCTTACAGACTCAATTAATGCTGTTTTAGATGTAGGTCCTTTTAGACGGATCTTTTACTTGAATTTCCTCCCCCCCCTCTACACACACACACATATTCTCTGGGGGATTAAGATCCGGTGAATGTGCCGGCCACTGAAGTTTCCTATAACTTTTCGTTTAAACCACTCGTCAAAAAACTTTTACCGATGACACGGCCCATCATTATCCTGAAAGATGAAATTCCACAACTCATGCCTTGTACAGATGGTAGCAGTTTGGACTCTACAATATCCACATGCACTGACTGAAAAAAAATCACAACACTACGAAAAAATAGTTGTAGAGGAATGAAATGGCGGCAATATATTTCTATAGGTAACATATTTAATAGATTAAGGTTTCAAGATCACAGCTTAATGTAAGCGCGAGAAGAGCCATTTTAAATGTGAAATGCCGGTACATTAATAACCGGTGTAACCGCCAGAATATTGAATGCAAGCTCTCAAACGTTCATGCATTGTGTCGTACAGGTGCTGGATGTCATTTTATGGGACGGAATTCCATGCCTGTTCAACTTGGCCGGTCAATACAGGGACGGCTGATGCTGGATGGGGGTGAAGCTGGAGTTGTCGTCTAATGATGTCCCGTACGTGCTCGATTGGAGAAAGATCTGGTGATCTAGCAGGCCACGGCAACATGTCGACACTCTGTAGAGCATGTTGGGTTATAATAGCGGTATGCGGGCGAACGTTATCCTGTTGGAAAACACCCCTGGAATGATGTTTATGAATGGCAGCACAACAGGTTGAATCACCAGACCGACGTACAACTGTGCCATCAGGGTGCGTATGATAACCACGAGAGTGCTCCTGCTGTCATAGAAAATTGCTCCCCAGACCATCTCTCCAGGTGTAGGTCCAGTGTGTCTCGGCCGCAGACAGATTGGTTGCCGGCGCTCACCTGGCCTCTTTCTAACCAACACACGGCCATCACTGGCACCCAGGCAGAACCGGCTTTCATCAGAAAACACAACAGATCTCTTTTCCGTCCTCCAATGAGCTCTAGCTTGACACCACTGATGTCGCAAACGGCAGTGGTTTGGAGTAAGTGGAATGCTCGCTACAGGGCTTCTGGCTCGGAGCTGTCCTTCAAGTAACCGATTTTTAACAGTTCGTTGTGTCACTGTGGTGGCAACTGCAGCTCGAATTGCTGCCGCAGACGCAGTACGATGCGCCACGGCCATACGCCGTGCACGGCGGTCTTCCCTCTCAGTAGTGCCACGTGGCCGGCCGGAACCCGGTCTTCTTGAGGCAGTACCTTCCCATGACCAGCGCTGCCAACAATCATGCACAGTGGCTACATTTCTGCCAAGTCGTTCTGCAATATTTCGGAAAAGAAGTCAACCTTCTCGTAGCCCTATTACACGACCTCGTTCAAACTCCGTGAGCTGTTGATAATGGCTTCTTCGTCTTCTTAAAGGCATTCTTGACTACATCAACACACTACGTCGAATCTCAACGATAACTAACGCTCATGAACGTTGCAGAGCGTATTTACAGCAAACCTGCTTTGCATGTTCCGAGGGGCGCTACTAGTGCCACACGTATGCGCCGAACGCGAAATTTGCATAGACGTCATCTTACAGATGTACTTTCACCGCCTACCAATTGTCGTTTATCTAACACAACCCCTTCTTGGTGTTGGGATTTTTTTTTTCGTCAGTTTATTTCGATCCATTCAATGTGCCATCAACAATGTGCAGACGGCCAACACCACTGGCTGAAATACAAGACCGTAACATCCCAAAAGGTGGGTGTTTTATTGTTGGCTGGGTGTAGCATGCCTTACATCTTTCACCAGCCCGATGGCGTACATGATTATGTCAATTTTTAGCGGAAATAGTAACAGTAGTTTCCTCACTAAAAATAACGTTTTTCCATTCATCAACAGTCCACTACTTGTGTGCCTAGGCCCAAACAATTCTTTTGAGCCGTTATTGTTCAGTAAGTTAAGGTGTTCGTGCAGCTGTTCGTGCAGTCAGTCCATTTTCTTGCAGCTTACGACGAACTGTACATGCAGATGCAATAATTCCTACTCCATTCTCCCATTCATTTCTTAAATCAGTGGCTGTTTCAAACCTAGATTTTGAAGGAACATTAAACAACGAATGAACATGCGATCATGACGTTCAGTACACAGCCTTGGCAGACCTGTTCTTTTTGTGTTTTCCACACGTCCAGTTTCTGCACACTTTTAATGGTGCGCAAGACAGTGGAATTATCACATCCACATTTAACAGCAATTTTACGACTACTGAATCCAAGTTCATGCAAAGTTATATTTTTTTCCGTGGTTTGAAAAGGCAGAACGAATTTTCGGGTGTTTGACATCCCAAAATTCTAATATTACAAGGAATTCTGCATAAACGTCCGTCAACTGACTACAAGCAGCTGTGTTCTAAATCGTCAGATGATTCTACATATGTTTATATCTAACTAGCGGACGCCAGAGAAAGTTATAGTATATTATAGAGTCGCGAACCCTTTTTCAGAACTGGATTTGTGTTTCCTCCCTTGCACATGTTGCTTGTAACTTCACTTCTACTACTCGTAATGACATTCTGCAAAGATATTTGAATTCAGCATCAATTTCCTTTAAAATAATGTATAATATGTATTCCTGACTTTACCATTAAGCTGTGTATAAGGTGACTTAAAACATCAAAAATTGACTTTCGGTCTACTGGTGCAGGACTTTTGGCCACGTTTTATTTTATAATATATTTTATAATGTATTTCTTATTTGAAAGTGTGAACAATAAGCATTTCGTTTTTAGTACTGAGATATTTTGCATGCGAGCCAATCAGGCTTCCGGTTTTCAGGTGGCGAGTAAAACATTTTTCTGACTGTTGAGTCAGCATGAAAATTTCGAGCCCTAATTATTACATTGAACCTTTTGCAAATTATGAAAATCTATTTACAACTATTTCTTAACAAACATATTTGACAAGTAATGATGAATGATACATGTATTTCAGTTCGACAACTACTTCTGTTTTGGTTTGTTTTCACGGCTCTAAAAATCACTTTACCAATTTATTTTAGCAATTGATATATTTCAAAGCAATAATGTTGTTAAAATAAGGACATGGATTTTCGGAACGGGTGTACAACTTTGTAAGACAGTAGACACGAAACAGGAACAGATAAATAACTAATGTTACTGTGCAAATATAGAGTAACTCTTGAAGTTTCAACACAGAGAGTCAAATTTTGATGTGACGGCCTCCAGTAACTTTGCGGAGCCGCACTATTTGTCGTCATTTTCGTGCCACCCGCCGCATAGGATATCATGTGTAACAGGAGCAACGGCAGAAGTCTACCTTGTACGCGGCTTATCGATATTGGTTTGTAGTGGTGGTACATAGACACGATATTCAGCAAAGCTCCATTAGAAATAATCCAGGGGGGTAAGGTCGGGCGAACAAGGTGTTCATGCTATAGGCGCACCTTTAGCAATCTACCTATAAGGAAAACGGTTGCTTAGGTACGACTTTACGCCGTCTGGGTTATGCTGACGTGCTTCATTTTGCTGGAAGTGTCAGCGTCATTAGCGTGCATTGTCATCTAATTGCGAGATGAAGTACTGTTTCGGCATGTCGCGATACACAATATCAGTAACTGTGGACTCAGCAAAACAGAATGGGCGGTACATTTTCTTCATGTTCACGCCCAAAAACGTTTACTTTTTGCTGTCACGTACATGTTCTATGTTGGCGGTTGAATGTTTCCTTCTTCATATTATGCAGTTATGAACACTTATGTAAAAAGTGCACTAAAACCTGAAATTCTAGGTCTCCAGAAAGACCTAATTTTGAACGTATTATCGGACTAATCATTTACGTAAAGAAATCTTTGGGAAGCTTATCGTCGTCTGCCTTCAGCTGGTGCACTATGGTGACTTTGAACGGTTTGAAATACAGCCGATGTTCCACAACGCCCTACACAGCCATATGCGGAATACCAGTTTACTCAGACGCACGTATCTTTGACTTTAAAGGATTTCTAACGAAGCTCTCACCAACTTTGTCCACAACATCGTTGAAAGGACGTGACCGACAGCTTGATATTGGATGAGAAATAGAACAGCCTGGTCCTAGAAAAGTATTGTGCCGCGCGTTGATCCTACGCCTACACGGAAGTTCTTCGCCGTATTACGTGAGAAGATTGCTCTGAACGTGTGTCGCAGACTTCGTTTTCTCGAAACAGAGCACTCAACGTGCTCGTTCTGCACCTTAGAAAATCGTTATTTCTCAAGCAGTTGACGTAGAATACCCACCCGTGGCGGAATTCGGTGATCTAGTGACGTGGTAGAAACTGGATGGGTTCCACTACATTATGGGACTGAGTCTGTTTCTGTTTATCTTCTGAGTTATACTCTGAACCCCTGCAAAAGTTGTATAAACCATTTGAAACACGCTGTATAAAAGATCACCTACTTAAACTTGTACCGAGAACTATAGTTTCCCGTATACAAATTATAATAGCAAAGTAATTTCCATTTAAAAACAACTTACTCAAATTTATTATACACTGTCGAGTCACATTATTGTGACCACCAGCTAATATCCAGAGTAACCTCCGTGTACAGCAAGGACTACAGCTAGACGGGCTGAGAGTGACTCAATGAGGTGCTGGAAGTTGTTCACAGGTATGCGGAGCCATGATGACTGCAATGCATCTAACAGTTGCTGGAGGACTTGTGGTGGTACTATACTTTGTGTGAGCACGTGAATGCACTATACATCCAAAATATAGCGGCACCGAAAAAGAAGCAAACAACAGGAATGAATCGTGGTGGGTTGGTTTGACATCGTGAGACATGCAAATGATTCAAGTATCACGCTCGGACGCGCATGTGACGCAAGCAAATAGCTGATGTAGCGCTGCTCTTTATCGGCTATATGAGTCGTCCCATAACGCTTGTTTGCCATTCTGACTCGCGCTGTTGTGTTCGTTGCATCCTTTGCAAGTGCGGTATGCTTCAGAGAAAAGTTAGAAACTATTCGAGCAGTTGGCTAAGCAGAAGGTGGGCAACGTCGTTAGTCTCCGGGAAGCGGGATGGCCTTATCACCGTATTGCGTGCCGTATCGGTCATGTGAATATCACCATAGCAAGCTTTTGGTGGCAGTGGATGGAACAAGGCCCGCATCAGCGACAGGAAGATTCTGTTAGACCTAGACGGACCACGAAGAAAGAGAAGACCGACAAATTTTCCAACATGCTCGTAGAGACACAACAGCCAGGATTGCGGATATTCAGCGACAGTGGTGCGCTCCATGCATCGTCGGATTAGTGCCAGCACCATTGGAATACGGCTGCACGACGTAGGACTACACGCACGCAGACCGTTACGACGACTTCACCCTGAACAGCATGGCATCGCTTCCAAAGATTGCAAAGATATCATGGGAGACTATCATGGAACCACGCAGAATAGCAGCGTGTGATCTAAAGTTACGAGTCCCACTTTTGTTTTGGAGACGACCACCAAATCTGTGTGCGGAGGCACCGTGGTCAGCACAAATATGAACGGTTTCTTGTCAAGCGCCAGACGTCCAGAAGACCTGGTGTCATGGTTGTGGGGTGCAATTGGCTACGATGTCAGATCCCCCTTGGTGTTCTTTATAGTCACTTTGACAGTTCATTGTAACGCTAATGAGGTACTATAATCAGCTACCCTACCTTTTCTAACAGCTAATTCTGGGGCGATTTTCCAACAGGACAACGCTGGTCTGCATACAGCTGCTGTCTTGAGAGCTTTCCTACAGGTCAGTGACAGTATACTAAGGCCAGCCGCATTGCCAGTCCTATCACCGATTGAAAATGTGTGGAATGCTTTTAGACGCGCATTTCCACATTCCACCCCTACCACACAAGCTGAAGGAACTGCGTGAGAAATGCAAGCTGCATGGGATGGCTTGTCTCAGGACACCATTAAAACATTGTACAACTTCATGCATATACAATTGGCATGCTCTGTGAGCAAACATGGCGGCCCGACGCCATACTAAGCGACACTACTTATTGGCGTATAGCTCAATAAATATTACACATATCAGTCTCAATGTTTAATAATTTATTGTACCTGGTAACCCTTACCTTTCTCCCGAATAGCGTTGCAATCCGACACGCTTTTCAAGGGTGCAACTCTTTTTCTGACGATGAGTGTTTTATCAGCTCATGATGTATTTCCTTAATGCGTAAAAAACTGATAAAATTTTGGATCTTTTGTGTTTTACCATTACGCTTCATTTCTAACTTTATTCCGTAAATGTGAAGTGTGACTCATTCACGTCATATTAGTTCATTAGAAGATCGCATTGAATGTGTCAAATTTTAGTTCAACAATCACACTTCTGATGAAGATGATATGGTTTACGATTTTTAGTTTTACTCATTTTCAGGCAATTTCGAAAAATTGCAAACTTTTCTTTGCGTAAAATATAGCTTTTGGAGCCCAGCATCATCATTTTGTAAAGATGAAAATCCAAAACGTTTTTAGTGTCCCAGTGTTCTTGAATATTAATCAAGGCTTATATATCATTCGGAGAGTTAATCAATAAAGCAACAAGTCTGGGTAAAAATAAATATATGTTACAGAGAAAAATGCTTTGGAAAAGAAGGAAAATTATATTGCAACGTCATATGTACATGAGAATTCTACGTGTCATGTTAAAATTATTTAAGAAAAATTAAGAACGTTCGCTTTTAATGATGATGCCTGAGGACTGGATATCGGTAAAATAATCTATGTATTTAATACTGCCATGAAAACGTGCTTTCAAAGCAGTTAGGTACCGCATAACGAAGAGCTTCAGGAAGAATTCCGTTTTCCTTTCTATCCATGTAGATCTTCTAGAAATTGATACTTCGATTGCACTTCGAATTATAGTAGTCTAGCAACGTACAAATTGAAATGGAAACGAAATTCCTTTAAAAGGTTTTACTGTACATTAACGGTATTAACAAACCTTCTCCGTTGACTGGTAAAATTTAGAAGTGTGCTAAGGTAATGTTTTATTTAAGTACATTCGTTGAATAAATTAGTATATATATCACGTCAATGAAAGTTATATGAGGTCATAGATCTAGACTATAAAAAGCATAGTAGGAAGGAACAATGTTCTATACAAATAAATAAGCTAGTTGGTATAACAGTCTGTTCATAGTAAAATTAATCCGTTCTCCAGGTCTCCATTATTTTCACTATCATGTGGATGCTGAATGACAGAGATATAAAATGTTATGTTCCTTATAAGACAGGTTGTTCTGCGTTTTGCTCCTACTAAGATATCGTACATAAGCACCAATAATTTCACCAGCCTATGCAGCACGTGCACGGAAGAAGGCACAGTGATATTACATATTCGTGTAGCCAATGACTTAGGCATCGGTCACGAGTCATCCTTCCAACGGCATTACTGACGAGCTGGCTTCTATAACATTGTTTTCACAAAAAAAAATCCAAATAATCGGTGAACAAAGTTGAATCATTCCCAGGAAATGCTTTCAGTTTTCATGGGGGACAATTCTTCCTAGACAATGACAGATAACCAGTACTGTATATATACACATGCAATGATGATACCAGATGATATGCTTACGTTATCTGGAAGTATGCGTCGTAATCGATTACACATCATTGCTTGTGTATATATACAGTCTTCCTTTCTTAAAAGAGGAAGCACCGTGAGAATGTCGTTCGATCCTGATGAATCTCTACGTGCAAGTACTTGAGGGACAAATGCAAGTGATTAACTCCTTAAGGATCATAACGCCCGGAAACCCCACACACACAAACGACCATAACCGCCCAAACCACCTGTCTAGAGTGAATTTGATTTCCTACCCTTGCCTGTTCTTTAAATCTGCCGACCTATGGGGAATAAGCAGCAGTCGCCGTCAGTCAACAATGTTGTTATAAAACGAAAAAGTGAACCTACAGACAATTTCGGGTGTTATGTTATTTAGAACGACACAAACGTTTAGGGTGATGGTTGTTAAAGGGTTAAGGGGCAAAACATCCGGTCTCATGAGTGTCCCTCAAAAAATTACGGTACCAAAAAATTTTAAATTAGTTCTTTTCAGTATAATATATCTAAAATATTTATATAAATTTTAAAACACATTTTGAACACAATCAGCTACTGCTGATGCTTGCATGGTACATTATAATTATAAAAAGCTTTCGTATTAGAAGAAATAAATGTGAAAAAGTAATTTATGATTCGATCAACACAAGTTTTGATGCATGGTTGAGTGTTGTGCTAAGAAATAATTCACAGACAATAATTGCAATGCTCCTTCATATAAAAATGTAGCAGCCAGGCATTAGATTCATAATTCAACCAATTTTCCTTTTTTTTCATTGGCGGTTTAAGTACCACCGTGAGCAACTCAAAGTGCTATATGCAGTCACCAGTACCTAAGTTAGGACCAGTGGCTCTAGGGAAGGGAAAGAGATGGCGCTGTAAGTGAAATCCAAAATCCACGCGTCACCAGGATTCAAACCCGGACCCGACTTGACGTAGAGCTGCATTTTAAAGGTTCCAGACGTCTGAGAAAGAATTGCAAAAAATCAAATCGAAACAGGTTTGCTAAACTTCCGATTGTATAGAACATTCTGTTAGGGGTCCGAAGATTAAATATTACTCTGTTTTATTATATTTGTTTTAAAATAAAGAATAATACACTGAAGTGCCAAAAAGACTTCGATACCTCTGTAATACCTCATCGCGTTCGGATAACTGCAGAAAGGCGACGGGCGTGGATTACACGAGCTCTTTGTAGTACTGTGGAGACAGTCCACACCATGTTTCCTGAACGGCGTCCTACAATTCCCTAATATTTGCCGGTGGAGGATACCTGGCATTGATGACACTTGAACAGCATACCAGATGTGTTCAATGGCGTCTACATCCGACGAAATTGCAGCACCAAATATGGATACCAAACTCCGTATAATGTTTCTAGAGTTATAATCGGGCGACTGAGTTCGTGTGCAGTGGTGTATTGCTATGTCGAAATAGGTCGCACCCGTATGAGTGTTTCTTGTCATGAACGAAAGAAATTGATCCCAAAATATGGCTACGTAGCCTCTATTGATCAGAGAGGCCCGCAGACGCATGACTGGCCCTGATGCGTCTCAATTGGAAACGCGCCACACCATAGGAGAGCCCCCGCCGTACTGCCGTGTCCCTTGTAGTCATGTGGAATCCATTGCCTCGTTGGGTTGCTGACATACCAGGAGCCAGTCATCAGCCCTAACTTGCTGGTACCGCCATTCGATGGACCAGGCTACCCGTTTTCAGTCATCTCGTGCCCAATGTCCGTGTTCCCGAGCCCAGGCGAGGAGCACAGTCTTGAGGCGTCTGCTCAGCAATCGCACCCAGGTGGGTCCTCAGATCAGGAACCCCCTACGACACAGGTAAAGCTGAAATGTCCGAACACTGATGTTACTACTGGCTGCAGCACTGAATTCAGCTGTGATTTGCGGCAGTGTTGCACCCTGGCCACATGTTAAAGTGCGTGCCAGATGCCTCTGTCAACGATTGTCCACAGCTTTTGAACGGCAAAACCTGTGTCTCACATTACATTTTTCTCGTGTTTTTGTAGTCCAAGCACAATCTATGAAATGGATGACAGTTTAAATCTAAATTTTGTGCTAATGTCCTAGACGAAGTGACCCATCTTCTGGACCCGAGCTATCACACTTCGTTCGAAATCGCTTACATCCTGATAAGCTTAAATCTGAACTGAGAACCTACTACTTGAATTTGCGGATGTAGCTGCCTCTGTATCATCATCATCATCATCATCATCATTGTCAACCATTTTCAATCCACTGCTGGACGAAGGTCTCCCCAAGTTTCCTCCACAACGGTCTGTCTTGTGCCAGTCTCCTCCATGTCACTCCCGCATATTTACGAATTTCATCCACCCATCTCCCATGTGGTCTTTTTCTGGGTCTTTTCCTGTCCCTTGGAATCCAATCTAAAATTTCGGCTGTCCATCGATGGTCTGTTCTTCTGGCAGTATGTCCAGCCCATTGCCATTTCAGGGATTTAACTCTGATCATGATGTCTTCCACTCTCGTCATTTTTCGGATCCACGAGTTCCTCTTCTTATCTCTCCTGGTTACACCAAGCATGCACCTCTCCATGCTTCTTTGAGTTGTCTGCAGCCTTTGTATGTCTCTTTTAGTTAAGGTCCACGTCTCTGCACCATACGTAAGCACTGGAAGGATGCATTGATCAAACACTTTTCTTTTAAGACATAATGGCATATTGCTCTTGAAAATTATGCTGTTTCTTCCAAAAGCTCTCGAGGCAAGTTTTGTACGCCGATTAATTTCTTCATCAATGTGACCCTCACTTGATATCTGCTGTCCAAGATAAACATACGTATCTGTTATCTCCAGTTTTTCTCCATCAATCGATAAATCTTCATTTCTTGTAAAAGCATTGAACATCACTTTTGTCTTCTGAAAGTTCATTTTTAATCCCACTTCTTTACTCTTGTCAGCACGTTCCTGGATCATACTCTGCAGCTCTGATGGGGTAGTTGCAAAAATGACTACGTCATCAGCAAAACGAAGGTGGGTTAGATAATCTCCATTAATCTTTATCCCTTTGTTTTCCCAGTTCAGTGATTGAAAGACATTTTCCAATGTGGCATTAAAGAGCTTCGGAGATATGGTGTCACCTTGTCTCACTCCCTTTCCAATTTTTATGTGTGTTGTATTTTCAAACAGCTGAATCTTTGCACTTGCATTTTCATAGATGTTATTAATAATATTAATGTATGCATCTTCAATACCGCAGGATTTCAGATCCGTGGTAACTGCTGATGGTTTCACCGAATCAAAGGCTTTTTCATAATCGATAAAAGCCATGCACAATGGAAGTTCATATTCCCTCGCTCTTTAAATTAGTTCTCTCAGTACATGGATATGATCTATTGTGCTGTAGCCACTCCTGAATCCAGCTTGTTCTCTCGGTTGAGCCATGTCCAGTGTTACCTTCAAGCGGTGTGAAAGAACTTTAGTGAAGATTTTATAAACCACTGATAGGAGGCTGATAGGTCTGTAGTTCCTGAGATCCTCAATGTCACCTTTTTTATGTAGCAGGATCATTGTAGCATTGTTCCAATCCTCAGGAATCTTCCCTTCATTAAGGCATCGAGTGAAAATTTGGGCGAGTACTGTTTCGATTTCTCCACTTGCTTCTTGTATGATGTCTATAGTAATTCCATCTTCACCTGTAGCTTTCCCCCGCTTCATGTTTTTGATTGCATGAGCAACTTCTGCTGGGAGGACTGGAAGAACTCTGGTACCTTTCATGATGTCTGGAGTACATGTATCATCCCTTTCATATAATTTGGAGTAGAAATCTTTCACTCTTGTCAAAATTTCGCCTCTATTTCTTGTTATAGAACCATCTTCTTTTCTCAGAGCCATAATCTGTTTTCTTCCCTTACTGAGATGTCCCTTTGCTATCTTTAGGCTTTGGTTGTTTTCAATTGCTTTCCTCACTAGCTCACAGTTAAATTTTCTTACGTCTTCAGTGATACTTTTTCGTGCTGTCTTGCATAGCTCTATATATTCCACTTTGGAAGTCACATCTTCTTTAGTTGTCCTCATCTGTCTTCTTTTTTGCATCAACATTTTGGTTTTTCCTGATAATTTGTTTACATGCAACTTGTTCTTAGACCCAGCTAATTTTGTTGCTGTTTCCATAAGAGCTTTGGTTACTTTTCTGTTAACTTCCGAAATATCCACTTCTTCCGATGTTAGGCCTTCTAAAGCAGAGAATCTGTTCTTCAGTTCCAACTTGAAAGTATTATGGTGTTTTTTAAGGTTGGTTATGTCAATACATTTTGTTTGTCTTATGAGCTTGCCACGTTCCAGTTTAGTGTTGAGGTGCATCTTACATCTCACCAATCTATGGTCACTACCTGTGTTGAACTTGTTTAGCACACTGCAGTCTTCGATGACGAATTTTTTGTTACACATAATAAAATCAATTTCACTTGTCGTCCCAATTGGATGTCTCCATGTCCATTTCCTGTGTGGCTTTTTCTTGAAAAAGGAATTCAAGATGAAAAATCCTTCTGCCTCTGCAAACTCAACGAGAGTATTTCCACGCTGGTTTCTGTTGCCGTGACCGAATTTACCTACTGAAGTTTCATTCTGTTGCCGGTGCCCTATTTTTGCATTGAAATCTCCCATAATTATTTTCAAGTGCTGCTTACCTTTATTATTTAGATGACGAATGTCCTCATAAAATTCTTCAATTTCTTCTTCAGGATGACTTGTGGTGGGTGCATAAGTTTGAATAATCTGATCCTGGTATCTTCTCGATAGTTGGATAACGAGTCGTGCAGCTCTGTCAGAGGAACTTTCAACTTCTACAACTTTATCCTTCAGTTTCTTGTTTATTATAAATCCAACACCACTAGTTCTGCCAGTATCTGTCCCACGATAATAGAAGAGATGTCCACTTTTCAGTTCAACGAGATCTTCTCCTTTTCTCCTTACCTCACTCAGCCCGACGATGTCCCACTTGATCCTTTGTAGTTCCTCTTCCAATTCAAGAAGCCTTGAATCAGAAGATGGGGAGCGTCCGTTGTAGGTAGCCAAGGTCAGCATCAAATGGCAGCCTAGTCCGGTCCTCCGGGGATTCTTAGCACCCTCTGCCTTCATGTCGCACTGGCCGCTGCCTTGGCCAGGTACATTCCAGCTGCCGGAGACTGAGGGCCAAGATTTAAGTTGTAGAGTCATTTTGGAGGTGTTTGGCCATAACTCACCACGCTGGCCAAGCGGGTTGGTGAGTGTGGGATAGCATTTCCTCTGATCCCGATGGTATAGTTATACCGCTATTTGCGGTCGTCAGAGCCCCTTTAGTGGGAACAGGATGCATTACGAGAAGGCGGGGTTGACATTTGTCAAGGAGAGGCTGTGATGTTACGCATCACCTGACCTTACATCCCTCGTTTTTTGTGGATATCATTAACCGCATGGGTTTGGTGGCATATAATGTGTATGGTGCCGCTCTTCGCAGGTGGTTTGGAACCTCGGTGTATATTTTTATTTATTTTCTTTTCGAGTATTATAAGACGTTCTTTTCTCCGCAAATTAACACGACTCGTCCACAACCGGGTTTGAAAAGCGAAAATTTTGACTTTTTACACATGATTCAAAAAGCCTTCAGTGGCAAAAACTTCTTTTTCGTTACTAATGATATTCACTGATGCATATTGATCGATCTAGTTTCTTCAAACCATAAAAGCAACTAAGCCATGTTAATTAAATATGCCACCCCGGTGGCGCAGTGTTCAAAGCGATGGCCTCTGATCATTCGTCCGTAAGGGGTCCGGGTTCGAACCCCGTGAGGCATGGATGTTGTTTTTGTCTTACGGTACTGGGTCTGTCCTTCCCCCTGGAACCAGTGACCCTAAGTTAGGGACAGGCGACTGCTTATAGCCCATTGAATTGCTCACGGTCGGCGTTAAACCTCCAATAAAAAAAGTTAAATATAATAGGAAACCGTGATAGTCTTTCCATGAAAATGTACATTTCGAAATGCTTCAAAATTTTAATTACGAGGTGAGGTTAACAATCTTACTTTAACAAACGCCATTTTGGAAGTGGAATCTTCGATATTTGGAGAGTTTTACCTCTGAAGAATTGTAGTCGCGCATTTCGGAAAGATAACACTTCAGTGATTGTGTTTACATCTTATAAATTTATTTATAAATATAATACTGCTTGATACGATAAAAATGCAATTTTTATCATTTCCTCTACAATTATATATAAATGTCAAAGATAAAACAAGAAATGTGATACAATATTATTTCTAATAATATTTCCAAAATCTTTTGCTACACTTTTAGCAGTCTGGAATCCTCAAATCTTCAAGCAATGTAAGGGCCATCCCATTTTAATAATATTTATCATATCCCCGTAATATTTGACATTATTGTCTTCATTCCTTACTATTTTCGGTGTCGTGAAAAATCTTTAATGTTTATTACAAATTTATTTTTCATTTCTCCCTTAATTTTATTATTCACTTTCTTTTTATATGACATTCGTTTGCGGTATTCATCAATAGTTCTATACTAACCACACAACACGTTTTCACTTGTCATTTTGACACAAGCGTGTATACGCACCTTGACTGCACTGTATTTCGGGAAAATGTAGTTTGGTGCATCATTCCGCTATTAGATTTTATGCCGCAAAACAGCAGCCGAAAACCCAATCATAGATGTGTAATTTAGAAAGACGTCTGTACTAGTTATGAGAAGAAATGTCACTGAATGCTCATATACACAAATGATTCGAGCAACTTGCATGGATTTCACTGGCACTCAACTAAAATAGTCCTGATTCTAAAGGAATGTTGATTAAATGCAAGTAGAAAGGAGAAACAGAGGTGAAATCTACTACCTTTGAGAGACTTTGATAAACAATGTGGCGTACGAAAAGATTTGAAATTAAAAATAATTCCCGGACTGCTCCATAAATGGCGGTATGCTGCATTACACACCAAAACGTGGTGTTATTTTAAAAACACAGGACCATTCAGACACGTGCGATTGCTTTATAAACTTCTCCCAGCAAGGTATTCAGATTTTTACGAAACAATGTGCAGGAGATAGGATTATTGGGTAGCCCATAAGGTTTTAATTACTTAAGTCTCAATAAGTTACCATGTCTCAATTGATTATCACAAAGGGCTCGTCATTTGCGTTAATTTTATTGAGACATGATAGTGAAATATTCATGGTTATTTGCAAACACCAAAGAAGCGGTAAACATCCTATTTCGCAAGAACATGTCTACCGAAGTTGTCGAGGGCAAAGGTAGATAGAAGAGAACTGCGCGAAGTCATAGAAAAGCTCTATTGCGTCAAATAAGCCCACGGTATAGAGCGTTAGCCATAGGAAAATTTTTCAGACACAAACCGACACGCATTCACTAAAGTAACCTTTAACAGCAGATATCTTATTCTTGTACCACTGGCCGCTGCTACAAACAGACAACTTTGTCTACAGGGCAAACGAAAGCATCAAAATTGAACTCTTGAATACTGTATAGATATCGCCTGGTTCGACTAATCAAGTTTTCAGTTAACGTGCTACGATGAGTGGGCCAAAATATTGCGTAACAAGAGGAATGGAGAGACCTCAGCTGCCAAGCATTAACGGTACAAACTAATGCAGAAGGTGAAAGGGTCTGTTGTCTGTTCCATTGGCGGGAATAGATTTCAAAATTGCTCTGGAAGAATTTGTGATGCCACAATGTATCTTTATGTGTTTTAACTACCATCCATACCTCATGCTCTCCCGGACAGAGAAGACTACGTTCCGCAGGAAAATACACAAGTCGAAAAACTCGAATCGTTATACTCTGGTCCCAGAAGCACAGCTTTGACTTCCACATGTAAATTTCACCAACAAAGGGTGCAGAATTTAAAACAATTGAACACCACAGTAATACATTTCATAGATCCACTTACAGTTGACATCCTGTTCTAACGAATATTCGGCAATTCAGGTACGCTATCATATCCGCTTGGCTAAAGATTAATTCAGAACTGCACAAGCACTTGGTTGAATGTATGGCACATTGAATCGAGGCTGCTATGAATGACATGGGCTACCGAATAATCCTATGTTTTTCTATTCAGTAACGCCATTATATGCGCTTGACTAAAGATTCCTTAAGAACGGCCCAAACACTTGTTTGAATGCATGGCACATCAGATCAAGACTGCTATGAACGACATGGGCTGACCAAAAATCCTATGTTTTCAAATTCAGGAACGCCATCATATCAGCTTGGATGAACATTCCTGAAGAAAGGCACAGCACTTGGATGAATGCATGGCACATCAAATTGAATCTGCTATAAACGACATGGTCTAGCCAATAATCCTAAGTTTTTCAATTCATTAACGCATTCATATCCGCTTGGATAAAGATTAATTCAGAACTGCACAAGCACTTGGTTGAATGTATGGCACATTGAATCGAGGCTGCTATGAATGACATGGGCTACCGAATAATCCTATGTTTTTCTATTCAGTAACGCCATTATATGCGCTTGACTAAAGATTCCTAAAGAACGGCCCAAACACTTGTTTGAATGCATGGCACATCAGATCAAGACTGCTATGAACGACATGGGCTGACCAATAATCCTATGTTTTCAAATTCAGGAACGCCATCATATCAGCTTGGATGAAGATTCCTGAAGAAAGGCACAGCACTTGGATGAATGCATGGCACATCAAATTGAATCTGCTATGAACGACATGGTCTAGCCAATAATCCTAAGTTTTTCAATTCATTAACGCCATCATATCCGCTTGGATAAAGATATCTGAAGAACAGCACAAACCTCTCGTTTAATGCATGGCACATCGGATCGAAGCTGCTATGAACGACGTGGGCTACCCAAAGCGCTCTAAGGTACTAGCAGATTTTCCTCATAAATTGTTTCTGCTGGGTAAACGCAATTTATGGTATTTAATCTATTATACGGCTCACATTAGGATTTATATTGCCAGAAGAAAGAACCAAAGATGGACAACCGAAATTTTGGACTGGATACTAAGAAGCAAAAAAAAACCCAGAAGAAGACTACACGGGAACTGGACGGGTAGATTAAAATCGAAAGAATGCTGGAATAACCTGGAGGAGACCGACAGTTGCGGTGGAAACTTGGAAAACTTTCTTCCAGCAGTAGAATGACGATGGTTGACAATGATGATGATGACCAGGATTGCAAATTAGCAGCTTTAAAAGAAAAAGAAATAAAGCAAATTAGTAGGTAAATTATCATTTAAAGGGTAGGTAATTATCAGTTACAATTAGTAGGTTAGTTAGTAGGTAAATTATCATTCAAATTAGTAGGTAATTATCAGTTACATAGAAATGATTTTTAAACGTTTAGTATTCCTACTATCAAGGCACAAGGGTTACACCACTTCATGAGAGGAAGATATCAAAGGCAGACGCTGGTGAAGGATTAAGGACGGAAAACAAATTATGAAATGAATGAAACTCACGCCAAAGCAAAAATCGTCTCAAAATTTTCGAAAGCTCAAGATCTACTGTGTTCTCAGCCGGAAATGCGTATGACGTTCCATTTCAACTGTCAAGTAAAAATGCGTCTTTCTTTAACGAATCTATCCAGAAAAAATCGAATTTGGAAGTAAGTCGTTCGAGAACGTATCTCTTCGGCAGAAGAGCTAATTCCTTGAATGAATCCGTCAGTATTGCTTTTCGCCAGACGCTTAAAGTTTACCAATGTGTCACAGTCAGAAAACTTGATTGTGTTTAGAATTCAAGTAACTGCAAAAAAAGATGTGAAAAAGTTAATTGATGACATGGATGTAATTAAATAAGACATGGATCCAAATTTGTATTGTACAATGGTGTAATACTATATTTAAATAATTTCAATCCTCCAAGTAGCCTGATTGTAAAGTCTTGCACTTATATTTAGCAAGATGAGAGTCCTTGTATGAGATTTTTAGCGGGACAACTTTTATGACGGTTCCTATCCCCTTTCTTGGAAGCGAAGTTGTAGTACCAAGTGCGGTGCTTTTAGCATTTTTCTATTCATGATCACTTAAGTTATATGTCTTCCTAAGTTGAAGGGGGTATTTATTTATGTTCATTAATTATTTCTGGAAAACATTAATTTTTTTTCAAAACTTGGCGGTTTAGCGTTGCAGGAGAGCAACATATGGTTTCTCATAATTTCTTATTTAAAATCCAAGACAACATGAAATTTATATTTAAAATGTGCTGTGGAGTTAAGTGAAAATTTTGAATTAAATAATCATTGGGCTCTCATATTTTATGAATTTTTACAAGTCAAGTGGAGGGACTTTTAAAACTTTCGATACTTTCTGAATATTTATGTTACTTGAATAACTGACTTTCAGTTATACTGTATATGGCCGGTATTGGGTTATTAATGGAATTTTCCTAACACGGTACAAGAAATATTGGAGTCTATGCTGGTGTTTTCCTTAAAAAAATTTCATGATATATAAAATTCCGTTACGGAAGATAGACAGAAACTACAATCTGAATAGTAGAACGTTTCAACTATTTAAATGAGGTGACTTGACTTGACCATAAATAGGTGCGAAGTAATATTCATTTACAGACACGGAGTATCACGTTGGTTGTGAACGTGGTAACCTAGTAGGAAAAAGGCGTAACTTTAAGAACTGGGTCCAAAGTTGTGACAACTCCAGGGAAAAGCTATCTTTGCAAGCGTCACAGTTGGTAATGATCTCAAAGATGTCTCGAATTGCTGTACATCCTGTGGTAAAGTAAGTAGCTAATTTATTTAAATCATCTCATATAGGAGTAGCGTACTTTAACTTGACCTCTCGATAGGGCCGTGGTTGCTTTATCGTACACTGATGTCCAAAATTAAGAGAATTTGCACATTTTGTCGAATCTCTGAAAAACTAATGGATACATTTTAATGAAATTCGGTATGGATACACAGTTATATATGATAAAACATTATACCATGAAACAGCTATGGCACGCACTCATGATCGTCAGTAAGGCACATCAACGCAGGAATGTCCAAATTCCACGTTGCAAGATCGAAATAAAATGACTCTAATATGGGGTATGATCCCCTCTCCCAGTCATACAGCTCTCCCAGTGCAACGTCATACTAGAAACAAGGCAGTTGATGAGTTCGTGTGGCAGTCGGTTTCACTCCTGCAACAACGCAGTTCTCAGCTCCTGAATGGTTCTCGTAGGTGAATGGAGCACTGCAATTCTCCTCCCAAGAGCGTTACAGACATGTTCGATAGGGTTTATGTCTGGCGATATAGCTGGACATTCCATCCGGCAAATATCCTCACTGTAAAGATAATCAACGACCAGGTGAGCCTTGTGTGGACGAGCCTTGTCGCCCATTAAAAGGAACCCATGGCCAACTGCGACCCTGAAAAGTCGAACATAGGGCTGTAAGATCTCATCCTTTTAACTCTCAGCAGTCAGGGAGCCTCTGTCAAACACATGGAGAGGTGTGCGGCCGTACAACATGATGCCTGCCCAGACCATTTGATATCTGCTGCCATAGCGGTTCCTTTCTCGGGTGTTGGAGGGAAAGAATCGGCTTCCAGGTTCTCTCCGGATGAAGGTACTTCGAGAATCAGTGTCCATGTTGAATTTCAACTCGTCTGTGAAGAGAACGTTACCATACTGATGCCTGGTTCAATGCTCATGTTGTCTGCAACATGCTAAACGCGCTCTCTTGCCTGCTGAAGTGAGCGGGACGGAAACAGCGGGTCTTCTGTCAAAAAGCCCACTCTCATGAAGCCTTCGGGAAACAGTAACCCTTGAAACTCGGGTTGCAGTGGCGGCATACAACTCACGAGATAGCTGTGAAGCTTTAGCAGTCCTGTGGTGCCTCTCTGAAAGTGCCAAATAACGATCTTCATTGGCCGTCCTGGCTCTTGGACGACCTTATCCAAGTTTTCTCGATATCAAACCGGTGTCCTTAAACTGTTTCCACAAATTGCAGGCGACATTGGGCGCTACATTGAGCTCTGTAAAAATCTGCACTTGCGATTGCCCTGCCTCCAATCTACGGATGATTCTGCACCTCATTCCTTCATCAATACGTTTGTGGCAACTCATTTTACACGATTGCTTATTAAATTGAACCAACTCTTGCAAGAAACACAACGAATGTCGCCGAGGAGTACGAGCGAACTAATGAGGAAAAAAGCCACGTGTGCTTTTCATGCCTTCCGCTGTTACAGTCCCGCGCACAAGCACGTGTACGCTTACGTATTCGACACTGCAATTTTACATTCTTATTTGGTGGCATAATTTGTACCTTTGGTTCTGTACTTTTTGTGATAATCGACAAAATGTACAAATTATCTTAATTTTGAACACCAATGAATTTTGTGTCCCTTTTAAGTTCGTTGACTCTGCTCCTGAAGGAACGCAACGCCTGGTCACTTCAACATGTACCGTCTGGAGCCGTCTACTTGCTGTATAATAAAATAGTTTAGAAAAACCCCGAAAATATTTGTTTTGCGAAAAACAAAATCTGTATACCTTGCGTTTTTGTGGTAGATTCGAAGTGTTGGAACATGCAACAATATCCACCGCCAAGAAAACATGGTATGAGGGGCTCGAGAGTGAAACCCAGGGTGCATTTCATTTTTATGACCTCGAACTCTGCAGTTCTAAGACCAACATCTATTCTCTCATTAAACTTTTCTTCGTAACACATTTTGTCGGATTCCAGTCACTTTTGTCTGCAGGTAAGGATGTGGGTAGATATAGAATACGCAGATATGCAAACAGTCGTTTGTGCGGTCATTCTCAAAGTTTTAGCATGTACTTCATTTAAAACAGGCTCTAAAATACATGTATTTAGTTAATCATATTTTCTTCCGATTATCATACCCCTATCCTCTCCATATAAGCAAAACCGTGTCCTTAAATGGAGGGGGAAATGAATTTCTTTAGAAATACAGAATTCAGTACCTTGCAAATTTTACTTTGTCAATAAGTATGACTACTGAAAAGAGCACCTTTTTTCTGTACTTGTTATGTGTTATGAACAAAATTTCATGTTGTTTACATGATTCTTACTGAAGAAAAAACTATAAACTTTCTGCAAGTATTGTCTTTCATACTTTACGAGGTTTTAAAATTTAAGAGATTTGAATGGTTCTTGTTTTCGAAAGAAGCAATTCAAATTCGACGACCTCTGCTCTACAGCACCAATCGATCAGTTAGCTCAAAACTATCTTAACAGAATTTCATAAAATAAGAAATTAAAAATTAAATAAGGTACAAGTAAACATTTTCAAATCTCAGTATGTTGTTACTGCACTTTGTTTCAGGCATTGGGGTCTAGTCTTGATATAAAATTATAAGAATTATACCTGAGTACCAGTTAATGATTCTGTCTGAAAGGGTTCTTTTCTATTGGAATTTTGTCACAAAGACAAACGTGAAAAAAATACGTTTCAACAGAAAGCAGTTAGTACTGTTCAAAATTTGGAGTCAATACTCTCAAAATAAGAAAGAAAGAAAGAAGAATGAATCATGCATCCCCACTAAAGTGAAAGCCGAGAGCACGTTAACATTTTTTCTCGCCAAACATTTTGGAAGTGAATAAGATTCTCAGACTTTTAATCTAATATCCTACCAGGCCAAAGTTATTGAGCAAGTTACCTAAACAAGGGGAAATTTTCTAAACCTATTAGATTAACACTAATAATATTCTTCATTACCTTAACTGTTGAAGCAGAAATTGAATTATTGTACATGTAATTTCAATGTAAATGTTGTTGTTACTGTGCATTTTATTTTAAGAAAGCACAAATGGATCATTCAATTTCTTGAACAAGTAAACATTATTTCTCATTGTCGTTATTATGTATAAAGGCAATTTTGTCGTACATTAACACGCATCTTACTCAAAATTGTTTCACATAATGTATATTCAATAAAAAGTGTTTCATATGCTTTCTAAGTACGATCGTGTATATATAAGAACTAAAACTTCAAAATTAATATTAATAGTTTTAGCGAGGATTTTGTAACGTATTGGAAAAACGAAATATAAAATTGAACAAAACGTATTTAATTTCATTATGAAGGAACGGCTGGTGTCGACAGCAGGTTTAAAAATGGTAATCTGCAGTGAAAAGTCGTAGGATTTGGGGAGTTTTTAGTATGATCAGTTTCTGAAGGCAACTCAAACGGGGGACCCAGGAATTTTAAAGTGCTCAAAAATAAGTTACAACTCGGCGGCGATGCGAATTCTTCTCCCCTTACCCTGAGTACTGCGCATGCGCTATGGATTTTCGGCGCGGAGGGACAGTGTTGCAGTGGACGTAGTGTCCAATTGAGTCTATTGCTGTTTGGTATTAGGAGTTACACGTTATTCGGAACACTCTGACCAATATTAGTGTAACAGGCGGTAGTAGTGAAAAGGTTACCACTATGACAGTGAATTGGAGCAAGAGTTTTTATTTATTATGGTTAAAAATAAGTGTGCTTGTCTTAATTCTAACTCCACAGTTGCGTTATCTAAGAAAGCGAATGTAGGAAGACCTTTTAAAACCCTTTACAAAACATTCGATACGAGTTTTCCAAGTGGTAGTGCGCTTTGAAAGATTAAATTTCGTGAACTTAAGTCGAATTTGAACACCAAGCAGTCTGCATTCACAAGGACTAACAGTATGGCAAAAACGGTGACACTGGCGTTATTCAAAATTACTGAAGTACTTATGAAGGAAACTAACCATTTGAAGACGGAGAACACATCGAAGGGAAATTCTGTATTTTGAATAGATTTCCTCTTTCAGATTGATCGAAGAAGAGTTTCATTATTCCTTTCTTACTGTCTTTTGAATTGTTTAAAATACATTTTTACGCTTCAGATATATATATAATTATTTTATTTTGTGGTATTTATTACGATGTCCTTGCCAGGTTCGCCTATTTGCCTACGAATATCGTCAGTTAACTTATTATTTGACCGCCAATGTGCACTAAGACCGAAATTCGCCAGAGGACCGAAATTTGTTGCCATCCTTGCATTATAACAATTGATTTTTCGGTGATATGTCGTGAGCTTTTCTCACATGGTTTCATTGCAGCACAATGGTGTATCAGGTATTGCAGGAAACTGCAAACTCTAGCCTAATAACGTCAATCTGGAAGCAAAATTAGCCGCAGCGATAGCCTTTGATTGTATAATTATCATTAATATAAGAAATATGAACCACGAAAGCAATGCAGAATGTTTTCAAATTTTAAAATGTAATAACTATCTGTCTCATGAATTAATAATTGATTTTAAGATAAGACCATTAGTGAATGGCTGTGAATAAAGAATTCTATAAGCCCTGATTCTCCTGTAGTTCACAGGAAATGATGTTTGAGAAAATTTAGCTTTTCATTACTGTCTGTTTTGGGATTTAGCGAAAATGGTGATCAACCCAATGAGCTAAAAGCAGACACCGACCCACAATTTAGGAACTATTTGTTTCCCAGGGATTTGGGAGAGCCAGTGCTGGAAGAAAATCACTGCTTCATGACTGGCCCAGGATCAAAGTCCGTGTCCTTCTCTGCCGAATGGTCACAAACCAGTCTACAGTGATGACAGGATTAGGCACAACTAAACTTATGCTAATAGGAATGTAGCTACTAAAAATATCATATAAGCTTACTTAAACATTGTTCTATATCTCTATAGTACCAATCTTTAAATCGATAAAAAAATCAGCTGAAATATTTTGCAACACAAAATAACAAAGAGCCAGTGAAAGACATCCGCAAAGAACACCTTTAAGACACAATTTTTAGTATTCTACTATTGACATTCTGCTCTTATTGTCGACTATTCTCGTTTTGAGTTAATTTTCAATTCATTAGTTAGTTTTTAACGATGGCCCTAAAATAGGTCAAACTATAAAATGTCAAAAATAGGGAAATAAATGAAAACCTGCCCAAATTCTAATAGCACTTGGAGGAAAACTGTAATAAGGTTTCACAATACATGCCGCTCGACAATGAAATCAGGTAGCTTCTGATATTATAGCTTTAGTTCTATTAAGTTTAATAACAGCAAGTACAAGAATATTCCAGTTGTTGAAAAACGTCTCATTTACTCTTCTCGAATATCAGGGCACTTCCTGACCTTCGAGATTTTGAAATCCTAACATTTTGATATCCAAACATTTCGAACACAGTTATATAATTTTTATTTGCAATTTAATATGGTGAAATTTAGCAATACCAGTACATTGGGCTTTTCAGATATGATTATTTTTCAACCACGGGTTCTGTGGTTTACCTAGTTATTTGGTACCAGGCGTGAATACGGGATGTGGTGTCAGAGCTTTTAAATTTCCGGCTCTCCGATGTGAAATGGAAGGTTTCCTCAAGAGATAAAATCTTAAGAATTAAGAATGGTTTCTAATATGAAAAATATAAAATATTTATTACGATTCCTGACATTTACTTTATATAAGTAATTATTAACGAATTGAATTTCCCACATAATCTTAAATAAATAAAATTTTATTACCCGCAGTAACTGAAATATAAGTTGCATTTCTAAGCAAAATTGTGGGGATCTAAAGACCTTGGGATGTTTTGAACATAGAGGTTTTTTTAGAAAAAGGTAAAATACCTCACCTACGTAACTTCTTAGCAGCGCCTTCAGCAAATTATTTGTAGGTATATGCGCTAGTTCTCATATTTAATTACAGTTCATATCGCTGTTTTATTTCGATTACACGTAGTTCAATTATATGATTTTTTCCGATATTCGATACAATATGAATTTTCGATTATCAAAAATGCACGGTTATTTGATTTGTAACACGGTATGGTGCAGCTATACATGACCCTGAAAGATTCACCTTTCAGAGAATCGAGAAATTGTAACTGTGTTCCTTCTTGGTGCGTCTAAATTTGAATTTTTGTCCGATCGACGAAGCATTCGGTTTTGATTGGTAGTTGGTTTCCCATTGTCACCCCCCACACACACATACACACAAACACACATATATATGTGCTATTAAACCCTGCTGTTCTGTTCATATTTACCATACGCCTGTAGTGTTCGGGTCATATGACACATTTCAGAATATTATCATTTGTAGCAGTATAAAAAGTGTCTTACACTTTCTTACAATAAACTTGATAGCCCGAAATAATATAAAATATTGATGAAGTAATGTGAAACATGTAAACACAAACAGTATCAAATTAAAAACATATACTTTTCGAAAAATTGCCATAAGTGTCGCCCAAATGAAACTGAGACTGTCGGGTTTTTGCTGTAAGTATTTATAGGTTTGAATTTGTAAACATACAGGAAGTAAGAGTAATACCTGGGCTACATACCCGTTGCACATAATTGCCTTATCGGTTCAAGAAAGTTTCCCAACGCGGCATGAGATTGTGGATACCCTCGGCGAAAAATGTCGGTGGTTGGCAGTTGAACCAGTCTTCAAAAGTGTCCCGGACCTCAGCGCCGTTAGCAAACCGGCTGCCCTTGAGCATTTTTGAATAGCCCGAAGATGTGGTAGTCGCAAGGCGACAGATTGATGCTATAGGGGAGATTGTCGAAGACCTCGCAACTGAAGCTCCACAGCAAATTTTTTGGCACACTTTCCACACATGTGGGCGTAAGTTGTCGTGCAGGATAATAACTACATTTGACAACACCTGCTCGCTTACGCATGATGGTTGTTGTGAGGATGCGTAACGTATCGCTTTATGTGGTTGCCTTAACCCTACTGCCCGCGTCCAGCCAATCCAACCACAATAGCCCATTTTCATTGAACAAAAACCGTGAGCATCACTTTTCCACGTTTTAAGGAAGACTGAGGGGTTTTTTTGGAATGCGGAGAGTTAGGAAGCCGTCATTCTATACTCATCCGTTTCTTCGCAGACAGGAGAGGTCGCACCAAATTTCATCCGCAGCCACAATCGAGAAAATAAACTATCCGCCCTCTGCATGATAACGATGCAGGTGCTCTAGGCAAGCACCCATTCGCCGAGTCTTCTGCTTCTCTCGGAGATGCTTGGCGACCTATTGGGCACAAACCTTGATGTATCCCAATCTGCGATGGAGAATAGTGTTAACAGTTTCCTTACTCAGGAAAAATGTTTTCGCAAGCTCGTGATTGGGGATTCGGCGATTCTCCTTCACAAGGTTGTCCACGGCAGCAATCGATTGCATGATGCAGTCCACGTGTGCTTGCCCAGGTCTCGGGATGTCCTCCATGCTCACTGAACCTTTACAAAATGCACTGCACCAGCATACCACTATACACCGTGACTGACACTGATTACCATACACACCATCCATACGAAGATAACCTTCGGGTCTATTAACACCTTCTTCCATCAGTACTTACGTAACTGCCCCTTGGGCTTGTTTGAACGAATCCATGTCACGACGCTACGCAGTCAACTTGCCGCAGCACGTGCAAACAGCACACTGGCACATGTCGCCGATAACAGCGTGCTTCCTGACATGACACGAAAACTACCGGTGCAAATGGACTGCTTTGTGTAATTACACAACGACGCTGTTACACGTGTGTCACGTTCGTTTGGGCGAACCTTATACATCTTAATATCTTACCTTTCATTTTTATTTGAAGTTTGGACAATAATAAATATGTGTGACTTACAAATATGCTTTTTACAATTAAATGATAATATATTTGTCTCATTGGCATTCTTTGATGAACAGAAATCGCACCGTGCACTTCTGATGCTCACTGAATAATCCACTGCACATCCTGAAATTGCGTTTTGACTTCGGCGCTGCAGTTTTTCCACTATGTTACGTGACGTCTCGATTCTTGGAAGATGTTGCCTCAATTTTACATGTGTGGAGTAATAAGTGACTTCCCCAATTCCTCCAAAAATAAATTTCTTTTGGTCTGTTTGTTTTCGTTCCATTTGGTATCTATTGAAGTCCATAGAACAAACCGGTTTTAAGAAAAACTATGAATCACGTTACAGATAAATTACCATCAGCTTGCGGTTTGTGTTTCTTTTGCAGACGTACGTACTCAGAAGTTGATCTAGAGTATCCACAGCCCCTTCACTGGATTCGTAATATACTATCATTTATCGTTTTTAGTCAATTTTACTACTTACTGTTTTTTCATGATGAGATGTGCTGGTAAGAAACACGTTCCTGTTCTTTTCTGTGATACATTTTTCAACTGTAGTATCCCTTGTAAAATAAAATTGTAAGCTTTGAACTGTTTTGCATTCCTTTTGTTCAGGAAGGTCTGGTTTGTTTTTCCTATGGTACCAGACACATTCATTTTCAATTGTAGAAGATGTTGGCCTAAATCATATGACATGAAAAAGTCATCACATGCGAGATTGTTTAGCCTAAATTCATGTTAATGTCACACAGTACTAGAAGCCATGATTTTCTTCATGCCTTGATGCTGGTTCTCTTCCAGTATAAATTTTTGACTTCAGAACATACGGAGTTTAATTGTCACATAAGGCCAAATTTAAATTCCATAATTACTTGGTTTAGAGGGAAATAATGCTTAAAAGGTTATTGGCCATGCAATGCAACTAATTGTTTCCCGTCAGTAACATTTTCATCCGGCTAATATAATTTTGGCAGAATTTCTAGCCACTTTTCTCAGATTACTGGAACAGCAGCAAGTTTATCAAAGCACCTTTTTTCTGGACGAGTGGAAATATCGAAACGAATTACTTGATGTTCACTCAAAAGGCTTCTAGTGACATAGTTGCGCTAAATATGTTACAACCAGTTTATTTATCCCTCAAGCTTCTAGGTGATTCTCCGTATGATTAGTAAACTCCTGCAATAACAATAATCCATTGAATGCTTGAAAAGTGTCAATAAATACATTTTTCCAGTCTGTTCTATAACCTCTTTCCCCTTTAATATTTGTCATTTTCACGATTTCATTTTGAATTTTAGAATTGAATAAAATTTCGAATGCACTTATCACATCTGCTATCCTTGCTGTTAAATATCTTGTAACTTCTTGACAAAATGCCAACATTTTTGAAATGTCATTCCTTGTGACCTGTCGCGTAGAGGTCACAATCGTGACCTGTTCACCATTTTGTATGTTTTCTATGAACCTGAACTGGCATGATTGATAAAACCATAATTTACAGCAAATATTGCTATTTAACGTAGTCGACATATTCTAAATAAATATGTCTGTTTTTAAATTTTATAAATAAAGAATACTAATATATGTCGAATCTGATTACATTGACCTGAACGATACGTTAATAATAACTTGAAAAATATATTAAGTCCTTTTAGGAAATCCTTTTAGCAGAGCAATTGCATTCTATGCAACAACAAAGTAATGAACTCCCCTAAAACTATTTCTTTACATTATATTTTAATGGCAAAATGAAAACATTTCGGGTCAAATATACCCGAACAGAACAGCGGAGTTAAGAACGCTCCTCAATATGATTAATTTAGGTAAAGGGCTTACACATTGTACTCTTTACCAAAGATTTCTGTTCTTCCTAACATTCTGTTTAAAAGTAGTAAGAATTTTTTATAAGCTATTACTTTTTGGCATTGCAAGTTTATGATGCAATATTTTTAAATGTAACACAGTTTTTTGCAAATGAAACTGAGAAAGAATCAGTAAGATATGTCAGACGTGTGCCCTTTAGAATGCTTTCCTAAACAGAAAATAAAATATCTCAACGCTTATGCTATTTCTCGTCTGGCATTATAAGTGTAAGTTTCAGAGTTTCATCATATGCGTGTTATCTGTGTGGTGATCTTCAGTTTTTCAGTCTGTTTATAAACACTTGACATCCGATTTAATCTCTAATTTCAAAAACCCTTCACTGATTCACAATTGATTTTAACAATAACATTGTGTTGTAAAACATCACGCATCACAGAAACAATTCCACCTGATCTGATTATTGCGTCAAATCTCACATTAATCCTCTTCTCTTTGAGCAAACTTCAAGTCGCTGTGGTTCATGCATTTTACGATGAGGTTGTGGGTAAATTTTCGCTGCTCTCTTACAATCGATATCGTATTATATATTAATTGTATGTGAGGTTAATCTGCCAGCCTACAAATATTTTATTTATAAGTCAGCATATGAAATATTCATAGAAAAACACGAAGCTTCACTTCCTTTTTAGAATGGAGCTTCATGCACAGGAAGAATACAGAAACCCAATCAGAAAAGTTTATCCTATCACGAATTGTCGTTTATTGTGAACAGGAATCTTCGAAAAGCCAGTCATGCCGTGGGCACGAATGCGTTAATAGATTAGTAAAAGCAACTGGTGGTAATTACCATTTTAACAAAATGCGGAGGTGTAAATTCATTTTTGGAATGATATCTTGAGATTACAAAGCGGATTGGTGCCCCTAGTTCATCCAGTTCCAATGATGCAGTCCGTCGACAAAATGTTCAGATGCAATTTAATATATAGTTCACCAATACAAATGGAATAGCCCACCGGCAATATGTTCAAATGTAAATCAATATTCACTTTTTATGAAGCGCATAGGAATTTGTGGATGATATTTGAGAAATAACTGTTCGAAGATATAATGAATTTCTCGTTGCCATATGATCTTGTGCTGTTGTTACGATCGCAAAGCGCAGTCGCTGATAATATGCTTGCCACAAGAGCAAAAATTGCCTTTAAATAAAATTACAGAACTTGGTGTTCAGATAATTTATATTTTAAAGATGGAAATTATCTTTCCACAATGTTATTTTCAAAATTTAATGTTAGCTTTGGTTTTAGAATTTTCCAAATTCATTACTCCAACTAAAAGAAAAATAAAGGAACACAGACATTGCCTTTCAAATGATCCATTCTTTTATTTCCCACGAAAGGAAGAGACCTAAACATATTTGCGTGATAAATGTAATTGAGCGGTAACAAAAAAATTCTTCCATAGTAACATGATCATCTTTACCTAACAAAAACAGTCTTGCTGGGCCAGCACTCAAATCAACACTAGCAGGCAGCAGTGCCAACAATGGCCTCGCATTATTTTGCCGTTGCCCAGACGTCAATAAAATGCCTCGGTGGTCCCCAAATAGATCAGCATATTGGGCAAGCAGCGGCCAGCAGCAGGCCAACAGTTGGTATACCAATCAGTTGTCATATGCCAGAATAGGACCATCAGATATCCATCAGTGACAGTGGCTCCGAAAAGCGTCCCTAAAGCGGTCAGTCATGCAAGCACGTACCGCAAATGATCGCTACCCTAATATGGTCCACCATTAACACAGCAGTGGCAGCCAGCATTCACGTGACATAAGTGATGGCTTGTGGAATCTTGTACACTAATTTCCCAGTAGTAGCCATAAAAGGAGAGAGAGAGGAAAAGTATGATAATCACTGTTCCTCATAAGGGTATGCAATATACAAAAGTGCAAGCTGAGGTTTCATCAGCGTCAGGAAGCAATGAGAGTCTTCAATTTTTGTCTGTATCACATATTGTGGTGACCCTGCAGTGTTTAATCAATGTCATTCGTCTACAAACCTTACTCGTCGGTACATCCTTTGGGTCTGTTTTGAAATTAAACTTCCTTCAAAACTATGAAAGCTTTTAGTTTGCGAATTTTAAAACTGAAATTGAAAGGAGTAAGAAATTATGTTCATTAGAAGATATTTTGAAATTTGTTTTTCATTCCTATGACGCAAAGTACTAAGTGGTACATTAGTTCTTATAGACATATACACTGAAGGGCCAAATTATTATGTACACTTAGTTATTTCTTTGTTCGCTACATTTTCCACTTAATACTTCTTGTATTCGTCTTGTATGGACTGTTAAATGTAGGTAAGTAGCTATGGGTATGTAAGCCAAAATGTGATGAATTGCACTCTTCAGCTTTTGAAGATCTGAAGCTAAGGGATCCAGCTGCATGATACTCCTTTTGACTTTACCCTACAAATGCTCCTTGGATTACTATCCGATGATTTAGGCTGCCAACATCACATAGAATTGTCTCCGTGAAGTTCCTCCAAACATTCACGTAGTGCAGAGTAAGCACTATGATATGGAGCATTGTCCGTCTGGAATGCACCTTCAACATAACTAACTGGAAATGTTCGACAACGATATTTAAATACATATGGGTGGTTAGACGTTTTACCATAAGAATCGAAGGGCCGGGACAATCTTACGAAAATGTGCCCTAGACCATAACGTTGACTTTTTCTGCTTGACGTGTAGTGATGATGCAAGATGGATCCATGCGTCCTTGGTGCTACCACCATATCCTTTCTCCTTCACCTGCACGGTGAAGTTGAAAACGTGATTTGTCGGACCACATTACCCTTTTTAATCCATTTAGTGTGTAATTTATGTGTACCTGAGCGAAATGGCTGCGTTAACTCTTTTTCGATTTAGATAGTTAACGGTCAGACTGTCTGCTTCTCCAACATATACAATGTGCGGAGAGAGACTATCGGACTTAGTCCCTGATTCAGATTATCTGTAATCAAACGAAGTGTTATCCGTCTTTTGGACTGAATAATTCTGCGAACTCTCCACTCAACTCGAGTGTCCAGTGGCAAGCGGGCCTCACGCCTTAATATGAGACCCGTTTTTTGACTGGTGATACACACTCTGTAAACTGTAACAAAGATTTCACAAGTGCATTCATTTTGCTGATGTTTGCACCCGTGATTCGAACCTGTAAGATCATTACGCGTTCAAAATCTGTCATGTTGTCATGTTACATCTTTTACCAAGTTTTTCTGTCGCCCTTTATTATTCTCCGAAAGCCATTAGGTTTCTCTTTCAATTCAGATTTATCCATCTTCTGTCAGCAGTATTTATAAATCATGAAAGAAATACGGGGTTACACCGTATAATACAAATTTTGAAGATGACAATCCAATTTTTGTCAACTCCAAAATTTGTATTATATGGTGTATAATCATATTTCTTTTATGATTTATATGCTCCTCCGTGCAATTACGGTATAGGGTATAACCTCTAGATGATTTATATGCTCCTCCGTGCAATTACGTTACAGTATAACCTCTAGATTCGCTAAGCATGAATGCCGGTGTTTCGAATAGCGAATCCTGTGATGATTATATTCAAATTAATCGGAACCTTGAGAATTGGTCGTTCTGGGTAGTGTAATAGTTAGCATACCCGGGCGCTGTCTGCGAGTCCCGTTTCTGCACGATGAAATTCTCAAGTTTTTGGATATTACTATCTGAAGTCCGTCCTTATCACATTTACACCAAAAATCGGATTGTCATCTTGAAAATTGACATTTTTAAGTCAGCTATTTTGCCTAAAATGATCTGATTGTCATACTAAATTGCTCACTCAGTGCATCTCCCTAAAAATTTTAATTATAATTGCTACTCAAATTTTATACTTTGTTTTCAGTAATTTCTAAACAGAACTAATTATACAGAAGAAACCATATATATTTTGTTTTATGGCCATGTGTGATTCACAAAAGGACCATTTTATAAATGACACGTTAAAGAAAACGTTGGCCCTCAATGATCCTGAATATTACATCGTGCTTAATAATAAAAAAAAATTAGTGTGGGTTTTCCTTGGCGTTATCGATATGACATACAAACTATTACTGATGTATTTACATCCTAAGTTTTTTTTCAAGTTTCTTAGGTTTATCTCAATAACACCAAAATGTGATATAATTTTTTGCATGCTTTCTATAACACGATTTAAAGTTTTCATTCTCCTGGAACCACTACCATTTTTCGGAATACTGCTAAAAATCTGTACTGAATTTAGTAATTGCTATTATAAACCAATATCAATGGGCCAGGTGCGAAACTTAAGTTCGTAACAATGACTTTGAGATGGCTTCAAGAAAGGTTCACTGAAAAGTATTTTAAAAAGCACTTAGAAAGAAGTACAATACCGTATCATAGGCGGGGAAGTAAAGCTCTTCAGGGAGTACGAATCTTCTGCGCAATGCAAGGCATATTGTGTCGAGTTATATAATGAGTTGTACACAAACACTCCAAAAAAATGCAATGGTCTTCCTGTATGCAGATATGACTGGAGTTGTTCGAGGGCAACAGCGGCTTTAAACGATTGTATAAATTAGCTTCATTGCGTAACGTTATGGGACAATAATTACAACAACGTCACCCAGACATACATTTCAACTTTCATAGCCCTCCGATCCTCAGCGCAAATGATATGTTACCAGCAGAAGTCCTTCTTTTATACCCTTCTTCTTTGCTCAAAATCAAGAAATTCCCCTATATTGTCTACAAGAGCACCAAAGCTGGACTCTTAAGGATTTTAAAAACATCGTACGTTCCGATAAATCACGTTTATAATTTATGTAAGGTGATCAGCGGGCCTCTGTATTGCATTAAAAGTACAAACCACTGAATAAAAATAACGTAGCAATATCTCTTGAAGTTGGTGTAGGCGGTTTATATGTTTAGAATCGGGGTTTATGGCGCGCAGTGTGTTTTTCAATACCTCTTCAAGAGTATTTGTGTGACATAGAGTAACTTCATATCATTGCGGGAAGCAGACTAGTACACGTGTATTTTGTTTGCTGGTGGAGAGGAATACGTCCAGCGTAATACATTGCATTGCACCAAGTTTCGGTTCTTCATGCAGTGCTTTCAGAAGGCGATATAACTTCAATGTACTAAAATGTTGGTACTATAATCTTCAGATGACAAATTAAACATTCATCAAATTCGCCAGGTATATGATATTTATCATTTATTTAAACTTCTGTTTTTATAGGTATCCTTTGGTTTTTTGATAACGTTAAAGTAAGGATAATCGCCGTAGGGAAAAGAGCAAGGCCTTCCGGAAATATGCTCCAGCACTTAAGGCTAAAGTTGCCAGCGAATTTTACCTGAAATCAATAGACTAGAGCTCACAAACTCATTAGAAATAAAATCTATTTTTTCTTGCTTGAAATGTGCACCAGCTCACGAATATAATGAATCGTACGTAATATCAGTACCACGCTGTATGCTCAGTATGCACGACGAGGTGGTAGCCATTTCAATGTGCAGTTGAAGTCTCCGTTTACTCGGATTTGCACATTGCGTGTCACTGAGAGCAAACGCCGCCAAACACGGCACCGGATAACCAAGCCGATAAAAAGGCTGCACAGAATCTTCGGCTTGGGAGTGCAAGTGCAAACTCAAACTCGTTCACATTCTTAGAAAGAGCCAAGGTTATTAGATGAAAAAGCATTTCACTTTGGTGAATAGAGCTGTGTGGATGTTTTGTCAGTACGGTGTCTTAATAATTTGTAAATATACTTTACAATTACTAAGTAATATTCGCCGGTTTAAACTCATTCAAATGCTTAGAAAAGCATTTCGCTTGAGTGAATAAGCCTGTTGATATTTTGCAATTCATTACTTTTCGTCATAAATGGTAAATATACTTCATAACTAGCTAGCTATTTCTCAAAATCAGTTATGAATATTATTGTCTTATATCAGTGCAGCACAATATGCCTGAATGTGTAATAGCTGGTTGTTTATCCTACAGTAGGAAGAATCAAGGTTCGGATATTATTCATCATTTTTTTTCTGCAAATCCTGATTTGGGTAAACTCTGGGTACTGAAATGTAAACAAAAGGATAATTAATTTTCAAGTTAAAAATGGAAGCATTTGCCCGAAACATTTTAGTGTTGAAAGTTATGTTCGTGACTTAAAATCAGAATTACTTAGATTACCTGGCAGAAAGAAAGTGAAAGCAGATGCTGTACCTATTGTCAGTCTTCCAGGTCAAATTGGCCATAAGCATATTACAACTGCTAATCCTCATGAATCGTCATCCTCCATTCCTAGCGTTCCGAATGTAAGTCCTGCAGCTAATAGATTACATGGACGGGAAGTAAGAGCACGAACATTGGAAATCTTTTGCAATGTGTCTCCAAAGAAACAAAATGATAAATATGTGTCAACTGATATTACGTCACATCTTTAGCTGATGTTCGACTTCTGATGACGAAGATAAGGTCATTGGAAATAAGAAAAAAATATTAAGTGTTGAGTGCACCAAATTAAGGGTGCAAAATAAGTGCCTTAATGACAAAATAGCATCTACTTAAAGCGATTTGGTGGACGTCTGAATAACTGAGCTTCACAATTGACAGCTGACGTGAGTAAAGTCTTACGTAAAATATTTGCAGAAAACCAGATTCGTTTTTTGCTCTCTGACAAAAAAATTGCACGGGGTAAAGGATGACATATGTAAATCAATTACATTGCGGGCATATCTGTCAAATCCTACAACTTCTTGCGATTGAAGATGGGGTTTCCTTTGCCTGGGCTTTCAACCCTGCGACGACGGAAAATTCGTTCACTCAGTTGTCATCCTGGTATTTTGCACGATGTTCTGCAGTTAATGCAAAATCAAGGTGAAATATTTAATAACGTAGAAATCGTATATGTAATTTCATTTGACGAAATGAATGTCAACAGCCGGATTTAATATGACCAGGAAGAAGATCGTATTTTTGAACCCTACAGCAATGTTCAGGTGGCTATGGTGCGATTAATCTTTTCTAGCTGGAAGCAGCCGATATATTATGATTTTGATGTATCAATGACAGCGTCATTACTCAAAAAAATAATATCATTCTTACAGGATATTAAATATTATGTTGTTGCTATAGTGTCTGACCTTGGGCCTAATAATCGTGCAGTGTGGAAGGAACTGAACATGTCACACACAAACATAAGCTTTTCTAATACATCAGACACCCCAGAAACGAGTTTGGGTATTTGCAGATGTACCCCATCTCTATAAGTTGCTCAGAAGTCACTTTCTTGATGCTGAATTAACCTTGCCAAGTAGCAAGGTCATCACAAAGGCCACTATCGGGCAGTTGTTATCTTTGCATTGTGGTGAAATTAAAATTTGAACAAAATTAACATCACATCATCTCACAGTGAAAGGCAGAGAGCGTCAACGAGTACGTATGTTAGTCGAGCTGTTTCCCAACCATACAGCACAAGCTGTACGTTATTTAATGCCAAAAGGATAGTTGGTGAATTTATTTGCTGAATTTATTCAATTAATCAACATTTTATTTGACATTTTCAATTCTAGGTAGCCCTCTGATGACAGAACCAATGCATGTGGATTTGGTATTCATCATGCTGTTCAAGAAAACACTTTAAGGAAACTATTTGCTTGTTGTCAAGGGATGAAGGTTGGTACTGAAAAAGATTTTTGTATTTTCAGAAAGGTTTTTAACTTCTATACTGTCTCTGATTCAACTTTTGATGACCTTAAACCCTTAAACATCAAATATATATTGCCGTCACGCTTGAATCAGGACTGTCTTGAAAACATTTTCTCACGGATCCGAGGACTCGGTCTCTTTTACCATAACCCGTTACATTCAGAAATGAAGTGCCGCATTCGCCTCTTATTTCTGGGTAGCAACATATCAGATATTATTTTATCTAGTGCTTCTTTAGTTGCTTCAGATGTTGACGACAATGATTCATTTTTAATATTTCAGCTATTGCGCAGTTTTTGCCAGATATGTCCGAACCACTCTCCATGGTTGAAGGTATCACTGAGATGCGGGACATTGTGATTGATGATTCTATTAATCCTGATCCTCCTATAGCACGTGTTACTGAAAGTAATTGCTCTGTTGAAAGTTTCAAATACAATGCTGGCTATCTAGCGCATCGTGGGAAAGACATGATAAAACCTAAGGCACTCCCACTGGGCAATTACCTGCTGTTTCCGGCGTTGTCCCATCTTCGTGCTGGATATGAGAATTGTCATGAGGAGGTCTCCTTATGACTTCTGATGACTGGTTAAGCGAAATCAGTCAACTTGAGCTGATCTTTACCTCATTCCATGAGCAACATTTTCTGTCACCTGATAAAAATATTGTGAAGAAGCTCTGTAATGTTATAAGTAAACAAATTTCCTCAGACTTCACTAGAATTAATCAAACTGTATGTAAGAACAAAAACATTCATACGCTTGAGATATCTGAACATGAAAGCTAAGGCTCGGTAAGCTGTAGAAGCACAGAGTAGAAAAGGACGCAAATGGCAGGTTTCATCAAAGTAACCGAATGTTTGTTGCCAAGTACAGGGTGTGGCAGAAAAACTAGAATCTGTTATCAAGGTAAATGCTATCCTCTATTAAATTTGATATACTAAATCTAAGTTAAACAATTCAGTTTAAAAAAATGTTGTTTTTTGTGTGCTGTCAGTAACTTAATATCATTTCAATTTAATTTAAGGCAGTCTCTTTCTGTGGATTTGTTCTAGTCTGGGTTGAGAGGAAGATTTATGCAGGAAAGGACCGTGGCCACGGTATACCGTATCACATTATGATAAGTTTTTTTTTTTTCATTTAAATTCTGCCCGCCATTGCAATAGTATTATATAATTTTTGATAGCGTTTTGTGCCACCTAATAAAATGAACTGAAAAACGAACATTTCGTGCGAACTTGTGTTTGTATTTGAAGACTACTAAGTGGAATTCTGTAAACAAGATTTATTTTGCAAAAATTAAAAGGTGAATAACATATTTACTTCATGTTTGTCTAGCCCGTTAACGGTACTACTTGATGCGCTGAAAATCGAAAAGCTAGACTTTAAAAAGTTTGGATTTTTAAGAATTTACTTTCGCACTGACAGTAACTTTTTGTAAATATAAATTCCTGTGAACTACGGAGCTACGCAGTTCAGCAATATGTTCGTTTACAGCAATGCCCTTATATTTCTTCATACAAAAGCTGTTAATTTATTTTATTTTCAAAATTATATAATTCATGAAAGAAGAAAAAACAGATCACTGATAAATATGTTAATAATATTTGAAATTATTAGTATTTGAAAACATTTTCCATCGCGTTTATTTACATTCCTTGCCAACATGTTACCCGTAGCAGCTATGGATCTTGGCTCTCGCCTCTTTGCCTCTCGCTGCTTTGCTGCCTGTGCGACGTCATTTCACAGCCAATAGCAGCTCGTTTCCGAAGTGGCTCAACCTAAGGAGATATCTAATAACCCTGGTTCGAACCACTAAACACCCGCCGTGCGTCGGATGGGCACTTTTCCTACCTCGTTTCCATGTGACTTTCCTGTCGGGCACTCTATCCCAAATATCCTAGCTTCCTATTTCTAAGGGTTGTTTGAGACCTGGGGTCCGACACTCTCTTCCTAAAATCCTATACATTTGATCTGATATGATCTGATCGGTATAATATCATTATAATTCCAGACTTTATTTCCAATGCTTTCCATAGGAAATGGGGGAAGGTTATTCACACTTAGAAGCCTGTAGCTCTTTAACTGTGCTTTCTATGTTACTGAATATATTTGCTGAGGTTATGAGTCTGTTATCCAATACGTATTATAGAATATATTTACTAATCCGTCTATTAAGCAAATGCATGTTGCTGTACATTAGTGCTGATGAATTGGAACTTACAGATTATAAAATGTGTCGCGAAAACTTGTAAAAGGACCATAATACTGTCATTCTTGCGCAAAATAATTGCGTTTATGTATTGATAGGATTTTTGTCTTGAGACGTTTTTTCTCCCACTCCTAAATATTAGAATTTACTTAATTAAACCTATATGTTATCTTTTGGACAGTATGGAACTGTGGCTTCAGTTTGGAAAGAAAAATAATTATCGATTGGTCTTTATTGAGTCTTTGTTCGAAACTTCATGGCTAGTTTCTATAACTAGACCATGAGGTAGCAAAAATTGTAATTCTGAACCTCCATGGCTAGTTTATATTCTAGACCATAAGAATGCAGAAAATTTGTGATTTGCATATACAACTTCCTCCGCATCGGCTTTGCCGTTGAAAAGTGCGTTTGACAAAAAGATTCTTCGAACACGCTGATACAGGTTGCTTCAATATCTACCAACATTTCTCTGTAGGTCAGAGCTCTTTTTGAAATACTCAGGTGTAGGAATAATAGGAGACATATATATTTGTGTCACAAAGAAAAGGATTACAAATCGGCAAACTTTTTCTCATAAAGAACATATCTAATAAACCTTTATTTTCTAAATGTACTTTAAAAGTACTGATGTCAGAGGAAACTCAATATGCACTTTTCCGTTCGTCGAAAAAACTTGTACGTAACTTGAAAAAGCCATATTCTAAATAATCATCCTTCTAAATATAATCGTAGAAAAACAAATGTTTCCATGTTATTTTTTTTTAAACACAATTGTGCGAAGTGAGATGTATTTTGAATTCGACATAATCTTCATGCTCGCCTCCCCTGCTGAATTATGCGTAATAAACCAACAATAAAAAATGTCTTTACCGAGTTCAGGCTTCCCAGTAGCAGCATTTTTTAAATCGGAGAAACATGAGTGAAATACCATCTCACTTTCAAACAACAGGAACGATATATGAACCCATAAACATTGTGACAAAATATCTTAATTTTCAAAGCTCCAGACAAAAGTTGTGTGCTATATATTAATAAAGGAAGAGAGCGTTTGACTCCATGTTTTAAACAACCCTTAGAAATTGGACTGGAGAGTTCGATAGAAAAGCATGCCAAGTATAATACCGCATTTCTGGAATAACACGCTGTTCGTAAAGAACAAAACGATAAATAACTTCATTGCTTTCCAACCAGTACAAACTGATATGACTCCATAAACGGAATAAATTTACCGTATGAGTTCCAGCTCTTGAGTCTCCGGGCAAATGTAAAATATCACACAATGTTTGTTTCTAAATTGTTCTTTTGCTCATTTATCGCTTTCTCTTTGACGTGCACACAATTTACTTTAAATTTTTGCTTCTCTTTTGCTTGTGATCTACCAAATACAAGAAAACAGCATTTACGAAATTCAAAAACTTCCTGTTGAAACAGATATGGATCTTTCTTTATATAACTTTTTATTAGAATAATTTACAGAAAAGTATATTTCTTTGTTTTATCTTCCCGATATCGTGCATGTACAATCGGTAAAACCATATAAACCAAAGTAATGCCTGATATGTATTAATATAGATTTTCAAATTTCAATAAAAAAGAGGTGGTTAGGCGGGATACTGACATTTTTTGGATTTAATTTTGTTTTCATGTCGCATGTTTTGAAATTCGATGATACTTAATCGAAACGAAGGCGATTTTTTGCAATGCATGGGGACCAAAAAAACTAATTAAAAACTGAATTAAAACGATGTACGTCAACTCTTTCATATAAACATGCAGCACATCGGTATAAAATTTGTCATTATCACAGTCAAATCTGCAATTCTTCAAAATTTTCGGTATAAATATTTCTTATGAATAGGTCGATTATTCAGGTCATAATCAGATTGTGTATTAAGACCTGTACACTGATACATTTCACACAAGTATACATTAAAGAATTTTTCTTCATATTAGTATTGCCTCAATAAAATTTCCGCAAGTATCAGAATTTGCATGAAAGATATCAGTGTATTAATCAAAATAACTGGGCAAACGCGAAATTATTAACTTTTAATAACGTCAATTTATGTCTTGTGCTGATCATAAACACTTTTAGAACTTAAAAAATGTTTTTAAAGGAATAGTGAATAATAATTTACGCACTTTGGTACATGTACGGTTAATTTTTGAATTGTCTTTATATATGTCATTTCAAAGAATTGTTTCGAATTTGAGGAAATTATAATTGTAACGAAGTATTTACTGGTAGGCAAACTTAAGTGAAGGGAGGAAACCTTTAGAAAAGTGACTCGACGAAGTTACATTTTGCGAAGAAAGGATTGTACAACGCTTTTATAAAATTGCTATCCATTTTTAGTTCAAGTAAAGGTTTTACCAAAATATTTCACTCCAACGTGTTGTAAGCTAGAAAAACCTAGATGGTGTTCGGTTTAGATTTGATGTGTACAACGCGGCTACTCTAAGGTAATTTGAACGGGGTATGAAAGTTAAACAAAGGGTTTCAAAGTCGACTATGCACTGGTACTTTCATGTGATACTCTAGGGAACGCGATTTCTGCTCCATGTCAAAACCTTTCCACTGAAGATCATGCTTAACAAAAGTTTGTCGTCGCCAATATTCAAATTACCTGAGAGTCATTTCTGCAGTTTCTTTGAATTGTATAAAAAAGCGCTGGGCATAGCATGGTGTTCCTTCAGTATGTAAGCACACTCTGAGCGATTTATAATATAATTTCCTTAATGCTGTGCGGCACAGAATCAGTAACCGCAGGAAAAAAATGATTTCTTAAACAAAAAAACGTAATATCACTAGTTCCCAGGAAACTTTACTTTTATATTTACCAATGAGCTATTACTCACTAAAGAATAGGAACATTTTTTTAAACATTATGATTGAATCATGTTTTTATATATATATTAAAGATTTATTTTTCCAACTAAATACCAAAAACTTAAGCATTGTCCTTATTTTTTTTTTTTTTGCGAGTGGTATCCTTGCAAACACGATATTTGGAACTTGATAGCAACAATTCTTAGTATTAAACAATAGCAACAGTTCTTGGTATTAAAATATATCATACTGGCTTCTTAAAACTCTTATGATTTTCAAATAATAATAATTTGTTTTGCGCTTAGTTCGGTAAGATGCCACGTCATAATTGTAATCTTATCGATTCACTACATACAATAGAACAGTAAATTTCTTTCAATTACATCCGGTTAATTTTCAAGAAGAAAAAATTAACCGTATGTAATGGTTTCTTTGAAAAGATGCAGTTTAATAGCAAATTCTTAAACAAATACTGAAGAATGAAAATAAACTTCTCATTTGTTTACAACATTAAGATATATGGTGGTGCTCTGAAACAAGAGCTGGTACACAGACAAACGGAAGGTGGTATTAAAGGCGTTGGAATGTGTTGTATATTGTAAATACACAATACATCCAGACAAATAGGAGACAGATTCTAACTGCTTCTTCCACCGAAGTTTCAGACTTATCATTGTTAATTTTATTATGCAACTGACTTGCTTTTAAACAAATTCAATGTATTAAATATTGACATATAGGTTGAAATTGTTATTTATTCAATAAGTTTTGTTGTGTAATAATGTTAATTATGAAGAAAACTATGTTATACATCGTGGGCAAAATTTAACCGTTCATGGAAAAATCCTAACTTAAGAATGTATGCAGCAATTAACATAAATAAATGTTTCGGTTAAAACCTAAAATTATTTGACTAGCCGGTTTGGTTGGTTCTACTGTAACTGATCGCGGTAGCGCAAGCGAAAATCCAAAATATTAGCAATAACTGGCAGAGTTCATGCAACATGTGTTTTGTGATATATTAAAAGTCAATATACGACTTCCTTAGAGCGGTTTCTTAAATGATATAAAAACCCTGCTGATTTTATTATATAAGCTACTACAGATGATAACATTGAAGGTTATTGATTTGCCATTTGTTGCACTATTATATGGAAAAATTTGAGAAAAAGGTAAGTAATATTTGAGGATCGATTTCTCGCACGAAACTAGGCTAACGTACCACGTAAGAGAAGTGATATTGCTCCACCCACTTAGAAACGCATAACGGCAATGGTTGCATGCCACGCTCCTCGTTCGTTAGCAGAGCAAATGTGACGTCATCTATTAGATCATATGAAAACTCACGGAGGACAGAATTTTGCAGAAGCCTAAATTTTAGCTAAAAGTTAATGCCCTCGAAGTGATTTAGTCGATAAATAACTTTCCAGTTCTTCCGATATTTTAAACTCTGCAATAAAATGAACAAATGCTCGAAAACGAGCATCTTAATGATAGCGAAGATGTTGAAGAAAAATTTTCCCAAATTCAGCATATCATAGGTGACGTCAAATATGTCCGCTTAAGCAAAGGAAAAAGCTGACAATTAGTTAGACTCATTACAAAAATTATAGGCGATTGGTTTTTATTCCGAACACTTATTTCTTCTCTGACTTTCTCTCTCACATTTTGGTGTCTTTTACCATGCTGAAGTAGACCCAGACGTCCTAATAATTTCCCTTGAAACAGAATGAAACCTAGATTTTACCTGAAATAATGGTTTTACTTTTATACAATATCAGTTCCGGCAAATACTAAAGCACAAATGATACAGGATCTATTCTTTTTCCTGATGTTGATTTCATGACAAATGATTTATGATCCACAGTTGGCAAAAAATTTCTCCGTATAAAAAATACATCATATGTGAAATGTTCATGGAAAATTATACTTTGATTTGGAAAAAAAGAAGATGTTTAGTCTAAATATATATAAGTTATGAGGGAAAAAAACGTGTTTTAGTCTAAACAACGCAAATGTTTAGTAACAAATCGAAAGAACGGAAGAGAAGTCCGTTTCTTCAATTTGAATTGTTTCAGTTCGTTCTAATAGTTTACACTAGAATGTTGAATTCTTGAAAAAAGAAAAGGTTTTCGTTCCCCACATGTTTCGTAAATCACTTGCTTTTTTTCGAATTATTGACGAAAAATAACGACTTCTGAAGTTCTTGGGTTTTCCCTTTAGCACGATCGTAGCAAATGACCAAATTCGTTTTTAATAACTCACAAATCAGCATATGATTCTTTACATTTTAGAAGGTTGTCCCGATTCAGAAATATTTATAATTTTTTCAGCTGCGTTTTACATGGAATTCTGTACATAGGTATTCTGGAAAATAAAAGGAAATACGTGTTTCAGAAAGAACACTTATTTAAACTAATGATGAATATCTAAATTATTTAAATTTTGGATTAACATGTGAACACGTTTAAGGTTTCGGATCTCTACATAATGCCATTATTCTGCATAAATAAAAAACTTCATCATTCAAATGACTTTAGTCACCGCGATGGCACCTTGGTCAAAGCGCTTGTTTCTGACGATATCTCCGAGGTGGATTCGGGTTCGAATCCTAATGAAGCATGGATGTCGTTTTATTTACGGCGCAGGCTCTCTTCCATCACTTGAAGCATGGTCCTAAATTAGGGACCATTGATTTGATCACTTAGGTCGTAGCGTTTCAACTGAAATTACTTTTAGTATGTAGTTCATTAAATTATATATACATTCAAGTGCTCTCACTAGAAGAAGTATTCGGGTTCACTAAGCTGTATTACTTTTATCGTCTCTAAATTAATCACTTAACAAGTACGTCAAAAGTCATTATAACAGTATTTCTCAAATTTCATTTCTCTTGTGCTCGTTCAAGCATTCCGTTTCTTATCGTGAAACTTTCCCTGGGAGAAAATTGTAAAACATATTGTAAGAAACTAGGTTCCCTAATTCTGGTTAGTAGTAATAGGCCCTACCATCACCATCATTGGCCGGTGAGTTATGACTCCCTCGGGTCCAAGGAAAGACAAAACTAATGTGAACAAGAAAGATGGCACCGAATTTTCGGGTGTAATGAGCACGTTTTTTGAATCCGTTCTGACGCAAATTAAATTTATCAAAGCTATCCAAAGTCAATGGAACCGGTATGGAAAAAAATAGTATCTGTCGTGAGAAAGAAGTTTTTCAATCGGGACTTTAATCCCTCTGATATTGCTGTAAACGGAATCGTGAGCTTACGACATCTTAAAAAGAAATTATCGACAAAAAAGATGTGACTATACGTCCCTTGGGGGGGGGGGGAAACCATGCAATATTTAGGAAGAAAGTATTCACAAAAGGTTTATCCATATGAGCAGTATCGGTCCTAGAAAAAAAAATTAGGCGAGTTTTCAGGAGCCCAGATTTTGCTACAAATATATCAGAAGTAGAAATTAACACTTACGACCCCACGTGGCCAAACCATTCTTTACTAAACATTAGAAATTACGTGAAAAATATTTTCCGTTAGGTCTTGTATGCGATAGAGGGAGAATTTTTTAAATCGGAGTTTTAGGAGCAGAAAACGCAATTTACCATTGTGCGCCCTAGCGGAAAATCTATGATTAACTAGAAAATTTCGAATTTATAGGAAGAACATTTCGCATAGGAAATACTATCCAACAAATAAGGAATTTTTCAAATCGGGCTCTTAGAAGTCGAGATATTGAGAAAAATAAGATATACATCTACGCCCCTGGCGTAGAAACCATGCATTATTTCAAGAAGAAAATGTTCCTAAAATGATTGTCGACATGAGTAGTATCGGTCCACTAAAGACCTTTTTTCAATCGAGATTTTAGAAGCTCATATTTTGCTGGAAATACATCAGAAGCGGAAATTAAGTGTTACGCCACCTGGTGGCCAAACAATTTTTTACAAAAATTTGAAATTACGTGCAAACGATTTCCAATCAGGAGCTGTAACCGGTGCAGATATAATTTTTCAGATCGGAGATTTAGAAGCAGAGATATAGGGGAAAACGCAATTTACCTTTACGCCCCCTAGCTGAAAGTCTATGAATTACTTGAAAATTTTGAAATTATATGAAAAACATGTCAGACGGAAAACACTATCGAACAAAGAAGGAATATTTTAAATCAGACTCCTAGAAGTCGAGACATAGACAAAATTAAGATATACATCTACACCCCCTTTTCGGAGAAACTGGGGAATATTTTAGGAAGAAAATATTCCGAAAAGGTTTATCGACGTGAGTGGCATCAGTCCACGAAAGAATTTTTTCAATCGATATTTTAGAAGCTCAGGTGTTATGGCAAATACGTCAGAAGCGAAAATTAACTCTTACGCCCCCTGGTGGCCAAAGTATTATTTACCAAAAATTCGAAATTTTATGCGAACAATTGTGCATCAGGAGACGTATCTGCTGAATTTTTTTCTTCAAATCGGAGTTTTAGAAGAAGAGTTATCGGAAAAATTTCAATTTACTTTTACGCCCCCTAGCGGAAAATCTATGCGTAATTGGAAAAAGGAACTATATCCAAAATACTCTTCGACAAAAATGGAATTGGAAGATAAAGGATGCTTTTCAATCGGATTTTAAAAGCAAATATGTGGAATAAAACGTACTTTTTAATTCGATATGATCTGCATTTACGCCCTCTAACGGCAAAATTGTACATCGTAAAATAAACGAAATAACGGGTTATCATTCGCATATTTTAAACTTTCGAATGCAAAAAGAATTTTTTCAAATCGGACTAATAGTTGCAGAGATACCGTGGGTGCAGGCGGACGGACGGACGTACGGACAAACCGATAACATAAGCACGATTTTTTTTAGAAAAAACGTGCTAAAAATAAGGCCAGTAGGCAGTTGTTACCGACCACAAACATCAGGAAGAAAAGCTCAAAAGTTTCCAACCTGGAAATTTCAAATAAGGTCCGTTCCAACCCTTCATAAATGATAGTAATTTTAGACTACCTATGTAAGATAAAAAAAGGCATCACCCAGTTATGATTTTGTTTTGTCAATTTTATAACGAATAGGTGATCATTCCAAAAATCAAATAATTGATATCATAGACGCAGTATGGGCGTAGCCTGGAAAAAGTTTGGGGGTTTCAAATCATCCCCGAAACTCCAACAAATAGGGTTATAATAGCAGGTACTGATACGAAATTATTTAAGCCTTCCGGAAAATCACAACGCCTGAGCATAAATTCTAGCTACGACCATGAGTCACAACAAAAACTTTTTCTCCGTACGATTAAAGTTATATCGTATGAAAAAGGCCATAAGGAAAATTATATCTATATATGAATACTTTTCGTAAAGTCCACCTATAAAGATTCAGTAATTAATACCTAAATTATGAACTATTGTAATAAGCACAGCATGGCTTTGAGGGTTGTTGCAGCTCGTGATATTTTACCAAGTGCTCTATATATGGCTGCATGACAGATACACATTTTGGGCCGTAGAATGGCTTCCACATCTAATCGACTTCTTTTCTTACTGTTAAGTTCAACTTAATTCGAAAATCCAAATTCAAAGTTGTAAATCGCCGTAAACGGTAATAGATGTTCAATGGCGACGTCTGATAGCTCTGGCTATTGGTATAAAAAATTAAGGAGTGATTTCTCACTGAAGATAAATTTCAGCGCTTCATCACATGCCACGTCGACTAGCATATCGCATTCGTATGCTGGGTAGTTGAATGTTTCGAATAAGGAATGTGAAGTGAATGGATTCCTAATTAACGAATGATAACTGTATTCCCTTCTGAAATGTTATTCATTCATTTTCGGCTGCAAAATGTTTACGTGATTTGTTCAATAGCGATTCATAATTTTTTCCTCCCACGATGGGAGAAAATCATTAAGTATTGAGAAAGGGGCGAATTCTTGGGGATCGAATTGGTTGAAACACAATTCGCTTCGCTTTAATGCTGATATCTTGTCTTCAACATCAAAATTGTGATAATTTGGCTCTGAATATCACGGTTATTCAACATATCAAAAACTTCTCTGAGATGCTACTGATACTTCGATGTCATAAGAAAACATCTTTAACCTCATCCCTGAATTCAAAACCTCGTGTCAGCCCATTCTCCTCGACAATCAACGTACTTCAATGTAAACCAGCAGTCTTGTAATCACTCCCATATTTTTAGAACCGACGTTCACGTAGTTGCAGCAATTTTATTTTGCTGACAAGTTTCACTACATTTTCCAATGTTAAACTAAATTGAGGAATCATAGTTTGGCAGCCAGCTGTTCTCTGGGAATAAAGCAGTGTGTGTTGATTGGCATTACGGAGAACCTCTTTATTTCGTGTAGCAGAGCATTTCCTTACTGCACACACAGATGGTGCATTATTTGTACTGACAATCCGCGTTTTTTCCTGAAAACGTAAATCTAGGAACACAAAATAGTGGTTACCTAAATGTAAAATATTTTCTCTTGTACTGTTTTCCATAATAAACTGAAAAATAATCGTAGAGCACTTTTACCTCATAATTTCGCTCGTATGCCAATAGCCGATTCAAGTTCTGCATATCAGTAGTTTCGTCGAATGGTAAACAAAATATTCGCTACCAAAACAATATATCTGCTGATATTTACATGTGATAGTAGCTGCTCTTCCATATTGGATGCCATTGATGATACGCGGAGTGCAACTTTGCCATTTGACGAAGGGATTTTATCAATACCTCGTTATTCTTTCTCTCAGAGAATATAATTTAGAGTTAATTTTGCTGCTGGATTTAGAAACTTCTCAGCAACAGCGTGACTTTTGCCTGTTTTGGCTACAAGGAGTGAAACTCCGGAAGTATTCGGTAGCTTTTTCGTATCTTCGCCTTTAACAGCATACTTCATTAGTCTTGTATTATAAGGCATTACCTTTTGCTTGTTTTGCAAATATTCCATATGTTTACAAAAGTTATTCGTGTGCTTTATTTGCATATGACGCAACAGCTTCGTTGTCTTAATGACACTGTTTCTTAATGTCTCGCTACAGACAACGCCCCGTGGTGTTGGCGCAAGTTGATCACTGGCCCAGTAAAGTCCAGTTTTCAGTTATCTATCGTTTTACTTACTATTCACGCTTTCTTTTTTGGCGAAATTTACCTCATTTCCATTAGTAGATTAACGTGAACCAGCAAATACGTTCACAGTTCATATTCGCATGCAGTCTTGTTTATATTTTCGTTTCCATTTTCACCACTGTTTTTGTTTCAACGAAACTTGTTTAAGCCACTGATCCATTCTTGTTTATTGAAGATGCATTCCGGCCCAAAACAATGGTTAAATACGAATCAGTGAAGAACAACTTCACGCTACTGACTGAATATGTATAATGGCGACGTATAGCTTTGTATTAAATGCTCAGTCGCGAATGAATAAGATCTACAGGTCATCATTGACAGTTGCGACGGCAAACGTTGTACACAGGCAAATCAAAGAACGGCGCTGCTTATATCATGCATACCTGAAAGGAAAGAAACGAGGACGGAATAGGAAGTAATATAAACAAGAAATCAGAAGTTTACTACATCAGAACCGGCGTTAGTCAATGCCAGCCTTATCTAATTTAAAAACCAGGGATACTTGTTTAGGAATACGAATTTTCCTTGATTGGATATTTCATACTGGTTTTATCATACAATTAAGAGAGGTGTAATATTCGCGCTTGGGATTTATTTAGCGAAATATCATTTTGTTTTCCCTTGTTATATTAAAAGCACGTCCGCATGCTTGAAGATTGTGATTTGTATTCAGTTACAAGCTAAATCATTTTGTTCTGTATAGCATTATTTTAACATTAAAACCATCCGCCGGCAGGGTTTTTACTTCCAATGTAGATTTCTTAAATTACTTAAACGTCTGCGATGATGTCTTTTTTAGAAATTTTATTGTCCGCTTCGAATTTTACCATTCGCGGACTGGCACCATTTCGACCCCGGATGTGAAATACATTCTTCCATTAATTTTTGTTTTGAAATTTTCTAAAGGTCCTCTCTACTACTATACTTAACTGGCGGCCGCAGAAGACACGCTGAGAATTACTTGCAGTTCAGGAATGGTGAAGGAAAATCGCATGTCATAATTGTAGAACGTAAAATGCCTACTAATAGTTCAATTCTTCTATCACGATGTCTTCCAGTTTTGATGGTTTCGGTTCAGATATTAATCACTTCAAATAGTTTTCTGTCTCATTGGTAATACGTGGAGCTCATTGACTGTTGGTAGTTCTATTTTTTTATTTTTGAAATTCCGATAAGCCACTTATTTCATAAAATGTATTTCTCTTAAATGAAGTAGGGTTATGGACATTAAAAAATAAATAGCAGACATCAGTTTACACATTGGGGTAATTTTAAAGAAAAAATATTACAGTATGGTTTATTCTACAATGTATCGTAGTTACTCATGCATTCCGTGCTTACTTGCTAATACGAGCTAAGTACATATACATATCAGGTTGAAAACACATGAAATAACTAATATAGAAAAAACACCTGTTAAATTTCAAATATTTTATATATTAAATTTTAAAATTTCTGTGATTATAGCAATGAAAAGAACAGCTTGATTTGTGTCAATGTACATACATATGTATTTGTGTATGCTACATACTTTCAAACGGAAGGATGTTGACAATTTTTATTAGATGGTCTGAGGTAATTTGGGCGAGGGTTTTTTCATAGTGCGCGAATATATGTTAAATCTCCTCCTCGTTACCTGCCCTTTTGTCTCTGATAGCAATCTAAAACAAATTTTTATGTACCTAAATTCTGTGGATTGATAATTGTCCATCGGTAAATCACTACTATTGATTTAAATTACAATTATCAAACCCTTTGACTTGTTACGACGAAAAGGTGAAACAAGGTATTATGATGTTGGCTTGTCGTGATAAGTAAATACAGAAACAAAAAGAACGTAATACACTTAATAGAGAAATAGATGTTAAATGATAGCACCTCAGTTGTCTTTAAGAATTTCGGAAGCACAGAACCAGTTTTGACCCAAATTTGATTTTGATGGCCTGTAAACAATCGGAGCAAAACGTGTTACCAGACTTGGATTTCCCAGTATCCATTACGGTCTCGCCAAATTTCAGTATTGATTTGAAATTGGCGTGAATGTAATAAAGAGTGTCGTTATTGCAGTTTCAAGAGGTTGATATTTCAGTGCATTTGTGAAAACAAAAAGCCCTCTGATTGACGAAAAAACAGTTTTCTCGGCATGTTTTCCAATGCTGAAGGCATTTCTCTAAATATTCCACGGTAGTACGTTTGCAAGGAAAGGAAGTTAACTGATTTACATTTTTTTAATAAAGAATAAATTAAAAATATATTTTAATACACCTACGGAAGAAAAAAACCCAACACCAAGAAGGGGTTGTGTTAGATAAACGACAGTTGGTAGGCAGTGAGAGTACATTTGTAAGATGACGTCTATGCAAATTTCGCGCTCGGCGCATACGTGTGGCGCTAGCAGCGCCCCTCGGAACATGCAAAGCAGGTTTGCTGTAAATACGCGCTGTAACGTTCGTGAGCGTTAGTTACCGTTGGGATTCGACGCAGGGTGTTGATGTTAGTCAAGAATGACTTTAAGAAGACAAAGAAGCCATTATCAACAGCTCACGGAGTTTGAACGAGGTCGTGTAATAGGGCTACGAGAAGGTGGATTTTCTTTCCTTTTCGTTATATTCATACATTTAAATTTGGTGAATCCCCGCACATGTATGTATGTAGCAAACTCACATGCACGTAGGCTTTAACAGATAAAGATGTCAGTAAAAGTGTCTCTGAAGCAAAAGATGAAAGTAATGAGGAAAGGAACACCGCAGAGGAAGAGAGCAGGAAGATTTCTCATATTGCTGGCGTCAAAACTGCCGACATCTTCCTGCAGTACATAATGCAACAACCAGACACCTGCAGTACCGACGTAATGCTAGTTAATTGACTGCGTGGCATAGGGTACCATCGACGAGGTGCCAAATCCGTTACATGTTTCGAAGTGTCCGTAATGAGTAGAAACTGCAAGATTTTGTGTGTGCTGTGTTACACAAGTACACCCTGTATGGTACATACCTATACATACTGCACTTCACTGTGATGATATGGAAAAGAGAGGATCATGTGCAACAAGGAAGATGAAGGATTATTGATTTGCATACCGTAACCTGCCAAACTGTGGATTCCAACATCTGACAGCAAACCACTCCCTTAATTTCGTGGATCCTTGTACAGGTGCTCACACTCAAGGTGTAGAGAGTAAGTGGCGGCCCATGAAAAGCACATTTCCAGATGGTCCACACAGAAATCATTTGGCCAACTACATTCTGATATTTCTCCGACGTAATTGTCGGCTTTCCTCAGAACACTGTTTTGAGGTGCTGATTCGCATCAATCAAACAGTTCTTTCCTGGTACCTATAAATCTAGACAGGTTTTCACTCTGGTGAAAGCCAGATTTTCATTGTGGTGGAAACAAATATTTTCCGTCTCAGTATGTGTTTTAGAATAAATCAACAATGAACATTCAATAACAGCTATTTAAGGGGCTTGTCAGAATACTGAAGATACACATTCGTAACGGAAATAACCCACGTCGCGTATTTCATGTCACCCGAAAATTTTAGCACGTTACTAGAACCGCGTCTCTTGAAGCAGACGGCGAAGACCACAAACCCAAATTTCATCTGAGGATGGATCTTACACGTTATGAGTAAAGCCCGGCCTCTATATTATATTTTTAACACGCTTCACTCAGGAATTAGATGTATTTTAAAATGGTTTAAGGACAGTAAATTCTATTTGACGATATTCTGAGCTTCGCAATAACCCCTTAGACGAAACAGAAGGGAAAAGTGCGATGGTGAGAAATATAAGCAAAGGAGAGTGGAGGTGAAAGTAATAGGTAAACCTTGTTGAACATAATTGATTACGATTGTCTCCAAGGTTCTGTACACGATATATTTTTTGAAAAATAAAGTGGAAACAGCTCAGTTATTCGGAGAAATATGAGAGATTAAAATGACTAAAAATGGCTACATGCACATGTTTAGTAATGTTTGTTTTGGTAGAAAGCAGCATCTTCTTCTTTTTTTAAAGATGATAATTTCCTGGGTATATTCCGAAGAGCTACACTTTTGATCAACTTTGATCTTCTTTTTCCTTATTTTAAAAGGTACTACAAAGTACAAATAACAGCCCTATCTATTTTGCTGCACTTTGATTTTCTCTCTCCTTAAGGATTAGCTTGAGTCAACACTCGAAACTTCCGATCTCAAAGCTTGTCCTACACTAACTTTTAAAACATTTCCTGGGTAATGAGTGCATTTTGCTACTAAGAGTCTTAGGCAGAGAGGAGGTAGCGGTAACAGCAGGAAAAACTTTCCTTTTTTCTTTTCTTTTTTTGTAAAATAATGGCCTCAATCTGTATATATCGATTGAGCAAAGTGAAATAATGTTTACAACAATTGTCCATAAATTTAACCATAAGGCAACTACGAAAGTACAGTATTATTAGGTCTTTAGGAATTCAACCTTTGACCCCCATTTCTCCCGTTTTCAATAGGGTTCGTCCCTCTGTGGTCCCCTACCACATACTAAAATTTCATCGAAATCGAACCACTTTTACGCTAGTTATCGTGCGGACAGACAGACGGACATAGCTGGAGCATATACACTTCTCCAACCTACGGTTGGAAAGCGTAAAAAACGGTAATAGGAAAAGATGTTTTTTCAGCTAGCTATTCAAAAGTATAGTTCGAGTTCTGTAGCATCGCGAAAGTTACTTAACCGAAAAGGACAACTGAAAAACGACACACAATGTCGTTGAAAACATGAAACAGCAAGATTGATAAAAATCTATTTGATTTTTGAATTGCACAACACACTTTCCACTTTTTGTGTTATTTAGAAGTACAAAGTACCTCAGGCCACAGTTCCAATTTTTTATGCACGTAATGGAATCACGTTAATTAGCAGAAAATATCTTACGCGAAAACAAATACGCGTGAATCCGCATACATGCGTTTAAACATGATGGTATCATTCCTTGCCTTGGTACAGGAACGCAGTGGAAGCCTAGTGGCTAAAGGACACTGGGCCTTGTGTTATCCCAGTGAAACAGTATTTGTAAATCTCTTAAATCCAATTAACGTATCTAAAAAAATGAAGCCATCAGGTAATTCAGGCCTTAAGATATGAATTCTTTAGAGCAAAGGCCTATTCAGAGGAAAACAGCAAATAAATGAGTTTGATAGAGCCAGGAAGGCGCAGTTTCAGTGCCCAGTTGCATCTACAATTTATCGGAATGCAATAACACCTTCGTCCATATCCTCGTGCATGCACAGCTCTTTTCTCATATTAACAAGATTCCGTGTTTAACAGCACATAGTAATTTAACTAAGTAATATTGGGTCACATATGCCATTCTTACCTGGGTTTGTTTTCGCTGCTACTGTGTCCTAATTCATACCCTTACATTTTTTTTGTCACCCCACGCGCTGTAATCCTATGTGACATGCGCCCATAATTATTAGCGTAAAGTTTACAGATTAATACCTTACAAAGTTTAGATATTAAAGTATATATACAAATTAGGGATGTAAGGGATGTAAGGTCAGGTGATGCGTAACATCACAGCCTCTCCTTGACAAATGTCAACCCCGCCTTCTCGTGGTGCATCCTGTTCCTACTAAAGGCGCTCTGACGACCGCCAATAGCGGTATAACTATACCATCAGGATTAGAGGAAATTCTATCGCACACTCACCAACCCGCTTGGCCAGCGTGGTGAGTTATGGCCAAACCCCTCCAAAATGACTCCGCAACTTAAATCTTGGCCCTTAGTCTCCGGCAGCTGGAATGTACCTGGCCAAGGCAGCGGCCAGTGCGACATGAAGGCAGAGGGTGCTAAGAATCCCCGGAGGACCGGACTAGGCTGCCATCTGATGCTGACCTTGGCAAGGTACAATGGACGCTCCCTATCTTCTGATTCAAGGCTTCTTGAATTGGAAGAGGAACTACAAAGGATCAAGTGGGACATCGTGGGGCTAAGTGAGGTAAGGAGAAAAGGAGAAGATCTCATCGAACTGAAAAGTGGACATCTCTTCTACTATCGTGGGACAGATACTGGCAGAACTAGTGGTGTTGGATTTATAATAAACAAGAAACTGAAGGATAAAGTTGTAGAAGTTAAAAATTCCTCTGACAGAGCTGCACGGCTTGTTATCCAACTCTCAAAAAGATACCAGGCTCAGATTATTCAAACTTATGCACCCACCACAAGTCATCCTGAAGAAGAAATTGAAGAATTTTATGAGGAAATTTGTCATCTAAATAATAAAGGTAAGCAGCACTTGAAAATAATTATGGCAGATTTCAATGCAAAAATAGGGCAACGGCAACAGAATGAAACTTCAGTAGGTAAATTCGGTCACGGCAACAGAAACCAGCGTGGAAATAATCTCGTTCAGTTTGCAGAGGCAGAAGGGTTTTTCATCTTGAACTCCTTCTTCAAGAAAAAGCCACACAGGAAATGGACATGGAGACATCCAAATGGGACGACAAGTGAAATTGATTTTATTATGTGTAAAAAAAAATTCGTCATAGAAGACTGCAGTGTGCCAAACAAGTTCAACACAGGTAGTGACCATAGATTGGTGAGATGTAAGATGCACCTCAACACTAAACTTGAACGTGGCAAGCTCATAAGACAAACAAAATCTATTGACATAACCAACCTTAAAAAACACCATAATACCTTCAAGTTGGAACTGAAGAACAGGTGCTCTGCTTTAGAAGGCCTAACATCGGAAGAAGTGGATATTTCTGAAGTTAACAGAAAAGTACCCAAAGCTCTTATGGAAACAGCAACAAAATTGGCTGGGTCTAAGAACAAGTTGCATGTAAATAAATTATCAGGAAAAATGAAAATGTTGATGCAAAAAAGAAGAGAGATGAGGACAGCTAAAGAATATGTGACTTTCAAAGTGGAATATATAGAGCTATGCAAGACAGTACGAAAAAGTATCACTCAAGACGTAAGGAAATTCAACTGTGAACTAGTGAGGAAAGCAATTGAAAACAACCAAAGCCTAAAGATAGCAAAGGGACATCTCAGTAAGGGAAGAAAACAGATTATGGCACTGAGAAAAGAAGATGGTTCTGTAACAAGAAATAGAGGCGAAATTTTGACAAAAGTGAAAGATTTCTACTCAAAATTATATGAAAGGGATGATACATGCACTCCAGACATCATGAAAGATACCAGTACCAGAGTTCCTCCAGTCCTTCCAGCAGAAGTTGCACATGCAATCAAGAACATGAAGCGGTGAAAAGCTCCAGGAGAAGATGGAATTACTGTAGACATCATACAAGAAGCAAGTGGAGAAATCGAAACAGTACTCGCCCAAATTTTCACTCGATGCCTTAATGAAGGAAAGATTCCTGAGGATTGGTTGATTGGTTGGTTATTAGATTTTAATGGCGCAAGGGCCATGGTTGGCCAAAGAGCGCCAGACACAAGACAAACAGACAAAAGTAAAAAAAACGGGGCATAAATCGTAAAATCTGGCTGACCAAGTAAAACCGAACCATGAGTACAAAGGAAGGGCCAAAAAAGACAATGAAACAAACAGTATGAAAAACATGGTACAATGGTGAGAAACAAGCCGATTAAGTAAAACTGAGGAATGAGAATGATAAAACACATTACGAAATCGAACACAACTACACATATGATCAGTCACTCTCCTCCCCCACACACTCCAAGATAATGCTGGCCGAGGGCGAGGACGAACTGTCACTATCCTCCCCCTCATGTTCCTCTGCAATGTTAGTTGAGGCTGGGGACGAACTGTCACTCTCCTCCATCCGATGTTCCTCTATAATGTTGGGTGAGGCTGGGGACCTCGCTGAGTCCGAGACAGTTGCAATGTTGGTCAGGTGGACCGCGGCAGGTGGATGGACACGGCACACCTTTGCGGATTGAGGGCCGGGTCTTCCGCACGTGCAGGCTGTCTGCTGGGAACCGGAAGAGTCGGTCGTCTTCAAAAGAGAAGACGCAGACTCAGCTGGTCGAATAAGTTGTAGCTCGGTGAAATCCACCTGTGTCGCTTGGTCAACTGTAGGTCGCTTGGCAAGTGCGGCGAGAGCTACAGGGCGCTGAACAAAGGGCTGCACGGGTTGCGGCAGAGACTGAACCACTGCGGCAAAAGTACGCTGTCGGTTGTTGGGAATACCCAACTTGGCCTTGGCAGCTGGGTACGAGAGGCCCTCCAGGGTCTTGAGGCGCTAAATCGCCTTCTCGTCGTTCCACTTCGAACAGGACCGGGCATAAGCAGCGTGGGAGTCACCACAGTTTACACAGCAGGGCTCTGAAGTGCATCCAGTCCCTTCGTGGTCTCGGGATCCACAATTGGCGCACCTCGCAGCACTGTTACAGGACCGCTGGGAATGTCCATACCTCTGGCACTTAAAACAGCGTAGAGGATTTGGTATATAAGGACGAACTGCACATAACAAGTAACCAGCCTTTATTTCAGTAGGTACCTTCGGGCTGTTAAAAGTCAAAATAACATTTCGTGATTTGATCAGCGCGCCATCGCGCCTGAAAGTCATGCGTCTGGCAGCTATGACACCCTGATCAGCAAGTTCACACACAAGTTCATCTTCATCGCAGACCAACAAGTCGGGCTCAGAAATGACTCCCTTGGAGGTGTTGAGATACGGATGTGCCGTCACTTGAACTGGAATGTCCTGAAGTCTGGTCAACTGCAGAAGAGATTTGCTCTGAGAGAGAGTGCAAGTTTCCAGAAGCAGGTCTCCAGAGCGTAGCTTCTTTACTGACTTCAAAGAGCCAGCAACACCCGCAAGTGCCTTCGAGATGAAAAAAGGAGACTTTGAGGAAAGTTTCAACATCTGGTCAGTAGAAGAAATGACGAGAAAAATAGCTTGAGGTATCGAATCTGCAAGTGTAATGCGACGTTTCTGAGCTGAGGGCTCAACACCTGGATCTAAAGATACGTCGCGGTGATGTCGTTTTCCAACGAAAGTTCTCTTCAGTGTGTTATGTGTGGGAGGTGGTTAAGGCAAATTTGGCGCCTGATCAATCACCATATCCTGTTGGTTTTTTTAAATTTTGAGGATTGTTTATGTTTCCCCATGCGAGTAAGAAAGAATTCATCTGCATCGTTCTCCGCCTACAATCAAGCCCAACAGGGAAGGACTGGAGGTCCGCAAGCCAAAAACATGACGCAAGACACAGTTCTAGAGCTTAGATGCAAATATAGTCCAATGGTTGTGTTCACATGCACTCGGCGGACACTTCGGCCTCCAGAGTACCGTCATGCCAACGCCTTTGGCATGATCCCACTACCCACGGGCTCGCCCTATCGTGCTATACGACAAAAGCCGTTAAAATCCTGCACACAACTCGGCACAGAATTTACTGACTAGAGGTGGGCTAGTCTCCAGCCGCCCGTTTACAGCGAAGCCGGGGTCAAAGAGGAGTGTTGGTACAGAGGTGGCACTTGTTCACCACCTGTGACCTCAGCCACCAGACAGCCCATTTCCGTCTTACGGTTTCCACACACGGCAAACATGCAGGTAAGCCTAGTATCCCAAACCCAGGAAAAGCACAAACGAAACACAAAACAAAAACGAAACCCTGAGAATGGGGCACCAACAAAGGTCTCAGCAACCTACGACTGAGAGGTTAGTGTTACGGTTGAATACATGAGAAAAAACGCACCAAAAAAACGGAGTTAGGACAAAAGAGATTAGTACAGGACAGGGGTGTGCAACACTGGAAGAGTCCTGGGATGAAGAAACAATAGAAACAGAAACCACGATGTTAGTCACAGCATCAGCTCGGCAAACGTGGGGGCACTGCTCCCCAACAGCCGAATGAACATCCGTCCCGGCGAAGTAAACGGTGTCGAACGAGAAGCCAAAGTTACAAAACAAAAAATCATTCCTGCACCACAAGAAGTTGACCGGTCACAAGGTCAGCTCGGGCCGTGGGGGCGCCGCTCCCCAAATAACTGGAAAACCAATTATCCCCGTGCGGGGCCTGAGGATTGGAACACCGCTACAATGATCCTGCTACATAAGAAAGGTGACATTGAGGATCTCGGAAACTACAGACCTATCAGCCTCCTATCAGTAGTTTATAAAATCTTCACTAAAGTTCTTTCACACCGCTTGAAGGTAACACTGGACATGGCTCATCCGAGAGAACAAGCTGGATTCAGGAGTGGCTACAGCACAATAGATCATATCCACGTGCTGAGAGAACTAATTGAAAGAGCGAGGGAATATGAACTTCCATTGTGCATGGCTTTTATAGATTATGAAAAAGCCTTTGATTCGGTGAAACCATCAGCAGTTACAATGGCTCTGAAAACCTGCGGTATTGAAGATACATACATTAATATTATTAATAACATCTATGAAAATGCAAGTGCAAAGATTAGGCTGTTTGAAAATACAACACACATAAAAATTGGAAAGGGAGTGAGACAAGGTGACACCATATCTCCGAAGCTCTTTAATGCCACATTGGAGGGTGTTTTTCAGTCACTGAGCTGGGAAAACAAGGGGATAAAGATTAATGGAGATTATCTAACTCACCTTCGTTTTGCTGATGACGTAGTCATTTTTGCAACTAGCACATCAGAGCTGCAGAGTATGATCCAGGAACTTGCTGACAAGAGTAAAGAAGTGGGATTAAAAATGAACTTCCAGAAGACAAAAGTGATGTTCAATGCTTTTACAAGAAATGAAGATTTATCGATTGATGGAGAAAGGCTGGAGATAACAGACACGTACGTTTATCTTGGACAGCAGATATCAAGTGAGGGTCACATTGATGAAGAAATTAATCGGCGTACAAAACTTGCCTGGAGAGTTTTTGGAAGAAACAGCATAATTTTCAAGAGCAATATGCCATTATGTCTTAAAAGAAAAGTGTTTAATCAATGCATCCTTCCAGTGCTTACGTATGGTGCAGAGACGTGGACCTTAACTAAAAGAGACATATAAACGCTGCAGACAACTCAAAGCAGAATGGAGAGGTGCATGCTTGGTGTAACCAGGAGAGATAAGAAGAGGAACTCGTGGATCCGAAAAATGACAAGAGTGGAAGACATCATGATCAGAGTTAAATCCCTGAAATGGCAATGGGCTGGACATACTGCCAGAAGGACAGATCATCGATGGACAGCCGAAATTTTAGATTGGATTCCAAGGGACAGGAAAAGACCCAGAAGAAGACCACATGGGAGATGGGTGGATGAAATTCGAAAGTATGCAGGGGTGACATGGAGGAGACTGGCACAAGACAGACCGTTTTGGAGGAAACTTGGGGAGACCTTCGTCCAGCAGTGGATTGATAATGGTTGACAATGATGATGATGATGATACAAATGAAGAAAATGGATGCTATGAGAATTACTAAAATAGTTTATGATGTTCGAACTAGTTTTTATTTTTTTGCTATGTGCTCAGATATTCCATCTAACTGCTGTTACTACATTATAAAATATAAGTTCAGAAGTAGTTTCATTTTCCCCAGTTGCCTCACTATTTTACCTGCTTTCAGGGTAATGTCATTCCTTCACTTCTTTGGGTAAGCCCAAGGTTCATACAGACAATGTATTACAGGTAATATTTCTTCTAAGCTTTAAAGCAAGTGGTATTAGATTTCTGTACCTTCATTAGTTTGGTAGATAACCCTTGGTATCAACTCATTCGCATGTAATGACTTCTTGTTTTCTCATTTAGGCTCATGCTCCTTTTTCTGCTTCAGAACACTTTGGAACGAGTGGCTTCATTCTGCGGCATGCATTTGATGAAACAAACTGCATTTGTATCTGTTAGCTAGGAACGTGACCAAAACATTACCAGTGATGAAAAGCATAGGTGACCTATCTAATTAACCGTGTCCTATGTATATCTGAACAAGCAGTTGCAGCTGCTAAGTATTCAACACGGGTTGTAAAGTAAGCTTCGTGTTTATGTGACAAAAGATAACTATATTTACAAGGACGACAGACGTCATCGCACTATAATAGGGTGCAAATGCTTTTTTGTCAATGTAATAAATCAGATATGAATTCCTATGCCTCCCTTTGACAATCGTTGTTGTTTCATAGATCACTGCTAAAAACGCAATTTCCGGACGGTCCCTTAGGAGTTCTAGTGCAGAGGGTGGTCAGCGGAAAGAACTGCGCTCCCTACGCCGAGAGACTATTGACTGATTTTCATTTTGCTTCCATTAAATGAGCAATGTTAGACATGTGGCACCTATCATGCAGGAGAAGTTCAGGATTCTTCTAACTTCGTGAAAAAAATACATCTGATCATTTTAAAAGTTATACCACAATCATTTCGATTTTAACCGCATCACTTCTAATTTTCGTACAGATGTGAGTGTTAGCTCACTCAAATACTATCAACTGAAAGGAATTGACAAAAGTTTAGGGCGAAATTTTTATATATATACTTCATTTTACGAATAAAATACTGATTTCCAACTAATAAAGGTATATTTCACGGAACATTAAAGATACAAATACTTTGACTTAAAAATCCAAGGAATGTGCACGAATAAAAGCGTAAAAGTTCGTTAAATTTGAACTTTCTTGTTTTCATGATGCAGCTCAAATCTCCTCTTATTTGATTTTCTATTGTTGTATAATTGACACTGAAATCAGCACCTTTTGGTGACTTCATGTAGCATAATTAACACTGAAAATAATCAGGATGTTTTGTTGACATTATCCTTATCTTTAAATGTCTTATTGTGTCGAAATTTACTACGTTAATGCATTTAGTATGATGTTCGGTACATAGCCATGTATACTAAGGCTTTGAAGAATGTTATTATGTATGATTTTTCTCCTCATGTCGATGGGTATAAAAATCTCTATGTTAAAGGAACAGCAAAATAAAAAGGCAGAAATCTAGATTTCAAATGATTTATACTTTGAGTATTCTCGAGGAAAATTTCTTAAGCATATGTGTTGTCATGAATGAGATCCCTTATTAAGATAAGAGTTATCAGCGCCTTCAAAGATATAAGCATTATTTTATTGTTTCCTACAAAATATTTGTACAACGAAGGAAAACGTTCCAAACAGAAAGGGTTTTACATATTGTGCGCACACGAAGTAGATATCCATCAACTGCATTTGAAGAGAACGAATATCATCCAGATACGCTGTACAACAATCTTGGGCTTGCGAAACTGAATTGATAAACCTCGTAAATCTTGCCAAAAATTTCAAGGTCTAATGATATATTGATATATTCGAATAATTCAAACGATGTTGGGACAGCTGTTTTGTGGACTTTTGATGTATTAATCAGTAGTTAATAATAAGCTTTGATGAGAATCAGAAAAAAATAATTTTGAAAAAGAATTTGAAGATAGAAATTGAGTGTAATTTCGAATGTATAATGCCGGATATCCATCTTGAAAGATTAGAGCATTTTGACACCTGACATGTCACCAATACATCCAATCAGAAGATATTTCGCAGCTATGTGAAACGAACTGTGATGACCCCAAATTCCATTAAAAAATTATCTATTCTGTCATCTATTGTTTTCCTGCTTTCCCATTTTCCGGATGGAAGTCTTCAAAGTTGAAAGCGAACCATACTCAACAAATATTAATAAAACGAAAAACATTATGCTGAGTGAATATTGGAGCATCTGTAGAGCTGGGTGAATTTCAGAAGTGCAGGTGGAAGTCCGAAACGATTTGGCCTATTGTATTGAGATTTGTTGCTGTATCAAAAAGTTGTTGATTTTTAATATCCAAAAGAAATCCAGCATACATATGGAAATCTGCTGCAAACAGAATTTAAGCTGATACATTCGCGAACCTTCCTGAAAACATTCATCATTATTTCAGGACATCATTAGCAATCACACGTCCTTCATATGCGTATCTGATCAAGCAATTGCAGCTCTTCAAGATTCATGAGCTTTGCGACGAAAATTGAAAGAACAGAAATATCAGCTCTTGGTTTACTAAGTATTTGATTCTGGTAAATCTCATGATCCAGAAAGCTGCTTACAATTCGCCTTTGTTCCATATATGACTTCCGAAAAGGATGAGTTCGGTGTTTCACATTTCCCACCGTCTCGCTGAAGTACTAATGATATAAACGCATCCTGCTGGGACGTTCTTTTTCGTCTGAGTTCCCAAAGCTCACGGCTGGTAATGGACAATGGTATCTTTGATTTCTGTTTTTGCGATAACGAGATCGTAGGAACCTGGCAACTTCGGAAAAAAGTTCATCCACCTTCGCTTTACGCCTTAGGCTTTGTTGCTCGAGCACAGCATTTGGCCAGGAGAAGAAGGAAAATCAGTGAAAAATTTGCTGCTGCAGAATCACTAATTTCGCAGATTTCATCAGTGTTATGGTCTAAATGTAGCAGGTTATCGCAATTGACTAAGGATTTTCGGCACATTTGTAAGTAGGCAACGTAATTAGAAATATTTAGAAGTTCTCATATATTGTATTTATGGATAATTCATCCAATGGCAACACATCAATTGGACGAGGACAGCCATGCCCCAATACCTGAAATAAAAGTTTAATACGCTTCTTTCGGACTCAGAAGACTGTTCCATATGCCTTTTGTCATTACTTCGACAGTTGTCTGAATCTGACGAATGTGAACCAGCTTCATTGATCTCTGACAACATTTACTTATCGAAGACTAAATCTATGTAGTGAAATTTGAATGCATGTGTATGTATTCCATAAGTAAATTGCAATTCAGCCTGAGCGAACTGTTATCCCGGGTCCGTGTTCTAAAATAGAAGGCATCGCACAACGATCCTTTAAATGCAACAATCACCAGAGCACATGATACACAGCATCATAGATAATGAGGGCTAAATGACCTAACAGAATGAAGTACTCATTCCGCATAGAATATCGAAAGCCTGAGATGTTCAATCCTGCTAAAGTATATAGTGCTTCGCGAATGCTAAATTATTTGAGATATGAAATTAGACAATAAATACATGGCATTTGATACATAGCTTTTATCATAGATTTACTTCCAATAGTTTGGTATTTTTGCGCACGAATTATTACGGAGGTATTTCAGTTTACGTCTCCTTACATTAGTATTTCTTACCTTCAATGTTCTCTGGCTCTTAGGAACAGCTGATAAGAAGACCAGAGTTTATTGCATCCCTTAGAATAATTCTAAAGATAGAATTCTGTCTTGTTTCCTTTTAAAACAATTTGTTGATTTGTCGTACTCAAACAGATAGAATTTTGCAACCTTTTATACTAAGTGTCTTCTAATAAATTTCCGAAACCTCTTAACACTGGAGTTAAGGTTACTTCGGATAGAAAAGATCTACCAAAAAGAGCTATCCATATTATTTGTATAATTTTTTTCAGTGAAATAGTAAAATTTGTCGTACATATAAAGATGAAAATATTTATATGAATTGCGTTTGCTAAAAATTAATGATTTGATCTTTATAAATAATTTTGCATCAACATATGTATGGTTTTTAGAAACACCCAACAGTGTATGGCCATTTTTATGCTAATACACACTTAGGTTTTCATAATACACTCACCGACAACAAAATTTTCGCAAGTGAAAGAAAACATGCTACAACCGCGGAAACTTTGCAAATAGGTAGAGTGCGTGCTGGTGTGAAAATTATTCACGTTTGGTGCGAGTGCACATGTCCGTACACCCTGTGGTGGCGCTGAAAGCACGAAACGGCACCCTTATAAACTGGCGTGTAATTCATGCCAAATGAAAGCGAAGAGCACCCGCCGAAGCAATCAAGATTACAGAGTGACAAAAACGTCGGGTAGACGCAGGAGACGTTGATTTCCGAAACTTACGGACTTTGAGCAGGATCATTGGGCTGAAAACCGTAGAGGAGTCGGCTTACCGTATAGACTGCCACGTGGATCGTACTGACCACATCGTCCGACTGTGTCAGGAGCAGTGGACACGCGGCGGCACTGCTATACAGCGGACTGGCTCCGGACCGACCAAGAGGACCACCTGTACAGATAATCGACTGATCATGCTCCAAGTATGAACGCAACCCGCATGGAACCTGTCCACTATATAGGTAGATATAATGGCTCCTGTATACCCACGAAACATTTCCCGACGCTTCGCGAAAGCGGATCTTCGATCCTAGTGCCCCTTACGTAGGCTGCCATTAACACCGGAAAATGGTCGGCTACGTTTGAAGTGGTGCCAGACCGAAGAGACGTGGAACGCCACAGACTGTCGTCGTGTTATGTTTAGCGATGAATGCCGCTTCGTTTTGGGGAAAAGTGATCATCGTGTCCGGCTGAGGAGGTCCCAGGGTCAACCGCACTAAACCAACCTGGCAATCGAACGCCACGCCTCAGCCAATGCAGGCATTATGGTATGGGGAGCGATAGCCTACAATAGCTGATCAGCTCTAGTAGTGGTACGTGGATCATTGGCGGGCCAGCTGCATGTGGATGAGATCCTACAGCCCTATGTGCTCCTATTCCTGACCGGAATTCCAGTAGCTATAGGTCAGCAGGATCATGCTCGACCCCACACAGTTCAGGTTGCTCTCCACTACCTACGTCATGTTTTGACCCTTCCGTGGCCTGCCCACAACCCTGACATATCCCCTATTCAGCATGTGTGGGACCAATTGAAACGCCGGCTACCGCCATGCCGCACTATCCAGGATTTGTAGCACATCGTCCAACACGTGTGGGCTAGTCTGCCGAAGGAGAACCTCAAGCGTCTTTTCGCCCTCCATGCCGGACCGTATGGCATCACGTTTCAGAGCACGAAACGTTGCGACGCGCTGTTTAAAATGACAGGACTGCGTGCCACAGATCCCTCTGAAATTGTATTGCAGCTCTGTTTCTGCCATCATGTGTATCATTCATCTGGATCATTAACTCCATAAAATTTTAGTTCAAACCATTGCTTAACGCTTGGTGCGCAAATTTCACTGCCCGTGAGTGTATGAGCTAAACTATTGAGTGCTATAACATACGAGGCGAGTTTTAAGGAACTATTTTGTTATGTACCACATTGGTGAAGAGAAATATAAACATATTGTCGATTTTGCTTTCTCCTTCAAAGAGACAATTGAAAAGTATCAGTAATGATAAGTATTCCTTGCCACTCAGATATGCACTGTTTATTACCCAAAATATGAGAATACTTTGCATTATATCCCGCTTTTGTGGAAGTATTCCTGGCAACTCAGAAATACACTAATAATTTCGCAAAAAAGGGAGTAATTTAGATAATACCTCATTCTTTTGGCTCCGTCTGTAGGCTACCAGCATGTCATAAGCGTTTATTCAGACTACTGTTATGATAGCAGTGGCTCAATATTTCGTATTTTGGAAAACCATCTTTCTGTTATTCATATCATCAGCAGCTTCCACCATTTAGAGGATACAGCTATGAATAATAATTGAACCAATGATTTTTATTACGGTCAGTTTTCTTACGGGAGTTGTTCGCTTTTCAAGAGTATCGTTTTGTGATGCTTCGTTCTGCTCTGAAGACATCGCAGACAAACGTAGTCTTTTCTGTGAGTCAATGGAATATGTCTGCTTCAGGTGGCGGCAGTGATGACATACCTACCAGCAACCGTGTGCTTTTTTTTGGCGGTAGAAGTTCATGTTCTCCAAATGTCTTAGGTGTCGTCATCCATCGGGATTACTGTCGCTATCAAATTGGAGCGCACAGATATAATGCAAGTTCATATTGTTCGACCAAGGCAAAATAATTTCTCACCTCTAGTAAGGATCTCATTTCCACACGGATTAATATGAACATACACTGCTGGACAATTGCTAAGGACGGATCATAAACGGCTATATAGCGCATAAAAAAGTAAGTGTGGTTGGATGCCAAGTGAAATAAAATAATGTCAGAATGCCAGGACATTACAAGAAAGACAATTTATTGTGCTCTGAAATCCAGAAGGCTTTGGAACGTGTTCAAGGGACAAACAGGCCATTTTGTGCAGAATACGTAAACGTGAAAAAAATGCAATTACACTCCGCAGGCGTTCCGGCGTAAGATGTCAATACGGGATATGGCCACCATGGAGGGCGATGCAAGATTCCACGCGTCGTGTCATGCTTTGCACAACATTATCAAGCAGCTGTTGGGGTAATTTATCCCATTCCTCTGTCAGTGCACGAATGAGGGTGTCCTTGTTTATTGGAGGGCATTGACGACCAGCAATACTCCTCCCCGAAGCATCCCACACATTTTCAATCGGATTCAGATCTGGAGAACGTGCTGGCCATACGAGGCGTTGAATATCCTCGCTCTCAAGACACTCCTGGACAGCGACTGTTCGATGACATGTTGCGTTGTCGTCCATGAAAATGAATCTATCACCGACAGCACCACGGAACATGCGAACATGAGGTAGCAGAACATCATTAATGTATCGTTGGCCAGTCATAGTCCCAGTTGGAAGCACATAGAGGGACGTACGGCCATTGATCATGATGCCAGCCCATACCATGACACTACATGTCGGATATCGGTCCCTTTCCTGTATGTTTGCTGGACAATATGCAGTACCACTATCACGCCAGATCAGTTGTCGTCGACAATCAGACGATAGACTGTATCAACTCTCATCTGAGAAGAGGACAGCAGACCAGTCGTTATCAGTCCAATTGCGATGTTGATGGCACCATTGCAAACGGGCGGTACGGTGACGTCTGGACAATGGGATGCACACAACAGGACGGCGGGCGTATAGTCCTCCTTCATGCAAACGTCTGGCGACAGTTTTTCGGGAGATTCGCTTGCCAGTAGCAGCCATAAACTGATTTGCTACCTCACTAGCTGTGCTGCGCCGGTGTCTTTTTGTTGATAGCACTATGTACCGATCTTCTGCAGGTGTCGTACTGCGAACACGACCTCCCCCGTGACGTTTGCTACACTCTCCATTTGTTTGAAATGATTTCCAAAGCCTTGAAACAACACTGTGGCTGACGTCGAACTCCCTGGCAACATCTGTTATTTTTCGCCCTTCTTCAATCTTGCCAATAATACGGCCACGCGTAAAATCATCTAAGTGATGTCGGGAAGACATACTGAAAATTGCAAGTTCGTCAATTGATTCTTTCCCTTTCAACTTTGCGTTTGAACAACAACGGTCAATACGCGTCAAATCCTTTATATATCTTTTCAGCGCTATGACGTCACGAACAAGTTCGGCAATCCAAAATTTGCATACGCACAACACGTCTTACTGTATCCCGCACTTATGCTAATTTCTACATTTCCCTGCCTTCCATTTTATGGTTGATATCGTTGCTATTGTCATCCGTCCTTAGCAATTGTCCGGCAGTGTATAATATTTAAAGTACCTAAATATATGTTTTAAGATGGACGGTCTGTGACTGGAATGACCAACCGCATTCGATTAGCTCATAGTATGGATTCGCATCTTCCGTTAGCGTTCAGCAAACACTGAGGTCCTCCCAGATGTTTTCCTATATGACGTTACAGTTGTGCAAATCAGAGAGATTACAGTTTCCTAGCTACAACGGCAAACGAAGGGGGCGGAACGTTCTTGCGGGCATTTCACCTTAATTCTTCAAAAAAGCACAGGTGTGCGAATTTCGAGCCGAAAATTTTGTCATGATGCCCAATTCCAAACATAGCAACAGAAAAAGGAAGCCAAATTTTCCCCAAAGTGATGGGGAATGTTTCGAAGTTCAAGAATAGGGAATATAAACGGAGTCTAATAGCTTCTCAAACTGTGACCTATGATGTTTGATCTTAAACATCTGAGACTCATTCTTCTACACTTCGACCATCAGCTTCCATTGCAAAGACACATTCTTTTAAGGATTCAACATATTTTTCTTTGTAACGTTTTGCGTCCTCCTCAAAGTTTAACTATTACTCAGCCTCAACTTTCTCTAGTTATAAAATCTCCTAGGATTTCACCACAGGAAAAGCCATTTCGCCGCCTCGGTGTTGCAGTGATCTAACCTCTGGATTATGAACATTCGTTCGAGAACTGTCGCGATTCTAATCCAGGTGAGGCATGTATGTCCTGTTTGTCCTACAGCAATTGCTCTCTTCCTTTCCTGGAACCAGTGGCTTCATATTAGGGACGGCCGACTGTTTATTGTCATTCAGTTGCTCATAGTGGTCGTACCTCCAACAAAAAATAATAATGATCATAATAATAATAAAATTTAATCTTATTCCCGAGGTGGTTTCATTTGTAAACAAACCAATTTTTACCTCTTCTAGACAATCTATTTTCTGAATATTTTAACTATTTTCGAAAATCTACCAGTTTCTGCTGAGAGTGGTTTCCCCTCCATATATTTATCAGGAATGCATTAAGTCCCTCGGATGGTGAGGGAACAAAAGCAGCAAAACCGAGTTATTTTGTCATTGCACTGGAAGGAATGTGACAGGATTTTTAATGACTCAAGCTAATTACGTGCGCATTCTACAAATCACGTAACTTTTGAGTTGCAACCTAGCGCTTCGAAACTTTTTAAAGCTGTACGTACAGAAACATTTGTGCAAGTTCATTTTCAGCCTAGTGTTTCAGCTTTAATATTAGTGATTTTCTTTGGCGCTGTGGGAAACGCAACCATTCACATGCTCAGAAGAAAATATGCTTTATTCAAGTTACTATCAGAAAGAAAAGAGTAATTAAAATTTTACCTCAGAAGGAAGCCTAATCTGTTTCCTCTACCAATTTCTTTGCTTTTACCCAAAATTTTGTTAAGCTGTATTTCACTTTTATAGACCATACTTTTTATATTTTATATTTTGCTACACGAAGACATGCGCTGTCGCTGTTAACTTTGTACCATTTTTTTTTAATTACAGGGCGATTCAAAGGTCCCCAAACTCTGAATTCAAATATTTCTCCCTCGAATATAGTGATGTATAACTATTTTTACATACTGTTTGTTATATTGACACGCATAATTACAGGTAATAAAAATCACTTTGCAGTAGATTCTGGAATTGTCCAGCATTCTGTTGAAGACACAAATTACCCAGACGACACTTGTTGGCGAACACTCTTTTCAGCGTGTTGGCTGGTATGTCCCTCACGGCTGTAAAGATGCTTTTCCGCAGGTCCTGTACCGTCTCAGGGTTGTTGTGGTAAACTGTGTCTTTCAGAAAGCCCACAAATAAAAGTCTGGAGGATTCAAGTCTGGTAAGCGAGGCGGACAAACTTTGTTTGAGACTAATCGATCGTGGAAGAACTCACGGAGCATCTCCATTGTGTTGTTTGATGTGTGGCACATTGCTCCAACTTGTTGAAACGAACAGTAACGTTAGTGTTCTTCCTGCATCGCTACAAATTGATGGATGATGTCTGCGTACACAGCGGAATTTACGGTTGGGCGGAAAAAAATGGCCCTACAATTCTCCGTCTAGACATAACGCACCACACTCCAACTTTCTGACAGTGAAGTCCAACCTCTTGCAATGCGTATGGATTCTCCGCAGCCCATATGCGAGTGTTTTATCCATTCAAGTGAAACAATGTTTTGTCACTTAAAAAAATGTTGTTTAGCTAGTTAGTCTCATTGTCGTGCATGAAACTCTTAAACCATTGCCAGTAAGCCATGCCATTTTTCGAGTCCAAAGGACGTAGCTCTTGCACTACTCAAATTCTGTACGGCCGTAGCTTTAGACGTTTGGTAGCCCTCTAGTAGGCTTGATACGATGCTCCTACCTCTTGGGACAGCCATAGAAGTGACGTCCTGGAAGAGCGCTGCAGGGAAACGTGAATTAGTACTTTAAGCAAGTTAAAACAATCACGGAAACCTTCTTACTTCTATTCCCAAATCTATATATCCAGCCCTTAGGCCTTGCGCACGGGAACGTTTTGGGAAGTTAAAATTACATAAAGAGGGTGACTCTCTTCGTCCCTTAGTTTCCCAGTACATGAGCCCCCTTCGTCCATTGGAGAAATGTTTGGCTCAGTTTCTTTCCCCTCTTGTATCTTCCCCTTCTATGCTTTCTGTTCTTAATTCTGTTTAAGCTATCGATAAAATGCGTTCTTTTGAAGCCTCCGGCAAGCCTTTCTTTTTAGCTTTACTTGACGTGATTTCTCCATTTTCAAACGTTCCTCTTCAATCAGTACATAACCTCATTGAATCACAACTTCTCCTTTTAGGGTTAGTTACCCCCGAAGAAACTGATTCCATTCTGCAGGCCCTTCGTTTGATCAACAATCGTTCCTTCTTTAGGTTTAATGGACAAGTGTATCGTCAAATAGAAGGTGTCCCAATGGGTTCCCTACTCTCACCCCAATTAGCTGAGATAATCCTTCAGGACATTGAATCCAGTGCCCCCGTTGACCCATAGTGCGTCCCCTTCTGTACCTAAGTTATGTTGATGATCTCCTAATTTTTTGCCCAGGGTCCATTGAGGAACTTTGTAATTTTGCAGATACTATGCCTTCTTTTTATAATACTATCAAATTTTCAATTGAAGTTGAAGTTGATTTTTCTCTTCCTTTATTATATTTTCTTCTGGTGAGGGACACCTCCTCCAACACTTTACAGTATTCTGTTTACAGAATACCATCTTTTGCACTAAATTTAATACCGTACTCTTCGGCTCATCCCATCAACCACAAACTGGCTTCCATCAACTTCTTTGCCCGCCGAGCCATTTCCGATCCTTCTACTTGTCATCAACGCAGGACTGAGTTGCAGAGGATTTATAATCTTGTTCTTGCTCATGGCTGGTCTAAAACACATGCTGATCGCATTTGTGGGAGGGTTCAAAGATGGGAATTCACAACACTAACAAGTGCGAGTCACCATACCAAATTCATTGGAGCTATGGATTACTTACCACAATGTGTTCATATCCTGAAAAATGTGTGCCACCGCTGTAATTTGTCGTTTGGCACTCGAACTCAAAACATCCTCGCTAGGGTTAAAAAAAGATTGCGATTGTGCTCATATGTTAGACAAGTATGCAGTGTATTGCATTCTTCTGAAAGCGAGAGAGAACAATGACAATGACTGTATTTATATTGGTACGACCTAAAGAAGATTAAAAACTAGACTTTCTGAACATAAGTACAGTGTGAAAATTTGTTCACAATCTACAGCCCTCTCTCGCTTGGTCAATACAGGCTCACACTCTCGCATTTGGAGCGAGAGTGTGAGCCTGTATTGAGCATCCTTGCGGTTCCACCCTCCTGAACTTCATTGCTACATACTGAATGTATGTATATATTTTATAACTTTAATATTTGTTGCAATGATGAACTTTTTGCTATCTTACATCAACCGAGGAAATTATTGTTTAACAATAGAAGTAATTGAACTTTAAGTTATGTATACATGCAGCCTTAATATGATAGTGTTTATCCTCTGTTATAGGGTATTTCTTCGGATTAAGTGTCAACGAACTGTTTTTTTCTTTTTTTCTTTTTCTTTTTTTTTTGCTCCTGTATTTAACTGTCAGATTCCGAGAACTTGCGTCTTTCCATCTGAAGGTGTGTTTTTAGCAGCCACGAAAGAGCTCATGGTGTTTTGAATGTTTTAACTTTTAATAAACACTTTATTTTATCCTGCTAGATTTAATTGTCCATCTAAGGCAGCATTCTTGTACTTCGTTTGATTTACAGCACGAATATTGTACTGCATTCTGCGAACAATTGATGAAGATATATTTCTCAGATACAGCACCTGCTACTATGCATTTCTGTGCAATTCAAACTGAGAGATTCGTTTACTGGAAGAAGTTTACATTTGTTTTGTTTTGGACTTTAGAGTCACTTATCCTGTGAGCAAAGAAGTTTAGACATGAATATGGTTTCAATACAAACAGAAGGCACCAGAAAACCGCTCACAATGGTACTTAATGATATAAAATATATTACTGTTGGAAAGGGACTACGCAAGGAAAACGAACAAGTACCACTTGAAATTTTTTTGGGAAACAATGATTGTTTTCCTTAATTTCAATTGTTATTACTTGATTTATGAATTTAAATAAAGTGTGTAATTAATTGAAAAATAGCCGTTTAAAAGAAAATTAAATGATAACACCTTATTAAGCTTTCATATCCAAACAGTTATTTTTAAAATTGAATTTCTTTCAAAATACTCAAACTTTTTGTATTTTAAATAATAATATAAATACATTTAATTTTCCGAAATATTCTGACGTTTTTATTTTTTCAGCGTGATTCAAAAAGTGTTTATTTCAGACCACATACCTAAAATTGTGAGCGAAAAAGGAACGCGCAGTGCGTAGGGGCACTATCCGATCGAAAGATATAAGTACCGTACATTGATTTTTTGTTCTTCGTGTAAATATTGATTCATTTTGCTAGTTTCCACGGATCTTAGAAAATTCGATGTAAACCAATTTGAAAATGTGGAGACTGAATAGCGTATTACAAAGCAGAATTACTTCAGCACTGCGCTGAAGTAATAGTGCTTTGTAATACGCTGTTCAGTCTCCACATTTCCACTTCGTGAAGTCTTTACGCGTCTTTTCTAATTTTTCAGAGCAAAATATTTGTTCTGGAAAATTAGAAAAGACATGCAAAGACTTTACAAAGTGGAAATCATACGCAAAAGGACAATATTCTTATATCCAATATGTATATTCCGAAATAATTACATAAACATCATGCACTTCCGTGTTCATAGTTAACATGTTCGTGCGTTAAATAATTTACTGTTTAAAGCACAAACTGTTAAAGTTTTGGTACTCAAAACAGTTGCAGCGCGGTATAGCGATTCTTTCCAATAAGGTTTTTGTAACTGAAATTGTGCATAGATATATATAGCGAGGTCAACAACATCACCTGTTGGTTACTTAGCTAAAGGTTCTACGTAGCATTGTTCTTAAAAAGACTGCTTCTGACTGGAAAGCAATTTTTAAATTGACAAATTACAGCAAGGTTAATGCAACAAATGATGACGGGCGGATCGACATGGATGCAATACGACGTAATGTTAGCTACTTATAATTTTTCTAAACGATGTTAAAAAAGAAAAAATGCGTATGTAGCTTTATTCTGCAAGGCAAATTTCAGGCAAATCATTTACGGAATGTTCCTCCTATTCTCCTATACGTTTAAAAACGGAGCTGATATTAAATATTCTTCGACTACAATACTTCTGATAGTCTGATATATCAAATCAAAAGAATTTATTAACAATTAACTTTTATGAAGTCCAATCCCTAGTATACCACAAAATAAAGGTTTATTTTTGTACAAACGTTCTTTTTTATCTATGAGACTGAATAAAAACTGGGAAAATTGAAAATATTCCCACATTTGTCCGTGACAAATTCAATCCATTATTCAGCGCAGGAGAGCTTACGCAGCAATACATTGTTGATGCGTATATAAAACTGGAAACCAATAGATTGATTTGCATACAACCAAATCTGTCTAAGCGTCGAAAAGTATATAGGTCTGATGGACCAAATTCAGAATGCTGGAGATTATGTGTATCCTACTGAAAAAGGTCTTATTTTCCCATCATCATTTCAATTTTTTTAATGGCCTTACAAAAAAATTATGGACAACCTCATTTTTTTTAAGTGGCCGTTAATACAAAAATTATGGACAACCTTAATTTTTTTAAAGTGGCAGTTTACACAAAAATTATGGACAACACTGATTTAAATTTTTTTTCTACCTCTCATTTTAGTAGGTTAGGATCTACAGAACAATGGCTGTCATCGTGCGGAACGGGTATTTACCGTGAAATTGTGCCATCTACAGAATCAGATTCTTAGAAAACTATACTAACGCTGCTCTTGTGAAGAAACATAACGTATATTCCGTTAAGATTCGTAATTACCTAAATTTTGAGAGTGTGATGTTATTGTTTACATTGGTTATGCCAATACACTTTATTTGTCTTATGAGCTTAAAACGTTTAAGTGTAGTGTTAAGGTGCTTCTTACATCTCACCATTCTATAGTCACTACCTGTGTTGAACTTGTTCAGCACACTGCAGTCTTCGATGACACAATTTTTGTTACACATAACAAAATCCATTTAACTTGTCGTCCCATTTGGTTGTCCCCATGTCCATTTCCTGGGTGGCTTTTTCTTAAAAAAGGAGTTCATGATGAAAAACCTTTCTGTTTCTACAAACTCTATCAGGTTGATTTGTGTTCCCGTAACCTACTTTTCCAATCAAAGTTTCATTCTGTTCCTGTTGCCCTACTTTTGCATTGCAATCGCCCGTAATGATCTTCAAGTGCTGTTTGTCTTTGTTATTCAGATTCTGAATTTTCTTGTAAAATTCTTCAATATCTTCTTCAGGATGACTTGTGGTGGGTGCATAAACCTGAATAATCTGAGCCTGATATACACTGACGGAAAAAGAAATCCCAACACCAGGAAGGGGTTGTGTTAGATAAAATATAGTTGGTAGGCGGTGAGAGTACATCTGTAAGATGACGTCTATGCAAATTTCGCGCTCAGCGCATATGTGTGGCGATCGTAGCGCCCCTCGGAACATGCAAATCAGGTTTGCTGTAAATACGCGCTGTAACGTTCGTGAGCGTTAGTTATCGTTGAGATTCGACGTAGTGTGTTCATGTCAGTCAAGAATGTCTTTTAAAAGACGAAGTAGCCATTATCAACAGCTCACGGAGTTTGAACGAGGTAGTGTAATACGGCTACGAGAAGGTGGATTTTCTTTCCGCAATATTGCAGAACGACTTGGCAGGAATGTACCACTGTGAATGAATTTTTGCAGCGGTGGTCAAGGGAAAGGTACTGCCTCAAGAAGACCGGGTTCCGGCCGGCCACGTGGAACTACTAAGAGGAAGACCGCGTGTACAGCGTATGGCCGTGGCGCATCGTACTGCGTCTGCGGCTGCAATTCGACCTGCAGTTGCCACCACAGTTACACAACGAACTGTTACAAATCGGTTACTTGAAGGAGAGCTCTGAGCCAGACGCCCTGTAGCGTGCATTTCACTTACTCCAAACCACTGCCGTTTGCGACGTCAGTGGTGTCAAGCTAGAGATCATTGGAGGACGGAGTGGAGATCTGTTGTGTTTTCTGATGAAAGCCGGTTCTGCCTGGGTGCCAGTGATGGCCGTGTGTTGGTTAAAAGGAGGCCAGGTGAGCGCCTGAAACCAACCTGTCTACAGCCGAGACACACTGGACCTACACCTGGAGTTATGGTCTTGGGAGCAATTTCCTATGACAGCAGGAGCACTCTCGTGGTTATACCACGCATCCTGCGGCACAGTTGTACGTCGGTCTGATGATTCAACCTGTTGTCCTGCCATTCATGAACAGCATTCCAGGGGGTGTTTTCCAACAGGATGACTCTCGCCCGCATACCGCTGTTGTAACCCAACATGCTCTACAGAGTGTCGACATGTTGCCGTGGCCTGCTAGCTCACCAGATCTTTCTCTAATCGAGCACGTATGGGACATCATTGGATGACAAATCCAGCGTCATCCCCAACCAGCATTAACCGTCCCTGTATTGACCGACCAAGTGCAACAGGCATGGAACTCCAATCTACAAACTGACATCCAGCACCTGTACGACACAACGCATGAACGTTTGCATGCTTGCATTCAACATTCTGGCGGTTACACCGGCTATTATTCTACCAGCATTTCACATTTAAAATGGCTCTTCTCGCGCTTACATTAAGCTGTCATGTTGAAACCTTAATTGATGAAATATGTTACTTATACAAATGTATTGCCGCCATTTCTTTCCTCTACAAATTTTTTTTCGTGGTGTTGGGATTTTTTTCCGTCAGTGTATTTTCCACACCTTGTCAAGAAACAGCTTTCGAGGTAATTATAGTTTTTTTCATGTTTACTCGTACAATGTTTTGACAGTTATGCAACTGATCTGAGAACGGGATCGTGTTCCGCTCAGGGTTGTCTGCAACGTTGGAATGCGCGACGGGCAAATATTTTATTTTGCATGAAAAAAACATGCCGTACCTGGGTAACCTGGTTATGTAATTTTCGTAAAAAATAAATTATTAAAAATTTAATCGGTTTTCGGAAGAAATAACATGAAAATACAATGCCAACAAAGTATTTTGTCATATATATGTTAAACTCGCAGTTTTTTTCGAGAAACTAAATAATTAGAATGGAAAGAGGTTATGCTCTTTTGTGGTAACCTAGTAAATCTGCTTCTTGATAGAGCTGTACAACTCTCACCTCAAAGCAAAGATAAAAACACATGAAATCGATTGTATTGCACTATTTGCAAGCCAACGAGGTAGCCTCTGGTTCGCAGGAAATCATAAGTTGTATGGTTGTGACTGCTTCCGTTCCAATTTGGAACTCTTACACACAAGAAGAGTAATTACCGTAATATGTTTTCAGTTTTTGTTTTATTTCACCAGGCTTGGAGATATTCTTGCTTATTATGAACTCCTGCATTTTTGTTTCGTCCAGTTTTCAGAAGCTAGTTTTCCAAGTCTTAGATTTCAATTTATTTGCGTTAATTCTCACACTAATTTTTTTTCTGTAATAGCTTTCTTGTTTACATAACGCTGTTGCTCATGAACCTTCATTTTAAATTCTCAGTTGCATTCCTTTCTTATTTGTTTTGATATCAAGTTGTCTTTTTCAGTAGCTTCTTCCTCCTTTTTTCGTACTGAATGTTTGTGTGTTATTGCCTTTCTCTTCCTAATGGACAGATTTGTGAAAATGACTTCCGGCTTAATTTCGTTTTTTTTTTTTTTGCTGTTACGTGTGAAGCACTTTCCTCCTAGCTTTTATGTTTAGCTTACTAATTAAAAACCTATCCTTATATCTGGCCTATTGTTTTACACTAAATTCTTAATTAATAAACTTATCTCAAAACGACTTTGATCGTTGCCTTAGCAAACGCTGAAAATATGATTGCACACTTCACATTTAGCTTTGATCGTCGATGGATGGTAGAGCTACGTTCTATGGGAGGAGTTCCAATGGCCATCTAAAATGTTTCCATTCAGTACTTTCCTAAATTTTTGGCTATCATCATAGCAAAACTGAATCTCTATTCAGATTCCTGTTCTAACTCTATCATCATCAGTTATAATCATTCATTCGAATTGAAGCAACTTTAAGATATTGTAATGGGACATATGTTTCCCTGGTATATCGTCCCTAAAAATATATTTTCACCATTTATTTCTGTTTAGGTTAAGATGTACTGTACACCTTAACTTTAACCGTCTTAAATACTATTCAAAAGAAGCTGTCAATTTTGGAAACCAGATGTAAACTGATAGTGTCCTGTCTAATCAGGATCTCGATTGTTTGCCACGTCAGTTCGTATTCACTATTAAGCTTCAGGACTTGGCGTTTCCCCGATTACCCTTCACCGACTGTTCACATTCGCTGAACGGAGTCAGAAAATCCGCTTCAGCGACGATGTAATTACTACGCTCAGAATCCTGTCATTCGTTACTTTCACTCTCTGTCTCTCTCTTTCTCTCTCTCTCTCTAGTAACACAGGAAAAAAATGTCACTGCGGTTTTCTCTGTTTTTTACCTCTAGGTTTGGTTTGTATCTCATAACGAATAATTCCTGATAAGCGTTCTGAAACATTTTTTTATTTAACGCTCAAACGCACTTACAGCGGTTAACGTAACTGAAAAACTAAACGAAATATTATCTCATTACATACACAGTTGGACTTATCTGGAAATATTTCCGAAGCATCCACTCTTGAGATTTGATTTTTGAAGCATCTATATTTTTGAGATTTTGATAACTCCTGGTTAGTTTTACTACGAAAATTTGTGACACCTTATCTACTAAAGGTTTTCCAGCGAAAAATAACGAGGGAATATGATTTTCCATTAGTTATGGATTTATTGATTATGAAAAGTTCTTTGACTCCGTCAGTACAACAGCAATTATAATGGCTTTGTAATCCTGCGGTACTGAAGATGCATTTATTAGTATTATAAGTAACATCTATGAAAATGAAAGTACAAAGGTTCGGTTGTTTGAGGATACAACACTAATGAAATTTACAGAAGAAGTGAGACAAGGTGACAAAATATTTTCCAAACGCGTTAATGCCACATGGCGAAATGTCTTTTTCAATAAGTGAACTGTGATAACAAAGGAATAAAAATAAATGGAGATTACTTAACTAACCTTGTTTTTTCTGATGACGTAGACTTTTTTTTCAACTTCCCTCTTAGAGCTACAGAGTTTGATCCAGGAACTTCCTGACAAGATTAAAAAAAAAATGGGATTAGCGCTGGCATCCAAAATTAAAGAGATAGACACAAACTCATAAATAACGCAAAACCTACTAGACAGAGTTTAAAGAGAACTGGTACAGAACTACATGCAGTATGTCGATAACACAGTAGTATACAACAGAAAAAGAATGCTATCTCCCAATACGTAGAAAGCATGCTCAGGCCAGGTCAAAATGGATTTCCTAGCAGAAGGTAGTCGGGACAATTTCAAGAGGCTAATACTGGGTATGAATAACCCAAAAAGTGACACAGCTCGCGTAGCGAACCATTATGCTCTTTACAGGACTAAAAATAACAGTTCAGAGCAATAAGTTCCCACCCGTTAACTTAAACACGTCGGAGTGCAGAGAGGTTCCTCGAATAGGTCTGCTAGCTTCCACCTTTTTTTTCTCCGGCATTCCGGACATCATGTTCTATAGGGATCAGGTCCAGAGATCTCGATGTTTATCTCCATGGTGCGAAAGTTCTTACGCACCAGATGTTCGTCGACTACCCAAGTACTGTGGGGCTTCGCGTTACCGTCCTTAAAAAGGAATAGGGGCCAACAGCTCATCTGAAAAGCAGTATATAGCGATCTAGGACGCGGCCCTATAGCGTGTAGCAATTAGGGTACGTTCTGGAAATCCGTGCAGCGTTAGGCATCCATTCATTCTAATACCAGTATATACTAAGCGACGTCCATCGCAGTTGTATAAACTACTACGGCAGACGTCGCCTGGGAAGTCACCTAATGTAGGATGAAATATTTCAACTCACTGCGTCTTTCGAAACGTTCACAGTCCGAGTTTAGGGTGTACTGCATTTCGTAATAAAAGAGAGCACAGGTGCATTCATCTGGGACCTAGCGGTGATGTTTTCTGGCCCAGTTCAGACGGATCATTACGTGCGTTAAGGTGAGGGAGATGCAGAACGTTATTTTTAATGTATACAGCCCTCTCTCGGGCATTTTTCTGTAAATTGTTTCCCTTGGTACCGCGGTTTTGGTAGCAGAAGGTAGCTCCGGCTATTGCTGCTTGGCTATCTGCCCTTATCGTGGACATATAAATACTGGGGTCTTCTTGACTTGTTGCGGGCAACGGTCTTCCTTGTTCTGGCTTCCTGGTTATGGTTCCGATATCTTGGAATTCTCTCTAGAACGATGGGACCACTTGCTTAAACATACACAAGCATTTTTGTACTTGAGATTAAGAGTGTCATGTATCCAATCTTAAGATCTCTCTCCACCCTAAAAAGTCTTCTAAGCGACGGTATGGAGCAATTCTTACACTAATGTTGCAACTCAAGCTCCAATTGTCGCACCCCTCTCACAACGTTTATCAAGGTCACGTATCTGAACGTTTGATGACATACCATTGCCATATGCATACTTCCATATGAGTTAATACAATGGTGCTTGGATACGACGACATAGATTTCCCCTCGAACATGCCTCGGAAAAAATTAACACAATTAGTCGTTACGTTTTGTACATGTTCTCGAAATAGTATTTGTCAATTTAATTTGGACATCGCGTTATATATTTTTTGAAATATCGTTTGGTCCTCCAACATTAGGCGCCATTAAGCGGTTTCACATTAGCATGTTATTATGTATTACAAATAACCTTTTTTCAGGCATTGAATAAAGTAAATTATTTTGTAAGATAAAATTGCATCTTGTTCTTACAGAATAGATTACCATCATATTAAGGAACACACTTAATGAACATTGTGCATTTAATATGTCTTTTATTTATTTTCCGCATTTGGTCATTGTAATCAAATAATACAACCATCATTTGAACGTAACATATGTTTATACTTTAAATCTATGTTTTTAATTTTAGATTTGAAAGTCTATCTATTCGGAGGGCAATGAACTCAGAATTTCACTTAAAGTGCATCGTAATTATAAACACATATCCGTATAATATGAAAATCATAAATACTATAGTGTTAAATTTTCATTTCGCTACAGCCACTTATTTAAAAATTATAGCAAAAATTATATTTTATTTCTCCATAGTATATGTATCCTGAACAATAGGCGCCATCTTGGATTTGAACTGAGTTCGGTACTGCACGTTAAATAAGTCTGCAAAATCATTACCTCATAACTTTAGAGATAAAGTTGTGTGTCGCTGTGCCATTGCGTAATCTAAGAGCTTCCTTCACATGGTTTATAACAGCTGCCCAAAAATCCCATTGTTGGTAGAAATATCTCTTAGAGATAGATTTGGCGTCCGTGACTTTATTTGATTTCGTGCTCTCCGAGCAATAGTTTCTGATTTCGAAGTGAACTACAGGAGTAAAAATCTAATGCGTATTAGATAATAATAAATAAGTGGAACACACGAATCTCGTTTGTTGCGTGAATACGGTCTAAATTTTGGTTGCACTTTGAATTGTAAGTTCTTTAGGAACCATAATTTCAGTGGGTATGACAAAATGGCATGACACTTTCTGAAACAGACATTTTCTTCATTAAAGGGAATTCTCTGAAATGAGTTTTGGGTACGGAGAAGGGAAACAGGTACGCAGGGGGAGTACTTATATGTGTTGCACATAGAGATGAGTTCGGGCCCCGGCTCGTCTACGAAAACCGGGCTCGGGCGGGCTCTTGGTTCATTAAGCGCTGAAATCCCAGGGCCCAGGCTTGGCATTACATTTGTTGAATTTCATTACAGAATTCATTATATATATCCTTCATTGTTTATAAGTTACCTTCACAAAAAATTGTTAAAAAATAATTGTTGTTGTCATAAACTAGTTAGAAAAATTAAAGAATTTCTAGTGTTAAGTACACGGGTGGTGCCACTTCTATGTATGTAGCTTGATTTCTTGATGAATGATTTTTTTTCTTTTCATTTTTCTGATCTTTTTCTTGAAAAAAATCAGCAGGCTTATTTACAGATTTGGATGATGAGTTTGAAATTCATGATCCTGATCCAGATGAAATCGGTAAGTATGTGGAATTGTGCCTGGGAGAAACACATTTGGAAACTGGATTTGTTACCGTGGCGGAAGAATTGTCAATTTCCTAAGTTATCTGCTATGTATAACAGCCAGTAATTCTGCTAGCGAGAGAGTGTGACAAAGAAATTTGATAAATGAGAAATAGAATGAGAAATTTCCTCATAATTATGTACTTTTGTTGAACACCTTACCTCTTTTGTTAAGATATGGAAAATTAAACAAAAACACATTAGAAACAATATATGATAGGCAACTTGCTGTTTATTCAGACGCAATATATGGCAGAACGCATTCTGGGCCTCCCGACTGGCAGCGCATCAAGTTCTATTGTACTTTTTGTGCGAAGTATTGTTTTAATTGGAACGCTGATAAATAGAATTATGTAGCGAATAATAACCTTTGTTTAATGTTAAAATTAAACAAATTATAATAATAAAATTTGTTTAATTTTGTTTCAACGGTAAGCAATCTTCGTCGTTCCATTTGCCCGAAAAGTGATGGCAACCGTCTATATTGAATGCGATTATCCGATGTACAGAGAGTTTATGACAACGGAGTTCGATAAACGCTGCAATGTACTGTGACACACTGTAAAATGCGCATGCTTTTTCATAGCATTGTCATCTAAACTCTCTGGTCTTAGGTATAAGGTTTTGGCTTAAACAAGATTCTGCAAACAGCTAAGTGCCGACATTGAGCTAAAAAAGTATGTTTTAAGTCCCACTCTACTCCGTCGGCGAAAAATTGCGCATTATGATCACTTAACAAACATTGAGCGAGAAAGAAGGACTGTTGAGATGAGAGAAGCTAGATCTTCCTGCCGCGAAATCTCCTCTCGAACGGGAGGAAGCCAGTGCGATAGCACGAAAGTGGCGTCAGTGGGAAGATGAGGCCCGGACGCACAGAAATCCTAGAAATACACAGTAAAATCGCGCGACTAAACGGAATGACACACACCTCTACCGCTTGGTAGTGACCGATCACATAGGTATATCCACGGTGTTAGCGCAGCTGTGGAGCACTGTCACAGTTCAGGCTTTGCCTTCTAGTATACCTTGACGCCGTCTACTTAAGATAGGATTGGTTGCTAACAGCACATTGCTGAGCAATCTTTGAGTCTCAAACAAAGACGACTTAAGCTGCAGCGGGGTCTCGGACACAGACATGGGCGCCCTGATTTGCAACAGACGTGTTTTCTGACGAGTCACGATTCAACTTGGTGCGATATGATGGTCGCATACGTATTCGAAGGCATAATGGTACGAATTGAAGGAACCCGCAAACAGCCATACATGAATGAATTTTTAGAGGCAGAGACGATGCCCGTCTTTCAGAATCGACCTGGTGCTTTATTCCATAAATACCATTCTTGGCCACATGTGGCCCGGAATGTCCAAGACCGTTTCTGTGCACGATCTGTTCATATGCAGACACCGTTTCTTCCTTGGCTTGCACGTTCGCTGGATATATCGCCGATCGACCATGTCTGGAACATGCTGGCTAAGCAACTGGCCCGTCAGGCCCTTCCGCTACTCACTACAAGAGAACTCAGGCTCGCATAGATGCAGCCTGTAAGTCTCTTCCCCCGGACAATATAAAATACCTGCTTCATTTAATACCACTCTGTTTAGATGCTCTTATTGTTGTTGGAGATAGCCTCACAGAATACTGAATTTTCAAGCGAATAAATGTGGTATTACTCTACAAATCTAATTATTTATCTCCTGTAACATGAGGAATTTGTGATATAAATTTAATTTGAACAACACGACGTTTTCTTTATGTTGCCATTTTCACAAACAATAGTGGTTTTCTTACACTATAAACTGACAGTTTTCTTTTAGGTTATCCACTGTGCCTATATTTTAGGTGCACCGTTTATTGCCCCCATTCCCACTCCCGTTTTGGCTACTTATCAACCGTTCTTGTGATATTCGTAATTAAAACATTGAACCCTTATAAGCTGTCACAGTCCGACGTTCCTCTGTCTTTGTACCCAACTGACCTGCAATGTTTTTCAGGACAGCGTAGGGAGTACAGAGATAGGACCTTAATATTTCTCTGATTAAAAATTTTATCAGAACATTTTTTCATAAGATCGTATAGACTATGTTTTGTTCATGTAATATACTTCAAAACAACAAGCCGGAGCAATGGTCTAAGCAGCGGTGGCGCAATGGTCTAAGCGTTTATTTATGACCATTCGTACGAGAAGTAACTGGATTTCAATCCCTGTGAGGCATGGATGTCGTGTTTTTCTTACGGCGCTGGGTCTTTCTCTTCTCTAAATTAGTGGCCCCAGTTTCTTTCAATTTTTTAATAATTTCCTTTACCTTTTTTTAAAGTCTACTTTTTTCCCACTACGATTGTTTACGTTAACTAAAATTACTGTCGAATAAAAGTAGTACTTTGATTAACAGAAAAATTGATATTAATAAAGTGTGAAATATAAAATTTGAATCACTCAATAATTCCCGCTTTTTATGCAATTTACTAATCCACTTTTGTTGTACTATTTCAAGTTTCGATCTCAGTCTCTCCAAGTTTTGTGTATAACTGAATGCTGTCAAACACTGAAAAGCTGCAATCCTGAGATCTGACAAATTGAGTTATTCATTCGAATGATATCTAATGTTACAGTTTGCCGGTAGGTAGCGAATCGCTCTAACGATGTTCTTCATTTTTGAGAAATTGATATATTAGTTCAAAAAATCGTTCGGAAAGTTTATAATTTTACAATTTACTGATATATTTACCTTTGTACCCGAAGTAAGGGAATTTAGCTGTGAATGGAAGACGAAAACGCGAAATGTTTTCGATGAGGTTAATCAAGGCAAAATAACCGGACTGTAAATCGAATCCAGAGATCATTCGGTCACGGAATATCTCAGATCTTGAGAAGTTTGGAGTACTTCTCTAGATGAAATGACGTAATTTTCACAAGTGATTTTTTTATTGGAGGCCTAACGACAGCCGTGAGCAACTCAATGGGCTGTAAGCTGTCGCCCGTCCCTAATTTGGGGCCACTGACTTCAGGAAAGCGAGACAACCAGTGCCGTAAGACAAACACAACATCCATGCCTCACCGGGATTCGAACCCAAACCCATCTCGGACGAAAGATCGGTAGCCGGCGATTAGACCACTGCGGCACCGGGGCGGTCAAGTGAATTCAAACGGCGATTGGTGGCATTTTCTCGCCTTTCCATTGAACGTTTCAGAACGAAATACAGTAGGAGCATTTGGGAGTTTGCTCATGTTTTTCTTTGGAATAATTTTGAGGTACTAGAAATTACCTATTCGAGAGATTACATAATGTTCACGTGTTCGAGAGATTTACTTAATCTAACGTATCCCTTGTTTCTACGAAATTATGACCATTACTCAACGCATCCGAATTGCTAATTCACAGAGGAGAAAAATAACAGATATTCATTTCCCGTTTCCTTACTAGCCTCTTAATGGTCAGATATGAAATTACGTTAAGGTTTTTCAAGTGAAATGATATCAGTAGCTATATGCGTTAATTCATGGACAAAGTTGTAACACTGCAAAAAATAAAAATGTCAAAAGTTCTAGACGTTATCACCTGCGGACACGGCACATTGGTTTCATGTCCCTTACTGGCTCGCTGTTCTGTTGAGATATTCGAGCCAACCTTGAGTTAAACAGTTTCCGTTATTTTCTATGTGTGATTCAACTACGTATTTCCTGCTCTGTGTATTAAATATTAAAGTGAGTCGGAAAGTTATGATCTTCTTTTGAAGACGCCATTTCTTTCTCACTGATCGATACCATTACAAGACAGTGACAAACTTTAGAAAGTATATGGCACAGCTTACTAGTATTCGGATTTCAAAATATCGTCAATATCAATGTAGTAGCATAGAGTTTTTCAAGCCTAATATTTTTATATTAGAAGATAGCTGAAGGAACTCAGTAAGATTTTAACATTTCGATTTATTAAAACACTTAATAGTAAAAGTCAATGCTTAAGTGAAGTAAATGAAAGGAACATGTACTACCGTATTCATATGTGTTTTACCAATATCGATTATTTAGAGTGCATTATGCATTCGTGTCTGAAATATTTAAAAGGTTGCATATCTTTACTTTTAACTCTAGGATAATAATTTCAAACACATTTTGGAAATTGTTCTTTCATTTCTAGTATTGAGTTTTTCACGGGAATTTTGCTGGGAGAGCAATTATTTTTAGTCTGTAAGATGAATACTGTAACGTGCCTGCCCCGCAGGACGCACACGACATAAAGGCAGATAGCAGCGAGAACAAACGTCGGCGTAGCTCAGTTGGTAGAGCGACTTGTTGCGGAATAAGAGGATTCGGGTTCGAACCCCGGCGTGGACCAAAAATTACGGAAAAATTTACTTCGTTATAATAGCGCCCGAACATCTCGAATGACCCGGCTGTTAAAGATCTCGCTATGGTGTGATATTCTTTCCACACCGCGAGACAGGAAAAATAAGAGAATCCCTTCTTCAGCGCTTAAAAAATAAAATGTGTGTGATGTTGCATTCCACACACGAAATTGAATGGGAGTTGCCAAGGGCACGTTCTTCAGCGGATGGCTGCCTACAACGATACATGGTCCCGGCAGACCCGTGGGCCATGCCCCCGGCCCTCTTTCAGGAGGGGAATGTGACGCGCCGGTCCCGCAGGACGCGCACCACATAAAGACGGATAGCAGCGAGAACGAACGTCTGCGTAGCTCAGTTGGTTTTACGACTTGTTCCGGAATAAGAGGACTCGGGTTCGATCTCCGGCGTGAACCAAAATGACGGAGAAATTTACCTCGTTATAATACGCTTTCTTGGTTAAACAATTTCTCACAATTTGATATGTCCATTAGACTTACAAGTCTTTGGTCACGGTACTTTTCACAGGTCAGGTAAATTAGAGTAATTCAGTTAAATTCTCTGATAAGGTGTTTCCGGAGAACTCGTATTGAGAGAAATGTCGAACAACATTTCTGTCGCAACACTGCATCTACTTCATGCTGTAGGGTCATTTGTGTACGTGAAATTTCATGCATAGTTGTCAACTTTCAGTTTAAAATAATTTATTAAAAACTGATTACATGAAAAAACAGCTCCAACTTGCATAATGTTTTGAACTACCGCATACCACTCTAATTTCTTATTTTGTTAATGTACGTTTACATAACAGCGTAAAAATCCTCAGGTTACTTTATAAATTTCATAAATTCTACCATGATAGCAGAAACCACGATTTTAATTTCTTTTGATAGGGATACATACCGATGATACAAAACATATGATCACCAACCTAATATGAGGTTCTTCCTCCATTTGCTACATAAAAATATTTTACTAGCTTAGGCATGGGTGCTAAAATATTTCTAAAGATACATAGTGGTATCAGAATTATATGACCTCCCCTGGAAGCACAGTGCACCAGCCCGGCCGAGTCGCAGAGTGCACGTGACAAGGTCGACCACACGGATATATATGGGGCCGACCGAGACAGATTGTGCATAGTGCGTTTCTTGAGCACAATAGTCAGAGGTACTGATTTGACCGACGTTCAAAAAGGAATGATCATCTGCAACCGCGCCACGGGTGGAAGCATCTCAGAGAAACAGAATTCATGGGATGTCAGCGAGGTTCTCCAACACCCGGATACGCTTGACAGTCAATTATAAGTCGACGATGGCAGTGTGCCTGTGTGGGGACATTTTTCTTGTATGACCTGAGAACGCTGGTACAACTGGATGCGTACCTGAACATCAATGGCTCCCTGTTTATACTATCTGACCACATGCATCCCTACATGTTGCAAGTTAACCCTGGTGGTGATGGTATCTATCGAGAGGACGACACGCCCTTCTATGTCACTGAGGGAGTACTTGGATGGTTTCCAGTAATACGACAGCGATGTTTCTGTTCTCCCTTGGCCAGCGAAATTGCCGGACCGCAATCCCATACAGCACTTGTGAGACTATTTGGATAGACAGGATCGACATGCTGACCCACACACACGTCATCTCCGGGACCTGCGTGCTGTGCTGCGGTTCGAATGGACACGTTTTCCTCGGGCATCCTTCCAAGGCCTCCCTGCGCCCAGTCTCGCCGCTGTCATCCACATCAAGTGTTGTTATCCCCATTATTAGTAAGTGGTCACATTATTCTGGAACTACCGTGCATTTGAAAGGAATATTATAAAATTATAAAGTATTTGTTCTGTGGATAAGTTATCCAGGCATCACTTTCTGCAGATATCTTAATACACATTTTTATTTGGACAATTCTGTGACATACTTTCGTAATCACCTCACACGGTAAAACCTTTCCGTAGAAATGTTTTAGGTTCAAAGTAGAGCTTCGAAATTGGAATCAAGTTTCGAAGCTCTACTTGGAAACTGGATTCCCTTCGTAACACGCTTACAGCATTCACCGAAGTCAACAGCAGATGGACCGTTAGCAAAATAATTTTTATAATTCGTGTCCAAATTCAGCCATTTTCTGTGGAATTTTTAATGTATATGCTCCTATTACAGACAATTTTTGCAAAAAAATATTGTTACTACTTAAATGTGTAACGTTGTAAGCTGTTCTCTGCATGAACTGCAAAAGCTTTCCGAGAGCCTAGATCCTACGGGATCATTACTTAACATTTTTTACAATTGCATAAATAAAAAATCCCAGCCTCTTCATATTGCAAATCATGAAAAGGAGATGCTTCATTTCAAAGTGACCAAAAAAAAAAAAAAAGGAATTTGGTCAATTTGTTTTGAAACCAAGGTTTTCCAATTCAAAAACATTATTATTGATGATTTAAAAGTATTTGACGGTGCAACCTTGGTCTTATGGAAAAAAATAATTAGCTGTCTTTGGAGTACAGACGTAATGAAAGTTGCCAAAGCTTTCAAAAATGCCTCGCCTGATTTCGAAACCGATGAAATTCTTGAAGAAGCGCTGCCCACGGGTTGGCCCAGCAGTGCAATGGAATAGGAAAAAAATTCTTCTTAAAATATAAATACCATTCTTAAATGTTTATGAAAACACACGTGTTTTCGTATTATTGCATTATCGTTGTTAACCCATAGTTCGGTAGTTATATTTCATTTTTTGAACAGCGGCAGCTAGGAATGAGTATGACGCTGACTTTCTAACAGCACGTTATAGTCCGTTAAAACAAATTATATCACCTTAGCTGCTTCATATTTTCTGTCAACATGTTTGCAAGCAGAGAGAAAAAAACAAACCTTACTACTGTTTGCGGTCCTCCGTCTTAGCGCGGAATGTGTTACTAATTAACGCATTTCTCGTATTTTTACAAACATACTACATTTACAGATTATTACGAAGCCGCTCACTTTAAAATCGAAGTGTCGCAATATGTAAACTTCCTAAGCGGCGTAATGTTAGGGTTGGTGTATTCGCAGATACTAAATTTACAACGTTTTTGAACAGATAATTCATGGATTATCTGATGAAGGATACTGTTCGTTTTTGTACTTCCGTGTTAACAGTGAAAGGCGTATATATTATTGATTATTATGAATATTCAATGGAAAGTATATTAATTAAGGCATACACTGCCATCCCGAGCAAGATAAATACAATAAAAATAATGCTGATTAGCTGAATCCAAATTTCAATCACATTCATAAACAAATGCAAGGAATCCCGAGGTATGTTGCAGTAAAATATTAGATAAATAATTTTCTAAAATCTGACGCGTAATGTAAACTGTAATGTATCCGTTTCACTAGTGAAATGTGTTTGAGGTGGATAGCAATCTACTTTAACAAATGCACATTCAGCCGAAGCCATGTGAAAGACCGTGGAATTCTAAAAGAGGTTTTGATTGTAGATGACCACAGGCGCATCCGTTTAACAACGATACTCTGCAGTACAGCCCGCGTGTGTTTTACCTTTGGAAATAAGACATTTCTCTCTGAACGTTTTCAAATGGTGAAAAGACAGAACAGTGAGGTAGACCACAATCTACTTACATTGGGAATAAGCATAAGAAATACTTCAACAGGAAATTCTTGTTTTCGTTGAATGTCACCTGGACAAAATTTAAGTCATCTCTAAACGAGCGTAATGATCTTTGCACGCATGAACTTTAATAAGTGCATGATAAGATCGCCCTGCTGCAGAAACAGAATTTTAGATGCACCTCAAATTTTTACATTCGGCTGTTTTAAATCTTCGAACTTATCAAACCTTCTTTTCCTTTATTTTTGGGTAGGTTTGGCATATGTCAGAAAAGAAGCCTCTAAAATCTATAAGTCTTAGAATAATATTACAAATTAAAGGGCAAGAACATCCCTTGTGAGAAATCCGGAACTAGGACATGAATTTAAACGATTCTTCTTATATTTCAAAACCAGTTCCTATGATTTACAAACAGAAAAGTTTGCTTCACTGCCTTTAAAAGTTTAACATGTTTGAAAACTGGTTTAAATATATGATTTAATGAAAAAGAAATGTGTTTCAGGTTAATTTTTTTATTGTGTGTGTGATTAGGAGCATTCGAGTGTATGTGTTCGAGAATGAATCGAATATGCAAATTGGCACATATATGATGTATTGATATCTTCTGCTTTGAGTTGACATATTGACATCTTGTGCTTTGAGTTGACATATTGCCATCTTGAGCTTTGCGTTAAGGCGAATTTCTTATAGTTTAAGAATCCCAAGAAAAAGAAGAACAGACATATAACACCAAAATAAAAGATTCAGGGACGGTAGTTACACCATGAGTTACAGACAGTCCTATATTTGTTAGCGACCACTACATAGAAAGAGCTGATTTGCTGAATCGTTTATCATAGTTTTTAAATCAAGCTTCGTTAATGGCACGGATGTGATATCCGAAAGGTACGATTTTTTTGGCGGTTTAAGAAAGAGAGTGAGCAACCATATGGGCTATAACAGTCGCCTGACCCTTATTTAAGGTCACTTGTTGCAATGAAGAAAGGCAGCCAGAGCCGTAAGACGAATCAAACCCCCTTCCGTCACCAGGATTCCAAGCCGGAGAGAGAGATTTCCTATCTGAGGTTGAGAGACCCGAACCCTCAGCGCTCTGCGCCTTTTGTCAGGTGAAAAAGAGGAATATTAGATATTTGGGAACAGATTTCCCTGATAGAATAGTACGAAAGAAAAGTATGGAAATATTAGAGGAGAGGGAGTAGACGGTTATCCGTTAAGAAGTGAAGTTGTAAGCTGCCCTACATACTTACCTGTAACAACAAGCCATTTCAAGTGATATTTCTCTCAGCAGAAAAATGCCCGGTACACCTGTGCCACAGAAGAGTACAGGGGGAAAGGAAGGAAAGGACACGGGAAAGGGGAACCTGAAAAAAATCACACACAGAACATCTTTCCCAGGGAAAAATCGTCTTTGAACACCGGGTAAGACAAAACTGGCTATTTGCTCAGTGTTTCTCGCCAGCCAATGAGAGAAAAGATGTTTCCCCATTGGTTTACAGGATTTTTTCACAGGTTTACTTTTGTTGATTCTTGACAGGCATGTCAGAGTAACCATAGCTGAGTTGGTGTGATCACATGTTTGCAAAACAGAGTACGGCCCTTAAAAGAGCCCTTTTTTTCTCGTTTTTCATTTAACACGGTTTCTTCACATGTGTGAAGTGTTTGCAAAACAGAGTACGGCTCTTAAAGGAGCCCCCCTTTCTTTTTTTTATTTAACTAGATTTTTTCACATGTGTGAAGTATATTTACAAATCAGAGTACGGCCCTTAAAAGAGCCCTTTTTTTTTCTCTCATTTTCATTTAACAAGGTTTCTTCACATGTGTGAAGTATGTTTGCAAAACAGAGTACGGCTCTTAAAGGAGCCCCCTCTCTTTTTTTTTTTATTTAACGAGATTTTTTCACATGTGTGAAGTATATTTGCAAATCAGAGTACGGCCCTTAAAAGAGCCCTTTTTTTTCTCTCATTTTTCATTTAACAAGGTTTCTTCACATGTGGGCATGTCAGAGTAACCATAGCTGAGGTGGTGTGATCACAATATTACACCGATCGAGGTTTAAGATACTCATTTTGAGTAAACAACCGAGAAATAAAAAAAAACCACAACCAGGGTTTTTTTTTATTCCTTATTTAGGAAGCCGGTAGTTTATGGGCCAATCATTCATCATTTTTTTCCTTCGCTACTTGCCTGCTTGTTGCACAATTATGTTCAACAGCGAAAAAAATTTAGTCCTGTTTTGTTTAAATATTAGTTAATGTATTTTTTCATATTTTTTTTCCATTTTATTACTGTTTGTTACTGGAATACTTAAAACGTGGTAAGTTGAGCAATAAATAAAATAACACTTTTACGTGATCTAAGAGAAAACAACAACAACTTAATAATGAAGATACACCTCCTTATGGTGTATATTAAGTTATTCTAATGCGATCAGAAAACCTTGGAAGATTTTATTTCTTTGAGGCAGCTTCGTTCTTGAATATTTTGAAACTCGCCGGAATTCCAGTAGGAGAACAACAGAATAATAGTAATTGCCTTTTTTGACACAGATATTTTTTGAGAACTCATCACTCATGTGAAATTCTCCGAAGGCAGCTATGATTTTCACAGATTAATCCACTCACGTACTAACCTCATTAACTTCTTATTGCTTCAACTTTGTCCGAAATGATTCTTAGATACACAAATTCATTCACCTTTTCTATCTGTGTTCTTCATCTCTTCATATAAAATTACGCCTATTCCAAAGGCTGCGGTGAACTTCAAAGATTAATTCCCTCTCCCACTAACTTCAGAATCAAGTTTGTTTTCTTTGTCAATCACGATTATTAGATACACAAACTAATTCCTCGTGTCTATATCTGTGTTCTTCGTCTCCTCATATAAACTCACACCTTCACCAGCTTCTCCTCTTACATTTTCCAAAATTCCGGAGTACACACTCATCATTCCATTCACTTCCCCTACGCGAAGAGTTTCCCTGTGTTGTTCCACTGACACGCAGAATATCCAGTCTATACCTATTCATTTCTTCTTATCACAATCATTTATCTCTCTATTTTACATTGATTATTGTATTATTTTGAAAGCAAGAATTATCGTTCTCATATGCAAGTTGAAACCGCCTCTATCTTCAAAACGTACTATACAACAATATGATAGGAAGTAGAAATATTTTACTAGTGATCCGAATTATTGGCGTAGGAAATAAATAAAGCTCGAAAACACACACATAAACGTTTCCAAAAAACTTGATGTGCGAAAGCTTGGAAACGCTTATGTGTTTCCAAGCTTTTATAATGAAAGCTTGGAAACACATAAGCGTTTCCAGGCTTTCGCTCATCAACCAGTTCGTATTTTTTAGGAAGTTAGACAGAACCTGCAAACTGAAAAATAGAACGCATTAACAATTTGAATGCAGGAACTTAACTTGACAATAAATAGATACGATGTTACATTCATTTAAAGATACGTGGCATCACGTTGATTCTGCGCGCGGTACCTGGTAGGGAGGAAGCGTTTCTTGAAGAAATGGTTCCAAATTCGTGGCAACCCGAATGAGACGCTATTATTGTAAGTATTTCTAATGGTATTGATTTCTTAAGTTTCCCGAATGGCTGTACTTTTAGGGGTACAGTAGGTAGATAATTTCTTTATATCATTCCACATAGGAGTAGAGGACTTGAATTTGACTTTTCTGGATAGTACCATGGCTACTTTACAGTATTTTGTGTCCCTTGTTTCTCAAGCGATACAGACCTCCGGTTGCCTCCTCTCTAACAACATTTCTATTATCTTCTTTTACAAGCCAAGGAAACATCAGATCTTCGCTTAACCCACAATTTGTTTCGAAGAAGAATATAAAGCTTCCATTTCTGTTACCCATGAAAAAGCGTTCGCCTCCCTGACCCCACGGAAATCTCTAGTTTTCAAAAATTTCAAAACTACCTGCATTCCTGATTCGGTGTGACTCCCTTTGAAATTTTACTGTTAGAGTGTTCTTATGTTTAAAATATCATGACATGATGAGGAACGTCCATTCACAAAACCTGTGAGACTAGAAGTGGTCCGCCCAACAAGGTTTTCTGTGAAATAATGTTAAGGCGAAATCTCCGTATTCTAGAGAGTGATCTAGGGACCAAACGTGAGAAAGGCACAAAATCGAACACACGAAAACGCACCTCCATGAGTGTTATTTCATCCCTCGATCATATTTACAGATCTCCACAGGAAATGTAGATGCGCGTGACAGCTTATATGTGCAATCATTGACACGTGGCAGCATGTCGTACATTTTTGTGACGTTCTAAAATTTTAACAGAGAGATACTTCGTGTCGATTTGTGACAATGATGAGTGCCATAATCAAAAAGTGGTAAATTCTGATTTTCAACCGGAATCAATCATTTTAACGCGTACAATGAGAAAAAATGCAAAGTGTCATTTTCGTCGTACACGTATACAACAATAACGCCAAATTCAAGTGAAATAAATAATGTGATATAGATACGCATGTTCAACAGGGTGACAACAAGGTATTTCTGAGGCCAGGTAGCTTTATAGAATTGTATTCTTAGGTACACAATATAAATTTTGAAAATCTACTCGAAACCATTTCTTGGATTTCAGATCAGATATTATGAAACTGACACCAAAACATTGAATATGAGAATTGGTAAAGGGAAAAACGGTAGTAATTTCATAATATCGGTTTCGCCATTTGGCATATTGTTATATACCACTAATAACCCCATGGTGCCACCTGCAACGTCAAAGTTTTTTGTCTTCCATAAATGACACATGTGCCATAGATTGCGCACCAAAGTTTTTGATGGACAACTTTTCGCAAACTGTTCAGATGGGTACTGTTGTCGTCCTGTAGATGAGTCGTTTTTGTATTCTTCCACACCCAAACTCCTAAAAAGTTTTCAAAAAAGCAATTTAATAATTAATTTTGAGGCATCTATTACAGAAAAAATGATTCTGTCTTTTGATAAATAAATTATTCTGCGTGAGTTTAAACATTTGAATGACATTGTAATATTAGACAGTAAGTACATTCTACACGAATAATCACAATACATTGTAATTGTAATATTTGGCATGGAATGGACTTCTATATGAAACATCTCAAGATAATCTTAAATCACTTCTTCCCAAAGCAGAGTTTAAAAAAAAATCTACAAAAATAAGTTTTGAAAAATTTAATCGAAAAATACAAGTTCACGAAAGGTTCGAGTACAATGGTGTTTTTACCAGAAAAAAAGAAAATAGGTAACGAGGTAATTCAAAAGATTATCAATATTGTGCTGAAGTATAAGAACACTAACATCGAACCGTCTTTGCACAATCTAAACTTGCGATAAATATCCCAAAGTCAAGAAGAACAGCGACAGATTAGAAGTAAATAAACTTTAATATTTTTCGGATACACAATGGATCTATTTCAGAAAACATTGATTGCGAATGGAAAATGTTCAAGAACGGGCGTAAATTGTTGATCGTGATTATTATGAATCTTTACCAGTCAAAACTGGATTTTTCAGTAACAATTTGAAATCTTCCGGAATGAAAATTTAAGCTATGGAAAAAATGGAGTTAACGAGCGCAAGCGAGAAAAAATTCGTCCGAATGAGGTATTCTTTATATTAGTGGAATAGAAAATGCGAAGGGAAAACGTTTTTTTCTTTTTTTTTTGAGATATTGACTTTCGACATATCGAGGTTTGACTGTATTTACCTGAACGCAATAGACGATGTCAAAAATATCGTATTTTCCCCTTTTTTATGCTTTCCAACCGTAGGTTGAAGAAGCGTATATGCTCCAGCTTTGTCCGTCCGACTGTCCGCACGATAACTGGCGTAAAAATGGTTCGATTTAGATTAAATTTTAGTATGTGGTAGAAGACCATCGGGAGACGAAGCCTGTAGAAAATGGGACAAATGGGGTCAAAGGTCACGACGTAGGAGCGGAATCATTCTATTGCCTTATGTGTCATAACTTGCGTAAATATGGTACGATTTCAATAAAAGTTTACTATGTGGTAAGGGACCACTTAGGGACGAACCCTATTGAAAATGGGATAAATGGAGTCAAAGGTCACGACGTAGGAGCGGGATCATTCCATTGCCCTTATGCGACATAACTCTCGTAAATATGGTTCGATTTCAATGAAAGTTTACTATGTGGTAGGAGACCGACTGGGGACAAACCCTTTCTAAAATGGGTGAAGTGGGGTCAAAGTTCAGGACATAAGATCGGGATGCATTCCAATGCCCTCATGCGTCATAACGTGCGTAAAAATGGTTCGATTTCAATGAAATTTCAGTATGTAGTAGGGGACCACCTGGGGACGACCCCTATTGAAAATGGACGAAATGTGGTAAAAGGTCAGAACATAGGATTGCGATCCATTCCATTGCCCGTATCCCATATTATTAAGGTGGACGTTAAGTAATTTTGCTTCCTATACTTCAAATGGAAAAACTTTTGTAAAAATTTCCTTTACAATTAATGTGTTCCCAAGGATGAAAATTTGAACATCGATTAAAATAACTTTATTACAACTTGGAATACTTAATATTTTCTAAAACCTAAACATAATTACATTAAAAATCAATAACGTTTCCTTTGGTGGTGTTAAAACCAGAGAAAAGATGGCGCGACCTGTACTTTCATGACGTCAGTGGACAAACAAATGTTGAATTGCATAAATATGGTTATGTTTTAGAAAATATTAAGCATTGCAAGTTATAAAATGAAGATATTTTAATCGGTGTTCAAATTTTCATATTTGGGAACGCATTAATTGTGAAGAAAAAGGTGCACAGAAGTTTTTCCATGGGAAGTATAGGAAGCAAAATTACTTGACGTCCACCTTAAAGTAGCAATTCTCTTATATATGTATGTACATTTTACTTTGAAAACGGCTCTAAGAATTTTGATGAAAGTCGTTAACCTACCGTTTTCTGGTACTAGAAATCGATTTAGCTTGATCTCGACTTTAGGAGAATTCGTTTAGTATGTTAAATAACCACCCCGAATTATAACGTTTTTAGTTATGGCGTTGTTCCAATAATGTTCCCAATGCTTAGAAATCTTATGACGTCATAATCTCGTTTTTGAGAATGTTGGCGCCCAGTCACGCCATCTGTCTCATTACGTCACGCATTGTGTGTGGATCTTTCACCGAAAGGTCTCTTTATCTAAAAGTTCATTTCATCGAAAGGTCATTTCACCGAAGGGTCAGTTTATCGAAAACGCTAGATTTCATTACAGGATCTGTTGAAGCATGGTGCAAGTTTGACAGACAGACCACCGAAACGTTAGGGGATCATACTCAAATTGCACTTTTCATTTCTCCGTGTCACAGAGAACGCAAAGATTTAGTTTTAAGGCAAAAATAATTAATTTTAAGTCCCTATGCCTCGGCCTAGGCCTTTTTAGCAAGTTTTATCATGTTCATACGTTTTTCATAAAAATCATGTTCAGTGCTCATGTTCATTAATAGTTTACATGAAAAGTCAAGTTAATAACGTTGCACATTTATTCAGGCAAAAAAGAATAAATATTAGGGCCGTAGGCCTCGCTTAGGCCTTTTTAGCAAATTTTAACAGTGCGTGCTCATGTTCATAAGGTTTACATAACAACTCAAGTTAATGATGTTGTACACTTATTTAGGCCAAAAGAATCAGTCATAAAGCCCACGGCCTCGGCTTAGGCCCTTTTAGAAAATTTTAATCCTGCATGCTCATATTTATAAGGTTTACATAAAATGTCAAGTTAATAATGTCGCACATTTATTCAGGCAAAAAGAATCAATATTAGTGCCGTAGGCCTCGCTTAGGCCTTTTTAGCAAATTTTAACGGTGCGTGCTCATGTTCATAAGGTTTACATAAAAAATCAAGTTAATGATGTTACACATTTTTTCAGGCAAAACGAATCAATTTTAGGGCCCTAGGCCTCCGCTTAGGCCTTTTTAGCAAATTTTAATCGTGCGTGCTCATATTTATAAGGTTTACGCAAAAAGTCAAGTTAATAATGTTGCACATTTATTCAGGCAAAAAGAATCAATATTAGGGCCGTAGGCCTCGGCTTAGGCCTTTTTAGGAACTCTAAACGAATTTCGCGAAAACGTTCCATGTAAGCCAAGCGAGAATTGTGCTTTAATTTGAAGAAATTAATTGCCGATGATCCGAGGTACACTTGGTTTGAGGGAACTGTACCCCGAACTTCCGTAGTATTATATTCTGTGCCGCTGGAGTCTGTCAGTGTATCCAGGATGTTCCCCTTGAAGTGTCTGCGAAATCCGTGAGCTTTGGGAGGGGCTTTCCCCCAAAATGTTAAAATGGACGTAGAGCTGTAAACATTAGAACCTTGCTTTATATAATGATTCTGTACACGATCACGAATTTTCAGGAGGGTGGGACGAATTCACCCTCCCCCAAGTTTCTAAGAGCGCAGACAGGTGTTCAAGGTAAGGGATTTGCTCGCAATTTCTATGCTTCATGTTGTGTTTAGTGCCAAACTATGTATGCCCTTCCCCCTCCCCCAGAAATTTGGTGAAGTCTGTAAAAGGGATACGAGGTGCTTGGTTTTGAGGGCTCTACCCCCAACTTCCGTTATTTTATATTCTGGACCTCTGGAGTCGGTCATCAGTGTATCCTCGATGTTACCCCTGAAGAGCTCTTGGAAACGGGGGGGGGGGTTAAGTTTCACTCCACATTCCTGAAAATTCGTGGTCGTGTACAGAATCATTATATAAAGCATGGGTCTAATGTTTACAGCTCTACGTCCATTTTAACATTTTGGGGGAAAGCCAAACCCCCCCCAAGATGACGGACCTCGCGGACGCTTCAAGGGGAACATCCTGGATACACTGACAGACTCCAGCGGCCCCGAACATAATATTACGGAAGTTGGGGGTACACCCTCCCAAAACTAGGTGTACCTCGGATCCTCGGCAATTTTTTTCTTCAAATTAAAGTGCAATTCTCTCCTCGCTTGGCTTACATGGACCGTTTTCGCGAAATGCGTTTGGAGTTCCCAATTCAGTTCTCAATATATGCCCAGAAACGGCAATCTTTAACCCCCCCTCTTGATTTTTTTAACTTGACATTTTATGTAAACTTATGAACAAGCAAGATTAGAATTTTCTAAAAACGCCTAAGCTAAAAAAAAAAAAAAAGAAAAAGCCCTAAGGGCAATAAAATTTATTCTTTTTTACCTTAATAAATGTGCAACATTATTAACTTATTAACTTGACATTTTATGTAAACTTATAAACCAGCAAGATTAGAATTTTCTAAAAACGCCTAAGCTAAAAAAAAAAAAAAAAAAGGCCTAAGGGCAATAAAATTGATTCTTTTTTGCCTGAATACATGTGCAACATTATTAACTTGACTTTTTACGTAAACCTTATGAATATGGGCACGCACGATTAAAATTTGCGATAAAGGCCTAAGCCGAGGTCTAGGGCCCTAAAATTGATTATTTTTGCCAGAAAAATGTGTAACATTATTAACTTTACTTTTTATGTAAAGCTTATGAACATGAGCAAGCACGATTAAAATTTGCTAAAAAGGCCTAAGCGAGGCCTACGGCCCTAATATTGATTCTTTTTTGCCTGAATAAATGGGCGACATTATTAACTTGACATTTTATGTAAACCTTATAAATATGAGCACGCACGATTACAATTTTCTAAAAAGGCCTAAGCCGAGACCTAGGGCTTTAAGACTGATTCTTTTGGCCTGAATAAGTGTACAACATCATTAACTTGAGTTGTTATGTAAACCTTATGAATATGAGCACGCACGATTAAAATCTGCTAAAAAGGCCTAAGCCGAGGCCTAGAGCCCTAAACTTGATTCTTTTAGCCTGAAAAGTGTGCAACATCATTAACTTGAGTTTTTAGGTTAACCTATGAACATGAGCACGTACCGTTATTACTTTCTAAAAAGGCCTAAGCTGAGGCCTAGGACCTTAAAATTGATTCTTTTTGCCTGAAAAAAATTGCAACATTATTAACTTGACTTTTTATGTAAAGCTTATGAACATGAGCAAGCACAATTAAAATGTTCTAAAAAGGCCTAAGCTGAGACCTAGGGCCCTAAAATTGATTCTTTTTTGCCTGAAAAATTGTGTAACATTATTAACTTTACTATTTATGTAAAGCTTATGAACATGAGCAAGCACGATTAAAATTTGCTAAAAACTCCTAAGCGAGGCCTATGGCCCTAATATTGATTCTTTTTTGCCTCAATAAATGTGCGACATTATTAACTTGACATTTATGTAAACCTTATAAATATGAGCACGCAGGATTAAAATTTTCTAAAAAGGCCTAAAACGAGGCCAATTGCTTTAAGACTGATTCTTTTGGGCTGAATAAGAGTACAACATCATTAACTTTAGTTTTTATGTAAACCTTATAAACATGAGCACGCACGGTTAATATTTTCTAAAAAGGCCTAAGCCGAGGCCTAGGGCCCAAAAATTGATTCTTTTTTGCCTGAATAAATGTGCAACATTATTAGCTGGACATTTTACGTAAACCTTATGAATATGAGCACGCACGATTAAAATGTTCTAAAAAGGCCTAAACCGAGGCCAAGGGCCCTAAAACTGATTTTTTTTCTTTTTGTCTGAATAAGTGTGTTTACATAACAACTCATTAACTTGAGTTGTTATGTAAACTTCATGAATATGAGCTCGGGGATTAAAATTTGGCAAAAAGGCACAGGTCTATCTATGACTTATAATTAATGTTATATTTCGAAAAACCTACTTATGGGGAGGTGTTTAAAACAAATTAAAAGTGTATTTTTTATACAATCCAATAATGTTTAGGTGACCAGTTTTTTAAAAACCAGCACCATACTCCAACAGATCTATAACAACAAAATTCTAAGTTTTCGATAAACTGACCATTCGGTGAAATGATCTTTCGATATAATGAACTTTTAGGTAAAGTAATCTTTCGGTGAAATGAACTTTTCGATCAAGTGATCTTTCGGTGAAATGAACTTTTCGGTCAAGTGACCCTTCGGTGAAATGTACCTTTCGATCAAGTGATTTTCGGCGAAGTGATTTTCGGTCAAGTGAACGATACCCACGCCATCTGTCTCATTACGTCACGCATTGTGTGTGGATCCTATTAAAGTTTTATGACGTCACATTTGCGGCAAGAAGATGGTCGCGATTCTCATCAGCCTCATTACGTCACGCGTTGTGTGCGCAAGCCGGTCCGCAGGATAACTCGCGTAACAATCGTTCGGTTTCGATGAAATTTTAGTATCTGATAGGGGATCACCTGGGAAGGAACCCTATTTAAAGTGAACGAAATAGGGTCAAAGGACAGTACATAGGAGCGGGATTCATTCCACTGCAGTTATGCGTCATAACTAACGTAAAAAAGGTTCGATTTCGATGAACTTTTAGTATGTGGTAGGGGACCACCTAGCGACAAATCTTATTGAAAATAGGAGAAATGAGGTCAAAGGTCAGGACATACAAGCGGAATCACTTCCATCGCCATTATGCGTCATAACTTACGTAAAAATGCTTCGATTTGGATGAAATGTTAGTATGTTGTAGAGTCTTGCCTGGGGACGAATTCTATTGAAAATGGGTGAAATGGGGTCAAAGGTTAGGACACAGGATCGGGATGTATTCCATAGCCTTTATGCATCATAACTTACTTAAAAATGCTTTGATTGCGACAAAATTTTATCATGTTATTTTGGAGGTATACCAAACCGGTTCTGTTGAATATCATCGATATGGGATCAAAGATCAGGGCACAGGACTGAGATTTATTCCACAGCCATTATTCTAATAACTTGAGTGATAACTTCAATAATGATTTCTGTTATGTTGAAAAGCGTATTATAATCAATGCATTGCATGATTTCACTAACTTGTTTTTCATTCTTTTTAGTGGTTTAACGAATACCGTGAGCAACTCGATTATCGATAAGCAGTCGCCCTTCCCTAATTCAAGGCCTCTGGCTTCGGAGAAAGGAGAGAGACAATGTTGCGAGATAAACACGACAGCCATGCCTCACCTGCATTCGAATCCCGACGCGCCTCGGAAGAACGGACAAGAGCCAGCGCTTAGGGAACTGCACCACCGTGGCTGCGTCAACAAAATCCGGTGACCGATGTGTTAGCGTTCACCCGGTCAACAAGTGATAATACTTTGTTTTATTTTAGTCATCATAAACTGCGTGATATGTATGTGGCCTAGCTTCTGTCTAACCAAACAAAGCTGTGATAAATGCATTTCATGCTCACTTTTCCGTTCTTTGGCTCAGGGTTGTCTTTTCCCGGCGAAAGCAGTCGACCCACATGCTAAGAAACAAATTGTATCTTGCGTGGTCCAGCTCGGAAGATCCAAATTGAAACACGTCTCCAGCACATGGCCTTGGACCAGCTGTGCTACGATTACTGTAAACATGGAGACAACATGATATCACTTTCCTCATATACAACCAGTTTGAATCTTAAACAACTAACGATACGGAAAGCGTTTCTCTTACCCAACCATGAGAGGCGCCGAAGACCAATGCTATCAGCATCCTCTAGTTACAAACTTTATGTGCCCAGAATCGTTTGCTAGAGATCCTACACATTTCCAATTGAAACTGCGTACCATAAAGCAGGCCGATACCCTCTTTAACTTCGTATTCAAATTCTTTCAAAAGAAATAGTGCAAACAGTCTTTCATGTCAAGCAGTGAAAGGAATTGTAATTAATGTAACAGAAGCATATTACCTGGAATAAGGCAGGGTACCTTTGTTTGACACTCATATACTTACTAACCTCAGTTGTTTACAATTAATGGAAAAACAAATTGCTATTTACTACATTAAAAAAAATTATATATAAAATGCCGAAAGGAACAATATTTTATAAATGATATCACTTAAATAATTTGTGCTAGAGTGTTTTAAAAAATATACGTCATGTTCAAATAATGAACTTTATTTATTACTCATATTTATGGAATGGAAAACATGTTTCCTTTTCAGGTCACATTTAAAGGACCAATACATTTCTTGATACAGTTAAATGAAGGACGAGTTTAAAATTTTTTCAATTTAACAGACTAATCTTTTACGTACAATGTAAAAAGTTTGATACAGTTAAATGAAGGACGAGTTTAATTTTTTTTCAATTTAAGAGACTAATCTTTTACGTCCAATGTAAAAAGTTTGATACAGTTAAATGAAGGACGAGTTTAAAAAGGTTTTATTTTAAGAGACTAATCTTTTATGTCCATGGTAAAAGGTTTAGCTGTTTTATAGAGGGTAACCTTGAAAGTTCAGCACCAACGATTGTGCGAACCCTCCAAAAATTGTGCTGAGCGTTTTTTAATTCTGGCACAGTGCTAATTTTTTCTATTTCGCGATCTTCCAATGCTTATTGCTGATTACATAAAACCTTATTATGAAATGTACAGATAAATCGACACTTTGCTGTTTAGTAACTTTCAACTTGATACCCATTATAATAAGGTTTTACTTACGTACCTCAGAGGTGACGCACATGTTGAAACACCAAGTTACAACGACAAGCTTTTGCGGGAGCACACCAATCGGGAGTTGAAGTCTGTACTGACCAGGTCGGACTTTTTTTCAGTGTTGAGAACAAAGCAAAATTTTCAGATATTTACGGCAGAACGGGGCCCGGATAGGTCGGTCAATTTTTTATCGCAATGAAAAAGACAGAGAAATGTCGTGTTTCCTCATATTCTTGCCTCAATTCATGGTTCAACTAACCTTTCACCATTATAATTCGCACAAGTCGTCAGTAACGGTACCCAGAACATTATAGGAAAACCGCATTCGGAACACCTACCGTGGTACTAAAATTCCCTGCTATTATAACTGTCTCTTTAACACTAAACTGGCTCAAAACAGTTTTTAGTTCATTCCAGAAATATTTCTTCCCATCTGAAGGAGCATACACTACAACAAGTACTATTTTCTGAAGTTTCACTTTCAAACTATAACGAAGTAAATTTCTCCGTCATTTTTGTCCACGCCAGGATTCGAACATGAGTCCGCTTATTCCGGAACAAGTCGCTCTACCAACTGAGCTACGCAGACGTTCATTCTGATTGCTATCTGCCTTTATGTCGTGTGCGTCCTTCTGGCAGGTACGTCACATCTCCCCTCCCCCGAAAGGTGGCCGGGGGCATGGCCCACGGGTCCGCCGTGACCATGAATCGTTGCAGACAGCCATCTACTGTAGAACGTGCACTTGAGAACTCCCAGTCAATCTGGTATGTGGAATGCAACATCACACACACATTTATTTTTCGAAGCGCTGGAGATGGGATTCTCTGATTTTTCCTATCTCGCGGTGTGGAAAGAATATCACACCATTGCGAGATTTTGAACGGTCTTGTCATCCGGATAGTTCGGGCGCCATTATAGCGAAGTAAATTTCTCCGTCATTTTTGTCCTCGCCAGGATTCGAACCCGAGTCCACTTATTCTGGAACAAGTCGCTCTACCAACTGAGCTACACAGATGTTCATTCTGATTGCTGTCTGCCTTTATGTCGTGTGCGTACTGCTGGCAGGTACGTCACAAAACGAATCCAAAGAATTTACTCTTTTATTAAGGTGTAGTGAATCAAGTTATTCTTCATCTTCTCACTTAAAATTACGTCTACACCAGGCTGTCCCTCACATTATCCAAACCTCAAGAACACACACTTACTGTTCTATTTGCTTCTTTTATCACAATTTCAATTTTTTTTAGTTTTTCTTAAGCACAGCACATCCAATCTATACTTATTCATTTCTTCAATCACTTCATTCATTTTCCATTCATTCCTCTAGTATTCCATACATCAATCGTACACTCACTCAGCCGAGATGTCTTTCTCTTACGCCATTTCGAAGTTCCAGGTGAATTCCGTGGTGGGCCATCCTTCTCAAATGTGGTAGTTCCACAATATACCGTACGTGAGACCTTCATTTATTTCCTTTAAGTTTTTATAATCAGAGATGGTACATACGTGTGCGAGACGCTTCGTTAATGTACGATGGGAATAAGATATGTCGGCCGAAAGTCAAAATACTAACATCCGTGGTGTAGTCAGAACACTAACATTTTTGTTAATGTACGATGGAAGTATGACATATCTACCCAAAGTCAAAACACTGACATCAGTGGTATGACATAACCAACAAACATGCTAGCAGGAAACGATATTTGAAACGTGGGGTAATTCGACTGCAATTAAATATATGTGTTAATACTAAATCAAATATTTTGGGTACCTAATTTGTCAAAATAACGAAGTTTAAATTAGAACATTATTAATTTTTACCGTACATAACTTATTATAAGTATAAGATACTAAAGGATATTCAAATCTGTAACTCTCAATTTTGATAAGCGCGGCGAATACAGCCCATTGGAAGGGAGTAATCGATTTAATATCAAAATTTTAACATCACTATTTTAGTTTTGATGCTAAACAGTGGAAATATCCTTTATGATACAGTATGACAAGGATAATATCATCGGAAGTAGTCCTATCTTGAAGTAACTTTGTACGACATATAATTTTCTCTATAAAATAAAGGAAAATAATCTAGAATTATATTTTTATTTTAATGGGCGCCTCATGAGACAGTCGCACTTGCTAGGAAGGAGGTAAAGTAATTTATTTATTTTGTTTTGATGACAATAGTTTTACAGCATTCTAAACACAATTAAACAGTTTGACAGGGACATTCGTTTATTTTCGTTTCTCCTCCTAATACAGCATTTTAAAGAACTCTCAAATTCAGCGTACTGTATATGTCATTAATTTCCGACTATATCAGGTCTACGTGTAGAGTTATTAACGTGTATAGTTAGCACCATTGTTTGTATAAATATTATATTATAATACTTGTTTCACATGCGCAATGATTTCAAAGTAGTTCTTCTTTTACAGTGCTTGCCTACTTCACGTGTTGTCTCTAAGATGTCTGTAGGGATACCTTAGTTAAGTTTCACGATTTTTGTTAATTCAGTTTATTTACAAAGATTTAAACACCTGGGTAAAGTCTCTGCTAAGGCGAACAAGGTTGAGTCCTGTGACTGGTCTTTCTTCTTTCTAGTTGTCAGAAGCTTTCAAGGCAAACTTAAAGCAGACAACTATTCATAACTAGTACAGGACATGACCTAAAACTTTAATAAGTTTTGCTGTAATATGAACAACGAAGTCCTTTACCTACACGACGTATATCGCATTATAGAAAACCTTAGTGAATTTTGATAAGAGCAATGAAAAAAATTTCACCAAGACTTAAAAACTATAGAAGAGAGATAACACGGAAACTGGGTTACCCAAGTGATGGAAAATTACTGCTGGAACCTTCAGCGGGAATGTCCTGGGATATCGAACTCTTAAAAGTCCTATAAAAGAGGCTTCTCACATTTGGATGACTGATCATTTTGTATGTTTTTTGTTGAAGTAAACTAATTAAATAATATGTGGTTATTTTAACAGTTGACATATTAGTATGTCAATATTTATCAACATATTATCACCAATTGGAGATCACAGTATTAAGGAAAACTTATTGTGAAAGGACGACTGGTTGAATTAACATATAAAGTGGGTATGACGGATTTGTAAATCTCTAAATGAAAGTGAAAGGCTGATGGCATTTTTTTGGAATCAGCGCGCGAAATATATTCAAGACTGTCTAACTTGTAAATTAGGCACTAAATGTGTTTTGGGAAGTCTAATCTACAGTAATAAATTTGAAAAATATAATTTATAAAAAATAAATCCTTTGGTCTTTGAAAAATGTTTAAGGACATTATCTCGTGTTGGCTCATCAGAATTTCTGTTCGGACGAGTTCTGTGCATTTAACGCTGATTCTAACTTTACTTTGTGCCATTGAACACGGATTCTGAGGTGAGCAGGTAGGAGTTATGTTTTCCCTACATGTTTCTTGACAGATATGAATCAGATAACAGATTTAAACTTGTTAAAAGAAGTTCCTTCATGCAATATAATCTTTCGCTGGAATTTTGGAACAAATTCCAGACGAATTTTTCGATCTAATGAAAATTTATATTTCGCCTTCGCGGTAATTCTGTGTCCTACAATTAAAATAGTTAAATATGCGAGTTGCAACGAAACTCGGGAGAAATGGATTTGTCATTCACATTATTCTCAGGGAAAGGAAAAACATAAAGTGGCTTATAGAATGGGAGATCAAAGGAAAAGAAGATGAATTTACGTTCTTTTACGGAATACCTGCGCTAAATCGGCAGTAGAATACGTGCCTGAACTACAGCGTATGGACGTAGTTGCAAAAGTCTTTTACGGACAGATACGTAGATTCAGTGAGACATAAAAAGGTGTTGACTTTGAGCGAAAGTTCTTCAAGTTTTGAAAACTGTAAAGAAGAAAAAGTTATTTTTTATATCTTTTATATTTATGATTTTCTTTCCACGACTGAGATACGATTGCTATAACAGATATTTTTTTCGGAGAAAATTATTCCGTCAATCTGCCACGTTTTGTATTTTTAATATAACGAAGTGTACATTTTTTGAAATGTGAGTGAATTAAATATTGTTAAATTCTTTCCTTCCCAAAGCTCAAAGTGAATAAAGCTTTCATTCATTTTATGCTGTTCTGCTGCCGCGACGACCAATATTGTCTCCCATTTTTCACAACATTATGCCTCATGTGGATGATTTATATAACCAGCTACAGAAAAATAGTATTAGCGCCGTGCAAATCAGAAAACTGGTTAAGAGTTTTCAAGAGTCAGTCCAGAAAGTAAGATGTAATACGAACAAATTAAGAATGCATGTCAAAAAAGCAGTGACAGAATCACCTTCGAAGAAAAAATAAATCTAGAAAATGTTCACTTCAGTAGAACTGTGACTGTTAAAGAAGTGTATAATTGTGATTATTATTATTCAACTAAAGACAAGATTTTCTTTTCCGAAGTATTACTCTGCTGTAACACTTTTTCATGCCGAGCAATTCCAGGAAAATGAGAAGCGATTCCCGGTTAAACTACTTAAACAAGCAATAAATGTGCATCCGTTTGAGATAAAGATCGTCTGAAAGATGAACTGATAGTTAACTACAGACAACAGGACCTCCGGAATATGACTGGAAGAGTAAGTCTTCTGTCATAGAAACAATTTGTAGAAGATGTTTTCAGAGACATACGTACAGCTGATGTTTTTTTGTACCTCCCAATTTACTACTGCAGAGGCTGAAAGATTGTTCTCAACTGTAAAGAGGATAAATCATTTAAAAAAAATACTTTAACTGAGGATAGACTGAGTGCATTAGCAATGCTTTCAATAGAAAAAGGCATTATCAATAATATAACAAATTTTTGGGAAAGCATTATTGATTTGTATGCCTCTGTGAAAGACAGAAGGAAAGATTTTGTGTATTACTGTGGCATTTTTATCGCATACTGATAGTACTTACACTTGATATCTTTTACCGTTTTGAACACTGTGAACACTCCTCTTCCAACTCAATATCCGGTACTGCCGTTTGAAGAATCCTTTGGCATCCACATCTTTCAAGGAGTTTCAGTCACTTGTGTCCGCCATTGTACTGAGTTTGTCCTGCCTCACGTGAGTTTGTTTAGAGGTGCTGTGGTTCCTGAGTTCCTTTTCATGGACGACAATGCTACACCTCATCGTACAGTGGCTGTCGCAGAGCTGTTGGAGAGGGAAGATATTCAGCGCATGGATTGGCCCGCAAGGTACCTGGACCTAAATCCAATCGAACACGTGTGGGACCTTCTCGGGAGACGCTTGGCTGCTTGTCACCAGCCGCCAGCAACGATTCTGCAGCTGCGATTGGCGCTATAAGAGGAATGGGCCGCGATGCCTCAACAGCTCCTTGATAACCTCGTCCTCAGCATGGACAGACATTGTAAATCCGGCACCGTAGTCAGAGGTGATCATCATCATCATCATCATCGTCAACCATTATCAATCCACTGCTGGACGAAGGTCTCCCCAAGTTTCCTCCACAACGGTCTGTCTTGTGCCAGTCTCCTCCATGTCACTCCTGCATACTTTCGAATTTCATCCACCCATCTCCCATGTGGTCTTCTTCTGGGTCTTTTCCTGTCCCTTGGAATCCAATCTAAAATTTCGGCTGTCCATCGATGATCTGTCCTTCTGGCAGTATGTCCAGCCCATTGCCATTTCAGGGATTTAACTCTGATCATGATGTCTTCCACTCTTGTCATTTTTCGGATCCACGAGTTCCTCTTCTTATCTCTCCTGGTTACACCAAGTATGCACCTCTCCATGCTTCTTTGAGTTGTCTGCAGCCTTTGTATGTCTCTTTTAGTTAAGGTCCACGTCTCTGCACCATACGTAAGCACTGGAAGGATGCATTGATCAAACACTTTTCTTTTAAGACATAATGGCATATTGCTCTTGAAAATTATGCTGTTTCTTCCAAAAGCTCTCCAGGCAAGTTTTGTACGCCGATTAATTTCTTCTTCAATGTGACCCTCACTTGATATCTGCTGTCCAAGATAAACGTACGTGTCTGTTATCTCCAGCTTTTCTCCATCAATCGATAAATCTTCATTTCTTGTAAAAGCATTGAACATCACTTTTGTCTTCTGAAAGTTCATTTTTAATCCCACTTCTTTACTCTTGTCAGCAAGTTCCTGGATCATACTCTGCAGCTCTGATGGGGTAGTTGCAAAAATGACTACGTCATCAGCAAAACGAAGGTGGGTTAGATAATCTCCATTAATCTTTATCCCTTTGTTTTCCCAGTTCAGTGATTGAAAGACATTTTTCCAATGTGGCATTAAAGAGCTTCGGAGATATGGTGTCACCTTGCCTCACTCCCTTTCCAATTTTTACGTGTGTTGTATTTTCAAACAGCCTAATCTTTGCACTTGCATTTTCATAGATGTTATTAATAATATTAATGTATGCATCTTCAATACCGCAGGTTTTCAGAGCCATTGTAACTGCTGATGGTTTCACCGAATCAAAGGCTTTTTCATAATCGATAAAAGCCATGCACAATGGAAGTTCATATTCCCTCGCTCTTTCAATTAGTTCTCTCAGCACGTGGATATGATCTATTGTGCTGTAGCCACTCCTGAATCCAGCTTGTTCTCTCGGTTGAGCCATGTCCAGTGTTGCCTTCAAGCGGTGTGAAAGAACTTTAGTGAAGATTTTATAAACTACTGATAGGAGGCTGATAGGTCTGTAGTTTCCGAGATCCTCAATGTCACCTTTCTTATGTAGCAGGATCATTGTAGCGGTGTTCCAATCCTCAGGAATCTTTCCTTCATTAAGGCATCGAGTGAAAATTTGGGCGAGTACTGTTTCGATTTCTCCACTTGCTTCTTGTATGATGTCTACAGTAATTCCATCTTCTCCTGGAGCTTTTCCTCGCTTCATGTTCTTGATTGCATGTGCAACTTCTGCTGGAAGGACTGGAGGAACTCTGGTACTGGTATCTTTCATGATGTCTGGAGTGCATATATCATCCCTTTCATATAATTTGGAGTAGAAATCTTTCACTCTTGTCAAAATGTCGCCTCTATTTCTTGTTACAGAACCATCTTCTTTTCTCAGTGCCATAATCTGTTTTCTTCCTTTACTGAGATGTCCCTTTGCTATCTTTAGGCTTTGGTTGTTTTCAATTGCTTTCCTCACTAGTTCACAGTTGAATTTTCTTACGTCTTCAGTGATACTTTTTCTTACTGTCTTGCATAGCTCTATATATTCCACTTTGGAAGTCATATCTTCTTTAGTTGTCCTCATCTCTCTTCTTTTTTGCATCAACATTTTGGTTTTTCCTGATAATTTGTTCACATGCAACTTGTTCTTAGACCCAGCTAATTTTGTTGCTGTTTCCATAAGAGCTTTGGTTACTTTTCTGTTAACTTCAGAGATGTCCACTTCTTCCGATGTTAGGCCTTCTAAAGCAGAGAACCTGTTCTTCAGTTCTAACTTGAAGATATTATGGTGTTTTTTAAGGTTGGTTATGTCAATAGATTTTGTTTGTCTTATGAGCTTGCCACGTTCAAGTTTAGTGTTGAGGTGCATCTTACATCTCACCAATCTATGGTCACTACCTGTGTTGAACTTGTTCAGCACACTGCAGTCTTCTACGACGAATTTTTTGTTACACATAATAAAATCAATTTCACTTGTCGTCCCATTTGGATGTCTCCATGTCCATTTCCTGTGTGGCTTTTTCTTGAAGAAAGAGTTCAAGATGAAAAACCCTTCTGCCTCTGCAAACTCAACGAGAGTATTTCCACGTTGGTTTCTGTTGCCATGACCGAATTTACCTACTGAAGTTTCATTCTGTTGCCGTTGCCCTATTTTTGCATTGAAATCTCCCATAATTATTTTCAAGTGCTGCTTACCTTTATTATTTAGATGACAAATTTCCTCATAAAATTCTTCAATTTCTTCTTCAGGATGACTTGTGGTGGGTGCATAAGTTTGAATAATCTGAGCCTGGTATCTTTTCGAGAGTTGGATAACAAGTCGTGCAGCTCTGTCAGAGGAACTTTCAACTTCTACAACTTTATCCTTCAGTTTCTTGTTTATAATAAATCCAACACCACTAGTTCTGCCAGTATCTGTCCCACGATAGTAGAAGAGATGTCCACTTTTCAGTTCGATGAGATCTTCTTCTTTTCTCCTTACCTCACTTAGCCCCACGATGTCCCACTTGATCCTTTGTAGTTCCTCTTCCAATTCAAGAAGCCTTGAATCAGAAGATAGGAGCGTCCATTGTAAGTAGCCAAGGTCAGCATCAGATGGCAGCCTAGTCCGGTCCTCCGGGGATTCTTAGCACCCTCTGCCTTCATGTCGCACTGGCCGCTGCCTTGGCCAGGTACATTCCAGCTGCCGGAGACTGAGGGCCAAGATTTAAGTTGTGGAATCATTTTGGAGGGGTTTGGCCATAACTCACCACGCTGGCCAAGCGGGTTGGTGAGTGTGGGATAGAATTTCCTCTAATCCCGATGGTATAGTTATACCGCTATTGGCGGTCGTCAGAGCCCCTTTAGTGGGAACAGGATGCACCACGAGAAGGCGGGGTTGACATTTGTCAAGGAGAGGCTGTGATGTTACGCATCACCTGACCTTATCCCCTTCTAAATACTTGATTTTTCTTAGCAGCCGCTGTCACATGGACGTTTCTGTCTTCTGTCCAGTTGTGCTCGAAGCTACCTTTTCAATAATGTGCCTTTGTATCCCTTGGATTCCTTGTTTGGACGGTTTTGCGCACTTGTCCCATATTCATGCATCTTGGGGATCTTATGGTATGATTTGAGTCGATGTGGATCACTTCTGCACGACGTTACATTTGAAAAACAGTATCGTCCTTAGTGTTTGCACGCTAGTGTATTTCAGTCCAATTTTTCATTGTATTGTATAATACCATGCTTTGTATCTGTTCAATTCGGTGGCATCTACTCATCTTTTCATTTTTCTGATGCACCTTAACCTTAATTTTATGGTAGTAATCTTTGCAATCATTTACAATAGTTGCTCTAAATTCAGGTTTTCATTATAGCGAATTCAGAAAAACAGAATTATAATTAAATGACGCCTTCAAGTTCCAAGCTAGAAACCATGGATTCCAAGAATTCCAACTGCATGGGCACTCATTTATGAAGATCATTAGCAACACATCTGTGATACGAATTCATAAATATAAAGATGAGCATAAAAAGGCATAATTTAGGTGTATCAATAAAAATGAGTCAGGAAACACATCAAGGTATTTAAGGCCGAACACGGACGCGATACTATGCTGTGGGCGATATAGAACTATTGGACCACGCAGTTCGTCAATCTTTGAGCCTCCCAATTATTCTACCGCGAATAAAGAAAGAAAGATGTTCCCGATGGACATATTCATCGTCTCTAACATACAACAAACAAAATAGAACATCTTATGCACACCGTCCGGGGACTTCCCTTCAACTGATGTCATTGGACTGAATGATCGCATTTTGTTCTCATGTCACGCAAACCACAGGTAGTGCTCCACTTCTAGGTATGTGTTGTTGCTCCTGTTCCAAGATAACGACCATTTGTGTTTGGAAGCTGCTGCTATTTACAGCATTATTTTGCTTTTCCGATTTTGTCCTTCAGTGTTGCACACTATTGTATTTTATGAGACTCCCATTAGAAAATGGGCAAACCTACGGTATTGAATCTTGCATTCGAATAGGCTCGAACATAATGTACTCCCTATCGGATTTCACATGAGTCTCTGGGATACATTGTATTCTTACCATTATTGGTATTGTCGTATCCACGTGGAAGACAGTTTTCACTTGTTTGTGAGTTGTGTTTTAGGGAAGAGAGTCACTCAGGTGATCGCGTCTAGGGCGGGATTCGCTGTCATAGGCGGTTTCCAAGTTATTATCACGAACCCCATTCCGCAGAGAATTTCACACACAAACTTTATATTCGGTAATACATTTCAAAATACTTTCTAATGTGACAGCCCCGCAAAAACATGTGATAATAGAGTATACATCTAAACGAAAGCGTAATTTTGAGAATTCATCATTCCAAAATATTCATCTTTGCGAATGAGGATCACCTAATGTTCTGTGGTGTCGAGCGATAGGCAAATCTGAAGCATCGGTATAATTTGCTTTTTAATAAACTTGCATTTAAATAAGTTTTTCTTATCGTTTTGTAAAGATCACATTTTGATCTAAGAGTCTGCCTCAGAAATCTTGTTTCTTGCTCCTGATTGCTAAAGGATTTCCATTTTTTTACCACATATTTGCTATTTTCATAATTTAAATTTAATGATGAATATAATGTATTAATTCAGGTACTTTTTTGTCATTTTCGAAATAAATATCTGTAGTATATTATTTTCTTAGCTATTTAGGAATCCTTCTTAGAATACCATTTAAATCGTTATTAACAGCACTTGTTTTCCACTTACAGAAAGGGGTTCATGTCATACAGCTCGAAGGATGAAGGGCGAACATGCAGTATTCATTATTCACGAATAATTCACAGCAAGAGAAAAACTTAAATATTGAATTCGATGTTGAACAAGAAACCTAAATTAAAGTTGGAGATATCGATGTATGAAAATCTGAATGTTAATTAAAATAACTTATAAACGTAATAGAAACCTTCAACATCTGGAATCAGGTTTTATATTATCTTCCTTGTATGCTTGGTATAATACACGCAGCAGCCCATTAATAGGGCACTGGGGAGAAACCTCCACGCAGAAAACCAAAACAACCATTTAACATTATTTCCATAAATTTGAGGCATGCCCGCAATTTTTTCGCAGATCTGCGTTAGTCGTCCCCCTATCAGAAGACATGTATGTGATTCTATGCGAAACAGAGTTTATCTTTAAGTGAGAGGTCGCACTGAGCACTGGGCAGCAAGATGTCACAGAGTTAATTGTTTCCTCCTAGCCCTAGCTTTCCAATCTCGAATAACACAGGTCTCATACTTTTATTTTAGGAAAGACAACACTTTCTTTGCCGCCCCGGTGGCGCAGTGGTCTAAGGCGCTGGCCTCTGATCATTCGTCTGTAAGGGGTCCGGGTTCGAATCCCGGTCAGGCATGGTTGTTGTGTTTGTCTTACGGCACTGGGTCTCTCCCTTCCCTGGAACCAGTGACCCTAAATTAGGGACGGGCGACTGCTTATAGCCCATTGAGTTGCTCACGGTGGTCGTTAAACCTCCAATAAAAAAAACACTTTCTTTGATGTTGTAACCACTAAAGATGCCTTATTACTATTAATAGATATTTCACTATCCTCAACAAGCATAATATTAAGAGATAATATGATCGGATAAAATCATATATTGAGAATTTCAGCAAGGCAATGTCTGACCACAGGTCTTAAACAACCCTTAGAAATAGAGAGCTAGGAGATTTGGCCAGAGAGCCCGACAGAAAAGTGACAAGAAAGGGGAGGAAGACGTCCTTTTTTATTACCGGTGTGCCAGTACCCGGGTTCCGACAGCTTAACGTGCCCATCTGACGCCCGGCGGATATTTAGTGGTTTCAGCGTTCTTATTTGCCTGGGATCGAAACTGAGGCCTCTCATGGCAGTCACAAATGTTGATCACTAGGTCATACGCGTCCCAAGAGAAAATATGCGAAGGTAAAATTGAGCCTTTAGAGAAGAAGAGAGTGTTAAACAATTATTTACAGAAGATAATATGAAATTTATAATTACCTTGTTTCTTGTTTTACTCTTTACCGTCAACGAATGTTCCTAATTGCTTATATCGAGTGGCTTGTCACACGATTGCAAACTTACCATAGAAGAGTTCATACGTTATTAGAAGATAAATATTTTCTTTTAGTTGTAAATTTCCTATCATTTTTCAGAACCGCGCACTCTTACGTTTCAGTATGCCTGCTAAACCACAAGCTTCTGTTTTGAAGTAACTGCGCCCACATGCATATGAAGGCCGGTCGGAATGTAGTACCCGTTTTAGAATAAAGAAATAAACGATAAATTTTCGGAACAAAACTCTTTATTTGACAGATAAATATCTTAGGTTAATTTCCCAAGTAATCAGCACTGTGATTTCAGCACTTATCTTATCATGTGAAGGTTTCACACTTCCTCGTTCCACACCGTTGTTTCCATTTTATTCAGAAACGTTGTGACTGCTGTCTTCAGAGCAACACCACTAGCAGGGCTTTTTGCACAAAATCTTAAACAATTTTCTCGAGTAATCGTAATTGTTGTTTCCCAACTTATCTTACGGTGTGGACGTTTTATATTCCCAGGTCATACAGATCCGTCGCCAGTCCATTCAAAAACCTTGTAACTGCTGTTTTCAGAGCTTCACCACTCGTACAGCGTTTTCTCACAAAAATATTTCAGTTTCGTTAAAACGCAACAGTAACTAATGGAAAGGTCCGGGCTGTGGGGTTGATGTTCGAAAACTTTCAAGTAGTTGGTTTATAATTTTGGCGACGTTGGGCACAGCGTTATCGTGGAGCAGATTCTCATCAGTAGACAATAGGTCGTCCCTGCGATTCTTAAAGAGCTGTTGCATATACCTCTGTGTTTCAAAATGCGCGTCAGTTATTATTGAGGCTCCTTGATATATGCCCTGAAAAAAGAGGGCTCCTTTTCGGTCTCAGACAAATGCCATGACTTTTCTAGTTCAGATTTTCTTCTTGAACGTCTTTGGTTAGGTTGGTCAATGGGGGCGATCCCATTCCATCGAATGACGTTTGCTCCCGACAGTAGGATAGGAAACCCAAGTTTCGTCCCCTCTCACGAGGTGTGTGTCAAAAACTCATCCCGTTTACTAGAATTCCGGTCCAAAAGGAAAACGCAGCATCCATACGGCTGCTCATGTGTTGCTTAGTAACCTGGAGCCCACTTTGCATGAATTTGTTTGTACCCGAGATGATCGGCGCTAATTCCTTCGATTTTCGGGAGAGAAACATCTGGAAAATTTTCTAGAATTTCGTAAAGTGTTCGACGCCGATCGTGCCTGTTGCATTCGTTGTCACAGATGAGATCCTTATCCCTTCGTGATCACGGATGTCCTGCTTATCCGTATTAAACTCTTCGCGGTATTAAAGGCCGCGATATTGATTCATCCGTATCATCATCATCATCATCATCATCATCATATAAACTTCTATACTTTGACGATGCTTAACGATTTATCTCACAGAGTCGGACATGTTTCGCGTTAAGAAATTGAATCACAGATCTCGTGTTGAGATTTTCATCTTAATTTTAAACAAGCAGAAAAAAACAAAACTGTATTAGCGCGATAAAATTCACGGCGTATTACAAAGTGACTCCGACTGGTTAACCTTGAACTCGACAGATTTATGGACCTACGCGTGCGCAAAACCCAAACGGGTACTGCTTCTCTACTACCCGTCATATGCAAGTACACTCAGTCTACAGCTTATGAATAAAGGTAATTATGCCAGTAAAAATGCACTCCTGCATTTGAATATACTAATCTTTGCTTTATTAAATAATTCTTCAGCCTCCCAATGTTGCATACAAGGATCATAAAGTTACTGCACCTCGTGTTGTAAAGCCTATTTTCGTATATTATTCTCGTAAAAGTTAATTGAATTAGGTCCACGGTATCAAATATACTTCTATTAAAGACATTTCCAAGAAGCTGAATGTATTTTATACAAGTTACCTTGCTTCCAGAAAAGTTAGTGCAAACGTGATATATCCCTACTGCAAGGCATACGAACAGTGAAATTATCCCAAGAAGACTACCTACCATGTTATTTTTGCAAGCCGCTCATTTCAATATACAAGTAAAGGATGGTTCACGTTAACAGTAGAAACACAGAAGTTTCTATTTGCAATTAAGCGAATGCTCACATTAACAGAGTCAAAATTGAGGAATATGCCTGATCAACAAATTACTTATATTTAATAATTTGTAGACAAGTTTTTTTACAAATTATCGTTCGGTAAGACACAATATTCCTTAAATGTTAAACACATATTAATTATATCGTGCAAATTAATTGGGACAAGCTATTTTATTCTCAGAATTGTAATGTGATCGCCAGTTGATGTGGGAAACCCACGTAAACCAGTTTTATCAGCTGTGATGTGGTGTGACTGTTAGAACTTGATAGTAAGAATGTGGTTTGACCGGTGATAGACATGAAATAGGTACTTCAGCTTCAGTTGTGAGCTTTTGTGTGTGACAGGTGGATGCTAGTTTTTGTTCTCTGTGAGTACGCGTTGCTTTCGTGTATTGAAAAATGGATATTTCCCCAAGGAATCGTGCGAAATAATTGTTCGGAATGCTGACACTTCTATGACAGTGAGAGATTTCGCTTCTGCAGTTGGTGTAGGCAAATCAAGTGTATCAAGACTGCTTACGCGATACAATGCATCTCGATCATCCTCTCCAAAAGGAGAGGTATATGTGGAAGAAAACGAAAAACTATTCCACGAACCGATAAATATCTAATCAGAAATAGTAAAATGAATCCAAAAAAAAAAAAAAAAAAAAAACAAGCACCGATCTTCAAATAGATTTATTGGCTAGGTGTTGGGATGTTAGGGATTACACTGTACGCCGTAGGGTTCTGGAAATTTGCTGGAATTGATTTTCTGTTGGAAGACCAACGGAAAAACAATATTTGAATGGGAAAATGAAGATAAGACGTTTATCATGGGCCAAAATGGACTGCTGACGACTGGAAAAAGGTAATTTTCAGTGATGAAACTCTTTTATTTGTGCAGGGTTACCAAGCAAATATCGTTAGACGAAGCAGCTGTGAACCCATAAGACTTGAGCATGGCAAACAAACTGTAAAACACCCTCTGAAACAGATATTTTCGGGTTTTTTCACATCAAATGTCCCTGGAAGGTTAGTTACTGTTTAAGGTATGATCAATTCAGCCAAGTACGTAGAAATATTACAACGTAGGATTGTTCCATTCTTGCAAACTTTTGACGGGACATTTCAATATGACTTGGCCCCATGTCAGAATTCGAAATAGGTCAAGAATTTCATGCTGGAAAATCATATTCATTTGCTTGATTAGCCTGGAAATTTACCAGTTTTAAATCCCAAAGAAAACTTGTGGAATATTTTGAAGAGACGTTTAGGTAAAATGGACTGTCTAACTAAAGAACGCATGATGATGAATTCTATAAAAGTGTGGTTCCACGATTATGAAGTCAAAAATATGTGCATTCAATTAGTAGAGTCAATGCCAAAACGAATTCAAGAGGTCATTTCTGCTAAAGGATTACATACTTCATACTAACACAGGTATCTATCAATGGACATCAAGGCATAGAATGATATAAAGGCACAGTTTTGGAAAAAATATTTGCACAGTATAAACACGCTTTCTGAAAGTTGTTCACTAAAAAATGTGTTTTATGTAATCTATATTTTTGTCTAAGAACAAGAGCACTAAAATGATCATGAATTCATCAAGAAGTGCCGTAGTTTCTCTCAATAGAAGAAGGACATAAGAGAACCGTAGTTTCTCTCAATAGAAGAAGCACATAATTTTCTTTCTACGCATATTAAACAGAATTAGTTGGAAAATTAATGCCGAAAATAGTCTCTTTCACATCACGAAAATTAGCTTTTCTGTGTTAATTTGATAAAATTCTGAACGGGATCAGTATTGTATTTTCACACTACGGTGATTTAGCAACTTTTTGAGAGCTTTTGATTCACATAACCTTTCATCTTTTGTTTATTGCTAAACATTGAATGTAACTGAGCACATTAGCAGAAATAGGATGTTCAAGATGATTAATTTTATGAATCCAAACACGGTGAAACATGTGATGGGTGTCACCCGTTCTCCAATATCACCTACCAAAACGATCCGTTTGTCCAGCACGGATGCTATTACCTGTAAAAAAATGCTTGAAAAACCATTATTTGGCGGCCACGGAAAGTCATTTTTGAAAAGCTTATGAGAATGTTCCTGCATTTCGAGATCGCGAATATCGGGAACATATTAAAAATACTTTTTTTTTTTTTTGGAAATTTCTAAAAATATAACGAAAATACCTCGAGCATTAAACTTTGCAGCGGCTGTAAATTTCCCTTTGTCTGTCGCTAACGTTCATGAGACTGTAAATGATAGGTGGTCTTTGGAGTCAGTCTATCAAGTTTTTAATGTTTTTCAGACATGGTACAATTTTCGTTTAACTAGGGTACGGATGCACGATCATTTATTGTCCAAACAATTATAGCGCCAAGCTATGAGGGCTGTTCGTCCCATTCATCGTAACAAACAAAGCCTTCTCACATAGCGCCTGCACTGTTTGAGAGGACTAATGGTGCGTTTCAGATGAAAAAATTAGACACCTCTGACTTGAAGGAAGAAAATGAATGGGAGGGATTTGTATTTACCTAACGTCATAACTGCAGGAGGGCTGCTATGGTGTTTCGCACCGTACTTTTGAGTTCCTAAGGGGACACACGTCGTAAGAGCATCAATACTTCCAAAAGATAATAACTACACCAATGCAAAGTATGGAGAAAACAAGATCATATAATTCGTGTGAATTGTGTACATGAAAATATTTAATCATGTCAAGTTTTCGCCTTCCAACGGGAGGCTTTATCAAGGCGAACTTACATTAGAACAACCATCTGTTCAGAGTTTTAAAACGGATAAGTATTGAAAACGGGACTCCCTGACCACACAAGCAGACGGCACTCTACAGAAGTCCGGTTTTGATGTTTCTAGCACCAGGAGAAATGTAATGTCCGATGAGGAGTAGTTAGCAGTTGTACAGGTATGGAGCGTCGGTTCTACTAGTCCAGGGTATGCGCAGCTTTCGGCGTACCGTTTGTTCCCTGATGCAGCTTTGGCCACCTGCATATAACCTGAATTTATTAGCGCCGCCGTTGTCAAGCGGTCATCCTGAAAGAGCCTGTACTGTCCACGACGACCCCTGTAATCAATGGCGTGTGGTCTTGCATGGGTATTGTTCACTTGATCGAAAGGTCACTTGACCGAAAATCACTTGATCGAAAGGTACATTTCATCGAAGGATCACTTGACCGAAAAGTTCATTTCACCGAAAGGTCACTTCACCTAAAAGTTCATTTCATCGAAATGACATTTGATGGAAAACTTCATTTCACCGAAGGATTACTTTACCTAAAAGTTCATTTTATCGAAAGAGCATTTCACCGAATGTTCAGTTTATCGAAAACTTAGAATTTTGTTGTTAGAGATGTTTTGGAGTTAGAAAAATGGCCACCTGAACATTATCAGATTGTATAAAATATACACTTTTAATTTCTATGAAACATCTCCCCATGAGTAGGTTTTTTTGAAATATAACATTAATTATAAGGCCTAGATCTGTACCTTTTTGTCAAATTGTATTCTTCCGAGCTCATACGTATAGGGGTTACATAGTAAGTCAAGTAAATAATGTTCCACTTTTACTCAACCACAAAACATTAATATTTTGACTGTAGGTCTAGATACAGGGCATTTTAACAGATGTAAACCCTACTCACATATTTATAGGCATTACGTAACATGTATAGTACATTTTTATGTAAACCTTATGAACATGAGCACGCATGGTTTAAATTTGCTAAAAAGGCCTAGGGCCCTAAAATTAATTCTTTTTTCCTAAAAAAATGTGCAACTTTATTAATTGTACTTTTTATGTAAACCTATGAACATGAGCCCTGAACATCACTTTTATGTAATCTTTACGAATATGATTAAAATTTGCAAAAAAAAATTTAAGCCCAGGCCTAGAGACTGAACATTAATTATTTTTGTCTTAAAATAAAATCTTTCCGTTCTCTGTGACACGGAGAAATAAAATGTGCAGTTTGAGTATGATTCCCTAATGTTTCGGTGATCTGATGTCTTCCGAACTTGCACCATGCTTCAACAAATCCTTTAATGAAATCCAAAGTTTTCGATAAACTGACCCGTTGGTGAGATGACCTTTCGATGAAATGAAATTTTAGGAAAAGAGACCTTTCGGTGAACGGTGAAATGAACGTTTCGTAGGAGTGATCTTTAGGTGAAACAACATTTTCGTTGAAGTGACCCCTCGGTGAAGTAAACATCGGGGAAATGAACCAGACCCGGTCTTTCACCGGGTCTGGATCATATACACGACGTTTCAAAATTGCGTTCTCTCAGTAAATTAGGTTGAAAGAGCTTAATTCTGAGAAACATAAAAGTTACTGCAGACTCTGTCGTGAAGGGCTGAGAAAAAGAACACTATCCCACCACGATAACATAAAGACATATCTCTAAACATATTTAAAAAAAACGAACGGGGAGTTTTTTAATATTACGATTCTACTATTTTTTTCCGCTGAACATCCGAATTGCTAAACCTCTACACTCCCCCATGTGAAATTTGGCCTGGTTGTCAAGAACTTCCTCCCCCTGAATCTCGGACGTACTTTATAGACGGCTCCTAATGGTGGACGGATTGCACAAAGCGTGGGTTTTCATTCGTGTCCTGGATCTCTATCGCACGTGTCCTTGCCATGTATCAGGATAAAGATCGAAATGGGATACATTTGTGAAAAGTATATGAAGCCAGTCTGTATTGAATGATATTGCCGCTGGACGTCCGAACCCAGAAACATCTTTGACGAAGGTGTGCTAATTTCATTGATGTGCACCTCAGCTGCCAAATTTCTCCGCGTCTGTATTCGTGAAGACGGTTTGTTTCATTTGGGCATATAATGTGACACCAGAAGCTTCTCGAAATAATACCTGGAGTTGGCTACTGGTGATGCTTAGCCACCTCAAACCGGTGACTCCTTTTGTAATGAAATCGGTTGAAATATACATTTAAATTAAGCTCATGAACGTGAGAGCCACCGAACCACAATAAGTAACGTTTTGCCGTTCACCTTCAAGAACAGGTGAACACTTTTCACATTGATTAATAATTTCTGTACTGGGATTTAAAAATATGTATTATATATATTATTTCTTCAGTTTAATTACCAAAAAAAATTGTTTACATTACCCTGTAAATCATTCCAGATGTATTAATTTATTTTGAATTGCGCCTTTATTGCAATACAAACATGTACTCCCGCATAAATTCAGCAAATTAATAGGTGTCATCAAAAGTATTTTCCGAAAGAATGAAATATTGAACAATTCTTAATAAATTTACCAAATTATATTCTCGTATATAACTTTACTTCTTGTTAAAGTTATATACGAGAATATAACTTTAACAAGAATTAAATTATACTCCAGAATTAACTGAACCCTAGCAAGAGTTCATATTAACTGGATATGCGCTAAATACACAGTAGTCATTTGTTAGTGGTCTGCAATAAATTTGCAATAAAAAAAGGTAAATGTCGGCAACACAATGTCAGATTAAGGAGATTCCTCTGCAAATTAAACGTCATACCAACTACAATTTAACGTAGTGTTGAAACTTTTGAAAAGAAAATGCCGCAGAAGAAATAAAAAATGCTATATGAAAGTAAGATTTAAATGTACAACGTAATCTTCATCTAACGCAATGTCATTCACTTCACAAGTAATATGAAATCTGGTCTTACGCTAGAGTGATACTATTGCAGTTGCGACGTAATATTTGTGCAAAATTAATTATTTTAGTTCACAGTTAAAAAAATTTGGCAGATCGTCTTCTGGAATTTCGAATTTCTTCAAACGAAGATTTTGTCTAATTGGGCATTATGTGCTCTATAAATGCGGGTTTTTATTTTTCTACATACATTCTCTAATTTGCTGATTTAGCCACGATTTTCGTGAAATCTGAAGCTCAAAAATATAGCTGTTTGTTCGAAATATTTTTTTAATCAGGCAAATAAACCAATTCTCCACATGTTCGACATTTTTTAAAATTTCCCAATTAAGTACCTATAACTGAAAGAGCTTTAAACGTCCAAACATGGCCATAAAGGGTGCAACAACAGATAAAACGCTGTCCACTTTCAGAATAATTTGCAAATGATCTGCAATGATAATTCTTTGATGGAATGAGGAAAAATAAATGGTAGGCGGCTGAAGTAATCAGTGTTTCTGTACTCGAATAATTAGTTTTGCGATGCTCAGCGTTATTAGAAAAATCTTGATGAACAAAACTTTTCTTTGTTGAAGTTGAAGAAAACGTGAAAGTGTGTTTTATGTTTCCGCATTCTTTTCACTTGAGTACTTAAGCGTCAAAACCTGATTTTCGAAAAAAAAAACCCGGAAAAGGAAAAAGTAAAAAAAATGTTGTTAATTTCTATTTTTAAATTTGTCGTTTAAAATGTTGGACATAATTGGATGGGATAGAACAAGAAGCGAAAACCGAAAATTTGCATTTTGTTTTAACCCAGATGATTAAAATAGCACTAAAATGACAGAGCGCTGAAAAGTTGGGGTACCCCAGTCGCATAGCATCAGTGCTATTACAATTATTTACGCACTTCTTAATAGAAACGTACTCTGAAATATACCATGCATGACTGATTTTTTTATGATCAGGATTTTTAATTTACTAACGTAAGGACGGCTACTATTAATTGGTTGCTGTACCCAAGGTGCATCCATACATAACCTTTTCAGGAATGATGTTATGTAGAATGAAGGAACCTATTAAAATTTCCTAAGTTTCCTAAAAGTAAGAAATGGAATCGTATCGCTGCCGTAATTTCATGCAAAACATAGTTTAAAATCGATTGAATAGTTATTCCATTTACCAAATATTTGCTTAATAATATTCTGCAGATTTTTGCAGATGTTTGCAGTATTTTTTGTTTTTGGGACAGTAATATATCAGAATAAAAGGGAATATTTATATGACATCATAACTTTTTGCTGCCGTACTTAATTTTTCGTTTTCCTAAACTCTTTGACGACCATGACCCAAATTTGACTAGCGTCTGGGAACGGCAATAGAAATGTCGCAGGAAGATCCTCATTGGTAGGAATAAAACGCAAGCAACCAATTGGCGTGTGTGATGTGTATCACTAGTGTCAAGTAAGTATGCAATGATTAGCAAACTTCATATATTTTATATAATTTTTCGAATTTTTTACTGAAACCATTGTATCAAATTACCAGGTAAATGTGTAAATTAGCGTCCTAAATTATTTCGCCGGAAAAATGTTAGTACTTGAAAAAGGTGCGACGTACGGATTCAGAGTATGGATATTAATGGCAAATGGTACAGAAATTTCATATTTTAAATGTGTTTTGAAGATTTTAATTGGAATATTGTCCTGTAAGTTCGATGCTGTGAAGAGACGCTGCGGTTGGCCTAATGCATCTCTACTGCGATGATGTCCACTGTGCTCCGTTAAAAGGAAGGTTCGCTGCTGAACCGAAATGACGGGCAAAAGAGTACGAGAGAAAGTGGTTACTTTTTGGCAGAAGAGCAATAAATTTTGTAGTGTACTCTACACAAAATAGGTCCAAATTATGCACACTTTATTGGTATCCCATACGTTGTTGGCAGGAAAACCCGGAAAAAAGATCTTTGATTAGCAAACGATACGTATCAGTGAGACAGAAATTGACCTGCGACCAAAGTATCAACACGAGAACCAAAAGTACAGTGGTACAGCAAATCAGCTACGAATGGAAGCCGTTCAAAGTAGAACCGAAGTTATGCTTCCCCAGTTTTCTGCACAACATAGAAAGGAATATTTGCACTTTCTATTTGGAATTAGGGAGTGATGTGTGAAAGAACGAAACATTTCTGAATATGTGCTTCAAAAACAATGACAAAACATGAGCGAACTATATTCTGTAACGTATGAGTACATGGTGCTTCGTTCTCCTGGCAAGAGCATATGCAGCTGCACTTGTAGTCATCCGCGCGTGAATTACTCACCGCAGGGGATTTCTCTTTCAACGGATTAAAGCTTCACATCGTCGTGGTAACGGTGCGTTCAGCCTACCGCTGCGTCTCTTCAAAAATCACACCTACAGGTAAATATTACGATAAAAATCGTTAAAAGGCATTTAAAACATGAAATGGCTACACCATTTGCCATTAATTTTCATATTCTAAAATCTATACGGCGCCCTATTTCGAGGTATTTTTCCGACGAAATAATTTAGGACGCTAATCTACAATTCCTTTCTATGTTGTGCAGAAAACTGGGGAAGCATAACTTCGGTTCTACTTTGAACGGCCTCCATTCGTAGTTGATTTGCTGTACCACTGTACTTTTGGTTCTCGTGTTGATACTTTGTTCGCAGGTCAATTTCTCTCTCACAGATACGTATCGTTTGCTAATCAAAGATCTTATTTTCCGTGTTTTCCTGCCAACAACGTATGGGATACCAATAAAATGTGCATAATTTGGACCTATTTTTTGTAGCGTACACTAAAAAATTTATTGCTCTCCTGCCAAAAAGTAACCGCTTTCTCTCGTACTCTTCTACCCGTCATTTCGGTTCAGCAACGAACCTTCCTTTTAACGGAGCACAGTTGACATCATCGCAGTAGAGATGCATTAGGCCAACCGCAGCGTCTCTTCACAGCATCGAACTTACAGGTCAATATTCCGATTAAAATTTTCAAAAAACATTTAAAATATGAAATTTCTGTACCATTTGTCTTTAATATCCATACTCTGAATCCGTACGTCGCACTTTTTCCAGGTACTAACATTTTTCTCGCGAAATAATTTAGAACGATAAGCTACACATATAATCGGTAATTTGATCAATGGCTTCCAGTAAAAATTTCGAAAAATTATATTAAATTCAGAAAGTTTGCTAATTTTTTCACACTTACCTGGCACTAGTGATACACATCACGCACGCCAATTGGTTGCTTGCGTTTTATTCCTACCAATGAGGATCTTCCTACGACATTTCTATTGCCGTTCCCAGACACTAGTGACCCAAATACCTTGTATCACTCTAAATAGCACAACGCCCGAAACTGTCAGTTGTTTCGCCTTTTTGTCTGATAACAACAATAGTGACTGAGGGTGATTCCTGCTGATCCGTCATATATCGAGAATTTTTTAAGAACAAGTAAGGGAAGAAAATCTGACTCACTCTAAACAGAAGTTTCGATCGGCTATGGCCATTTGTACGTACGGGCGTTATGGTGGTTAAAGGGTTAAAGTGGTTAAGTCCTCTGATCATTTAAAATATTCTGTTCTCTAGCCACTCATCATTAGTACTCATTATTATTAAAACGATGAAAAAATTCGATATGTCATCTTGATAGGACCTTACATGATGTGCGTTATATTATTACAGCTATGGCGTATGTACCTGAATTAGTCATACATCTCGATTTGCTTTTAAACCAAATGTTATATGTTCGTACTTGAATACCTATGCTCGCATCGTGATCACCAATGTGCATTTTTCTGGTGCATGCAACTCCAAAAAATCTCGTAGTGCTTGAGAAATGATTTTTTTTTATCATAAATCGAATTCACATATTCGCATGAGTTTTTATACCAAGACTTGTCTTAGATCAAGGTACCCCGCGAGACAAACTACAAAGTGTGCCTCAGTGGCGATCTCAGTCCTTTGGTAGAGAGGGAGGCACGAAGATTACTATTCACAACACAAGTAAATCTCTCTCAGTCATTCAACAAGTGGAACAGCCCAGAGAGTCAAACTCCAAGACAAACACATTTCCTTCATACTGCCATTCATTTCAAAACATTTATGCCACAAAATTCATATAATCCTGGCACATACTTTCACACAAGGCTCGAACACAGATATTCGAGGCCACTTCAAAAGCCGGGAGGCCGTGCTGTTCGCTCCACCTACAAGTGCACAAGCTCTTAATGGTTTAAAAAACCTATACCAGTAAGAAAAGGGGAAACGGCCCCTTCCTCAAAACATAGGGGAAAAATCCACATTTTGTACCAAGATTGTTTGCGTTTCCTACCATATATTTTTCACCGTGGGAACTGCGCTTTAATTCTGATCACGCAGTTTTAAACTTCATACCGATTGATAAGTCAAAGTTCTTTAGAGCCAGAAAAGCATCACACAATTCCGCTCTGCTTAGCTCCAAAATAAATTCATCCAGTTATTTTTACTTGATGTGAGAAAATTATTAAATCGAAATTCTCGAATCCGCAAAATGTGAATCTATGTTATTGGTTGTATTTTGCATCTCACATTTCTCTTAAAATTATCATTTCGGAAATGCAATTTCTTCTCAATCTAAATAAGTCATTCACTTCGTATTTTTTGAGGAAATCGTAAGAAAAATATAACATAAATGGAACGAAAAAGTAACTTCAGCTGAGAACAGTGTCGTTTCTCACACATCATGTTTGGGTGATTTAACAAATTCCCCGTTATTATCTATGGAACGATGGCTTCCTATGTTTTAATCACGGACTTTCCAATCTGAATTAAGCAGCAAGTAGATCTCCTTTTCGAACTGATGGCGGATAATCAGTTGGTCGTGGACTCCATTTCAGCTGTGGCAAAATAATTACTATGCCTCGGAGAACACGATAAACTACAGTCCTCTTTCCTGACCAGTGCGCCCCAAGGATCAGACCCCTTTCCGAAACATATCTCAAATTCCAGTCCATGACCACGTGGATGTGTCTAGAGGTAACTGAGAGAGCCATTTCTATGAGGTGTACGCTGTTTTCAGTTTTAATTTGCCTATTTCGACTCACCTAATAATTTTGAATGTGGAATTCCACATTCTCTTTCTTTGGACTATTTCGTAGGCTACAGAGTGTCTGGTCATTTAGTTTTTATGACAAGGTGGTATTATGTTTTGGCAAAATTGTGAGCAATCATTTTCTAAGTCCCTCTGCCTGATTTTTCATTAACAATTTTCTGGAAGTTATGCTTATGTTCAGTTTACACACACCAATGTTCCTTTGGGTTCACTAGATTCTTCTTTGAGATCTCATAAAAAAGGTGTCTCAAAATTCAATGCCTCGTTTCGAAGTTATCACGCACCTAGCATTCGCAATTTCTGTAGAATTTTCACTTCTGCTATCCTGGAATGGGTGTGTTGTATCGTGAATTTAACGAATATCTGATATATTTCTGCAGATTCGTTAAGACAAGCAGGTATCGAGGGGTGCCTCAAGTAGAGGACGATCGCTGAAGGATGATTTGTGTTACGAATCGTGCACTTAGTAGTTTACCTCAGGTTTTCAGTAGTGTTACCATGTGGGTCTGTTTGGGACATTTAAGCACTTTGAAGTCACATCAGTACAAAAGAAACTTCCCTCCGCAGAAACAATCTCCAGAACATTAAATTGCCTCCATCGGCTTGAACTTTGGTCACTAAGCAGGCAGAATCCGTAAGTTCGTGCTGATAAACCCTATATCGTGGCGCGTCCATTGGTGTGTGTAAACTGAAAATATAATTAATTTGAGCAAACGATTTTTTCTCTCCTCCAGGGTCAGTCGGATTTACAGAGAAACGAGCTGGTCGATCTGCTCTCATTTAGTGCCTTCGTGCTTAGTGATGACATATATACAGCTGGTTTGCAAACAAGAGGGGTACACGAGAGGAATGTGTGTGCTTTTAGAGACCTCTGAACCTTATGAATCGAGCAGTGTATGCTTAACTTCTCTATATCACTGTTGTGCACGTGCGGTTAATTGTCGCTATTCAGAGCGTTTGTAACATCGTACACCAACCTTTACCGTCGGAAAAAGACAAGGTGTTTCCACCTACATGAATACCACAGACTCTTTGTTTGTTCACTCTTTCTAGTAAACCCTCCGTACAGCTGTGCGAAATTCACAGATTTGTCGGAGAAACTCCTCGCTCCATAGTGAGTTGCTCTAAACTACTAACCTACACGTACAAAATATAACGATGCAGATTTATCATCTCGTCCCTCTGTAGTACGTCACATTACTTCCCACTCAAAGTTTTTTTGAAGCGAAGAAGAAAACTTTCGTAAATCCAGACGTGTGCGGAAATAACGTCACACATGTTTTGAAGAACACAACAGCCAGGAGATCCAATTTTACATTCGGGCGCAAAATGTGAAATTCACAAATTTGTCGGTGATAGGGATCGAACACGAGTCTCCTTGCTCCGTAGAGAGTGGGTCCAGGCGAATAAACTACACCGACGGAATATGTAGCTGTAGATTTGTTGTCTCGACTCTCTGTAGTATGTCATAATTGTTCTTACACTTATATGTCAAGAGCCCATTAGAATGCCTCTTTGATAATACCATATCATCCGCGTGTGAGACCCTTGAGGTGAACTATATAACAAAAGATCTACACGCTATATTTAGGTTTCTAAACTTTGATGTATCGTGTGTGACTGCCATTCGGTGTTCCTAATAATTTGCTGACAGAGTAAATGTTTTGTTAGCAATCCAACAAAAAATCAATAGCACACGTCTATAAGAAATTATACGAGTGTAATGTCGATTTGCGCTCTTAAAGGGAAAACAGTACTACCTGCAGTAGTGTGATTCTCAAAAAACTATTTTGACACTTTTGTTTTATTGATGTGTACATAATTATTTGTAGGCTATTTTTTATGAAATAAATATGTAATCAAATGTTTGTAGGGCATTTTCATAAGAACAAGAACATACAGTTCCTTCTTTTTTACATAATTAAGGATGACTAAGTTCAGAAAAATAACGGGCAGTAACATAAAACACGCCGTTTTCAAAAACCCTTTCATATTTTTGATATAATCATTGACAGGTTAGGTACGACTTCAATATTTCAGCCTTTCACCTGAAGCTGAAGACTGGTTTTCAACATATGTACCAATTGAAAATGCAAATGAAACCCTTTTTAAATATATAAATATATATTTAATTTTGAAGAGAAATTACTAAAAGTAATTAGAAACGTGTTGAATTTATTCAAATTTTTTTGAGATATATGAGGATATAAACTGAAGCAGTAAATTGTACCGCACACTCACCTAATGTCAATCCCTGACGCCATTAGCCTTCATAAAAACTTGGAGTTAATATAGTATGGTATCAATAGCGCGATGAATTTGTACTAAAGGATCTTTCGTACTCGTAATGGGAGAACCCTATTCCAAAGGTTTCTGTCAATATCCCCCCGAAAGGGTTCAATTGGTATAAGATACAGGGTTGTGTATTTCATTTTGGGAACTGAGGTAAACTGTCGTGCTGATGAAATCACGGTGTATTGATACAAGTCTTATGGTATGGCCGTTATCCTGCCCGAAGCAGCCTTCGCTATCAAGAAGCAGATTGAAAATGTAAGGATGCACCTGGTTTGTCGTGTAGTTAAGATAACACGTGTCATTCAAATCCTGTACCAAATGTATTAACATACGAATAGCTTTTCTGCAAAACATAACAGATACTCAATTATATTTACTAGGTGAAAATACTTTAAATAATAATTCTGCAGATAGGATCCTTTATTATATTTAGTGCTTCGCTTACATGAATGAATAAATGCATTGGAATGGAAGTTGATGAAAATAAGAAAACATCTCAGTCTAATCGCTTTAAAAATTCTAAAATATTCATAGAGAGACGCATAGATTTTAAAAATGTATTTTTGAAAGGCGCAAGTTAAAGATTCTTAACTCATGAGACAAAATGTTTTAATTGACCTCAGACCTTAAACTCATAACAATGCTAAATATGACCAGACATGCAATGTTACGAGTCACCTTGGTTCTCGCGAATGGTTTACCCAGTGTGTGGAGGACACAGGAACACGGTAAGCGGTATGAAAAAGTCAACCAGTTTGTCCAGTATCAGCTTTCATTTGAGGGTCAGGATATGAGAAATGTATGTTATGGAGGACGTTGACCGTAGTATGCAGTTCACGCCTCGCTTTCTTGTTGCTTCAATTCCCAAACGGCAGTCCTCATGAACTTTTTGTGCACAAGTCAGCAAGGGTATGCTGGTAATAGTCACACCCAACAAAAATCCAGGAATTGGTGATCCTGTGGACGTATTACGCTGGTGTGTCAAAAGGACCCGAAAACAAAATCTGGTGATTATGACATCCTCCGTTGTGAGACCTTTCCAACAGGACCCTAAACGTACCGGGTTTAGAAGTTTTCCCTGCCACGTCAATGTTGAATTATGAACGGGAATGAGCAGTTGTGACCAGTTTGTTACCATGTTGTATTCTAATAAATCTTGTATGATTCCTCTGACTCAACAGCTGCTGTCATTCGCGAGACCGCAGATAATATGATGGTTTGGAGTGTGGCAAATATCACGTAATCTCGGGTTGTATGTGAAATGCCCAGGAGATTGCCAAATTTGAAAACCTGTGGACAACTTTCTTGCCCTGTTAAAATTATCTCAGATCAATTGTTTTACACATTTATAACCTAAATTTTACTCCAGTTGATATTTTCTGCTGATCGGCACGTACTATTGAAAAACGCGACGGTGTGCTGTTTAACGTGTTGGAGTGAAAGATGTTGGCAAAAACATTACCTGGACTAATAATGGATAGCCATTTGTATAGCACTGTACAATTATTTCTTCACAAATGTGACTTTTTAGAGTGACGTTCACAAATGTAACTTTTTAGAGGCATGCATATGGTGAATTCCTCCATCCTCTTAAATTTGCTCAACAGCAAACTTGTGTTCACAATATTATTTTCATCAAACTTCAAAGCAAATCAGAAGGAATTGCCCCCTTTACACATTTCTAAGATTGTTGTAATTGAAAATAATTGTTTAGGAGCACTAAGTGTAAAGACAGCTTTCACTTAGTTGCAATTGAGAAAAAGAAATGTTCGACAATCTGTACAGCATATACAATTAAATGACAAAAGTCATGGAATACGTACCTAGTAACATTATGAACTCCTCTAGCCCGGTAAAGTGCAGAAGCACGATGTGGAAGCGATTCGACAAGTGACCGGAAGTCTCCTGGAGATATGTTGAGTCTTACCGACTGAATAGCCGAACACAGTTCCCGGATATTTGTAGGAGCGGGATCTTGGTTGCGAATGGACCTTTCCACCACGTCCCATAAGTGCTCTATCGGGTTCATGTCGGGAAGAACTTTGTAGCCAAACTATTCGTTGCAATTTTCGAGAATGCTCCTCGAACCAATTTCGGAAAACTTAGGTCCGATGACATGATACATAGTCCGCCTGGAAAAGACACTAGAAGATATTACAAGATGCATAGTGATTCGAGCCCTTTCTGTCAAATCCTATGATTTTTGGAGAGGCAAAATTGGTATTCCAATTCCTAGCGCTACAAATTTGAAACGATGGTGCGCAAAATTCCCATGCAATCCTGGGCTCTAAGCTGATGTCCTTATGCTAATGAAAAACTGTTGCGTGAATTTATCCAGTCAGGAAAAAATCTGCGTTCTAAGTTTTTATGAGATGCATATTGATTCGAAAGTGTGCTATGATACTAGAATGGACCAGATTCTTGGTCCTTTCAAAAAGTTCAGTTTGTGCTCATCAGGGGTTTGATTTCACAATGGAAACAGCCTATATTTTTCGATTTCGATCTTTCCATGAAAAAGTTGTTCTTTTCGGCATAATCAGGAACATTCAAACAACAGGCGTTGAAGTTAAAGCAATCGTGTCGGCTTTAGGATAATGCGGAACTATGTGAAAAGAGCTTGGTATTTCTCTAAATAATTTTTCATTCCCAAATCCAGCCATGGAAACGTCAAAAATATGGGTGTTTGCAGATATACCACAATATTTGAAACTGCTAAGGAATCACTTCCCGGACAAATTATTAGTTCTTGGAGATGGGAGCATTTTAACAATTGATCTCATTGAAGATGTTTTAAACAACGATTCACGGGAAATCAAAATATGTCATAAACTTAAGCCAAATCACCTCACATTAAAAGCAAATGACCGATAGAAAGTGGCTCCGGCTAAGATATTATTTTCAGCAACTACCGCTAAACGCTAAAGCTATTTTGCATTTTACTGGAAATAAAGTTCCGCAAATTTTTTTGAACTAATCGATAGTTTATTTGACATAATGAAAAGTAGCAAGCCGTATCCTTCATCTAGTAAGCCTTTGAAAGCATCATTTGGCACAGAAACCTGTTATTTGGAAAGACAACTTTCTGTTTTAAACAGAGCCAAAAATACCATCAGTGGTTTAAGAGTCAGGGGAAAATCTTGCCTTTTGCCTTTCCAAAAAGGAATGATTATTTCCATAATCTCGCTTTTGGTCTTGTACGACGACTTAAATCAGTCGGTGTTAAATACATATTGACAGCACGATTAACGCAGGATGTTTTAGAAAGTCTGTTCAGTCAGATACGAGGTCTCGGTCGATTTAATGATCATCCATCACCGACGGAGATGATGAACAGATTAAAACAGTTGCTACTAACAAACAAATTGTCAAAACTTTCAGAAAAGGTTAATACGACTGAATCCCAAGCGGAAACTCCTAAGAGCCTGGGTGTTTATTTAACATCTGAATTGTTGGAAAATGCTTTCAGAAATGAAGAAGTAGAAGATCTGGTGACAATGACTTGGACCGAAAACAGCTGTGAGAATATGAACTTTGAATATTTTGAAGACGCGTCTCCAATGGCTTGGGATATTGAGTTGAACGAGCATTCAAGAGAACTCTCCATTTCTGAGCAGGAAGCAATGGCCTACATAGCTGGATACATAGCATATCGCATTCGCGATAAAGATCCTTCTTTAGGAAATATTTCTAAAAACTGCCCTGATACTAATTCTGTTCAAGATAATTGGGTAAAACTAATATCTGTTGGCGGTTTGATAGTACCATCATGTCCTTGGAATAACACTGTGAAACAGTTTGAACAGATTTTCTGCGCAGGACATTTAGAAAAGGAAAAGGTGTTATTCGGGAACTCATAAATGAGCTAGAAAAACGTTTCCTATCTGTCAACAAAGATGCTATTCGTCTGTTTTGAAGAATCCGAACTTTTTTAGAACTCGTTTTCTGAACAGAAATTCACTATTAGTGCCGCGCAGGAAAGCTCTGCAGAAAATGAAAAAATGATTGACACAAACGCAGTGAAAAAAACGTAATTTTTTTATTCCTGTTTGTGCAATGAAGAAAAAAAGTTTCACATTTGGTTCAATGAAGAAAACAGTTTCCAATTCGTGCAATAAGGAACATATCTTCACTTCATGAGGTAAATTTTGTTCACCCGTTTTTAAAAGCAATGAACTTCAGAAATCATGATGGATATTATATGTAAGTAAATAATTTTGATTTTATACATTAACAGAGTGTTTGAACTACTTTTGCAGAGTTTGAAGAACTCAGTAGCTTTCCGTGTCTTACAGGGTTTAAACAACTAATGTTTGTGAAAGAGAAAACGTTTTTAAACCACTAATTCTAGGGAATTACTTAAAAAAAAAAGGAAAGATACACTGAGTTTTCGACATCAGAAAAATAGAAAAATAGGGTTAGTATGTTAAGCAAAATTATTTCTAAAGAAAATGGAGGCATGACAGAAATTGTCCGATTAAAAATATCGCATTTATACTATTACATCAACGTTTTCTGATTTTAAGACTCAAAATCTTTAACTTTTATTTTCGAAAAAGGCTGAGTCTAATATTTTAGTGAGCATTGCAATAGATGACACATTGTATTCTGTTAAATACGGTAATAACATTAACTGAAGGTGCATTTCCTATGGTGGTCCGTTAGAGCACAGCTCCTGGTGGCTCTTGGTTTCCGAAGAGCCAGCGCAGCTACGCCATCAACTTCGCCTGCGTGTTTCTGGGGGTGAAGTGCTAAGGAACAGCCCTTATCTCCCAAGCCATGTTTCGTATGCGGAGCTGAGTTGCTACAAAGGAATAAATGCAAACTGTAAATTGTTCTGCTATAAATAATTATCTCACTCACAACGTTAAACAAAGGGTTTGGGAAAGAAAACGCACATCTTACAAAAAAACATTACCGACTGGAAAGATAGTGTCGTATGTTATTTCACAATGATAGAGCATGCTACACATACGAAAGCCTATTCATGAGGCATGAAATATTTGTTGCTTGAAGTGCTATTCCTAATAGTTGCTCTTCATGATTTACAGAACAAAAACTATATGTTTCTTTCCGATTTCTTTTATCAGTAACGTATAAAGGTGTTAAGCAATTTTTAAAAGTTCTCTACTTTTAGTTTCAGGCACAGCATATTGGGTAAATTCATGAAAAAGGAAGTATCGAAATAATTTTGAGCCTGCATTTTTCTTTTTCAAAATCACGCTTTGTTTTATTTCGTTTGTGAAAAACACGTTCTTCACAATTTTTGGCACTAAATTAAGCTTTGAGCATTCACTGTCGCATATCCTAAATCGAAAGAACCACGTCTAAGGCACTGCACAAGCAGAGCCCAACTGTTCACTTATTCAGATTTTGAAACAGAAAATATTGCATTTGATGTGGCGCTTAGGTTTCAATTCATGTAAGGCGTATTGTGTCAGAATGAGCACTAATGGCGAAATAACCTCGGAGAATAGTGTAATCGTTTGCCAAATCATAAGCTTTTTATGTAAAATACAAATATTGCACTTGGTATACACCTTATGATCAAAAGCAGTCGGACAAAACATTTGAGAAAAAGATTTGCCCTGTACATCACAAGAATGGTCCATACAATCAGAAAAAGACTCATGTGGCTTACAAAACATCACATATATGCATGAACACCAGCATTCGTGAGCCGAACCTTCTTCACACGTGTTCTTGTCGAGTATCAACATACAGGGCCAAACGGGATTCATCTGTGTGAAGCACATGGTACCACTTTGTATTTCGTGAATGTACCGGTGGAACTAGGTACATCTGTGACCACGGAGATCTGATGTTATTGTGAACATCACAGCGGTATCTTTGCTATGATTCCTTATTCTCGGAGTAGGTTTCGTTCTGTTTGAGTACATACTGTGACGCCGGAATCAGCTTGAAATCATTTCTGGCGTTGGGTACTAGTGATAATGGACTTTTTCCGAGCACTTGCCGTAAAGTACCGATCTTGCTTCCCGGTGGTCATTATCGGGCGACATCTCTGCATCGATCTGCAACATTTGCATGCCGTAGAAATCTCGCGTATTGCCGACTAACTACACTTTCCGAAATTCTTATACCAGCAGCCACATCGATTAAGCGCTGTTATGACGGTAGCATGCTACCAACATTATATTTGGTGTCAATTCGCCTAGGTTGTCTGGATCTTCTTTCCGGTATATTCCGCACTCACATTAATTTAGAGCAACATTTCTTGATTTTTCAATAAAAAGAAAACACTGATAAGGCAATGTACTTAATTTTCAAACTGTTGCTGATATCTTCTTTGCTGTGGTATTTTTCAAATAAATATTGCTCAGCCGTTAAATTTCTCTTTCATGAAACATTTATTTGAATACCACATCTTTGAAAACTGTTCAGTAAAATAATTAGAATATAAATTATTATAATGTAAGATTAATTTTAATAACCAGATCGACGAGACGTTAGTTTTTATTTGCTGATGACAAGGAATGCAACATTTTCGTTGAGCATATTGACCGATCTTTTATTATCGTATTTGTGGCAGTTAAGGCTTTAAACTGGGAACGGAGTGTCACGTATGTATGATACAGAATTGTTGTAAAAGAACGATTCATGATGAAACTCTCACTATGATATATAATATCTTCGCAAATCAGGAATTAGAAGCAACTAATGATGTTTAATTTCAGGGCGTTAAAGTAGCATATGTTTCCATACAAAACGGTCAGTTCTATTACTATGTAAAAAGTACGGACACAGTCCCTTCCCCATATAAATCTCCAGTATGCAGAAATGTCCAGTTCTTTTACTATGTAAAAAGCACGGATACACTTCCATTCCTAGATCAGTCCCCAGGATAGAGAAATGAAACAAGAAATAGTCAGTTTTTTTACTATGAAAAAAGTCGGGCTTCACTTCCATTCCTAGATCAGTCCCCAGTATAGAGAAATGAATGAAGAAACGGTCAGTTTTTTTACTATGTTAAAAGTAAGGATACGCTTCCATCCTTAGACCTGACTCCGGGAGTGAGAAATAAATAAAGAAACGGTCAATTACTTTACTGTGTAAAACGGACGGATACACTTCTATCACTAGACCAGTCTCCGCGATCGAGACACCAGCTGTGATGTATTGCAATCGGTCGGTCGAGAGAGTTGAAAAGTAAAGCACGTGGTCTCTGAATCGACAGCGTTTTTTTACTATATTGGCTGGCCCAAAAATTTCCTTTACAAAATTTGGGAGCTAGTAAGCAGTTTCGACGTACGTTTTTAAATAATTTATTGGTGTTATTTTGATGATGCAAGATCTAAGAAGTATTTTCGATGTAATCGGTAGGGACAAGGATAGATTCTCAAAATTGAAACGGACTAGAAATTATCTTTCAGTTGTTTCTCGAAAAAAAAATATTACTTATATGATACTGCAAAATTTTGATGATCCACGTAGATAGAAGTAACTTCAAAGAGTAATGTGGTGATAACCCGCATCATAAAACCTAGAAACTCCTTTTAACTTGGAATTCTTGATGTGGTCCCGGAAAAAAACAAAACCTTTACTCATGTGTCATATATCTTCTGCCAAACACTGATAACGAGGATTATCTCACAAACATACCGAGAAAGAAGACCGCGAACTCAGTAATAGAACTTCCTGATTTTATTTACCTGTTCCTTAAAGATCGAATAAAATAAACTACAGTTTTTCTAAAGTATACACGTGACACCAAAACATCATTAAGTTTTAGAACATCTCTTCCATTCTAGAACTCCTATTCGGAATGGTTTTCGAAGTATTGTAATAAATGAAAATTTTTACACTTGGTGTAACTGTTATTGCTGAAGAAAAGCCAACAACCGATCCTCACTTTCCGCGCCTTTACATCATTTTGCTTACGTAAATCCTGTGTGCAAATAAATTTTCACAATAAAGAAAACTGAATCAGTAGGAAAAATGACATTTCCACACTGAGTTCCTTCTTCTTTTATTTTATTTTTGTTACGTACAGTAAAATATTACCAGGATTTCAAAGCAAAAAAAAAAAAAAAAAAAAAAAACACAGAATTCCAAACGATCGGGAGAAATCAGTAGACAGATCTGGAGAGCTTAATGTAGGCCCTAGAAATCTGCGCTTCTTCTAGCCTTTATAACACTTTAAAAAATGCCATCTCTGAAATAGTTGAATTTTATTGGATTTTAACATTAACTAATATATTTAGGGAAATCTGAAATCAAAGCGCTTTGATATCAGTAACAGGTGTCGTGTGTTTGTTTCGTTTAAATACAAGAAATACTATGCTCTAGACATTGGAATTCAGGTGATAAATTCGATTTGTGCGACATAGAGAAAAACAGAACACTACCAACTCCATACTACAGGCTGTTCCCAAATTCGTGCGACAAACAAAGAGGGGCGATAGTACACCAAAAGGCTAATAGCTTTTGCAATGAAACATGGGGGGCTACTCATACGAGGAACTGGATTTTCATTCGATGCATGGGCGAGCACGTGGCAATGAACGTGCAGCAGCGAGGATGTACCGTAAGCGATTCCTGAATCGTCGTATGCCTCACCATGCGACATTCGCCACATTTAATCGAAGCCTTCGGGAGTCTGGCTCGCTCACGATCTCGAGATGTGATGCTGGACATCAGCGGACTGTTCGGGCACAGGAAATGGAACAGTGCGTCTTGTAATGATTCGCAACAGCCCCGTCCACAAGAACGCGAGCAGTTGCATCAGAAATTAATGCTCCTCACAATGCGGTGTGGAATGTTTTGGATGAGCAACAGATGTATCCATTCCACCTGCAGAAGGTCCAAACTTTGACCGGAGATAATTGCCGCCGACCGCTCCAGATGAACACTGCTAACCCACACTTTCCCGCTTGAGTTTTATTTATTGATGAGGCGATGTTTACGCTCGAGGCATTTTCAAGAGTTACAACCAGCACATTTGCGCTAATGATAATCCGTAAGTCCCAGCCACTCGCCACCACCAGCAGAGGTTTACCGCCAACGTCTGAGCTGATGTCCTTGGTGATTGGCTGATGTGAACGTACACCTTGCTAAAACGTCTGACCAGCGCCATGTACTGTGTGTTATAGGAGGAAGTGCTTGCCTGTTTGTTGCAGAGTGTTCCGTACAATGCTCGGAGAGGCATGCGATTCATGATATGGCCCCTGCACATTTTGCACCGCTGTCCAGGATTTCCTGAATGCGACGTATCCCGGCAAGGGGATTGGACGGGGCCAACCGGTACCTTGGCCTTCACGCTCTCCGGACCTGAATCATTGCACTCCTTCTGGGGTCACCTGAAACCACTAGTGTAGAAGACGCCTGTGGAATCACCGGAATGTTTGTTCGCGAGGACAGTCGTCGCTGCGGCCCAGATCAACACCACACCGGGAGTCTACAAGAGAGTGGCACAATCCTTCATCCGTTGGTATGGTCAATTGACCGGGGAAAAATAAATGACAGCTTATCTTGTTCAAGTTCTTGTAACATGATACACTACGCATTTAAGTTCAGATGAATTTTAGCGATATATATCAGAGGAACTTATGACAATTTTATCAAATTATATTTGACAAGATTTAAAACACTAGGGCAACTGTAAACTCTTTTATTATTAGAAAAATGATTTATAGTTTCAAAATCACAAGCCTCAATTAATTTGAAATCATATTTATATACAGGGTGTCCAGAAATGGACACCGTAACTTTCAGCATGAATAGCTCCAAAACAATTACTCGTGAAAGATAGAAACTAACTGTGTGTTTATTGAGAGTCAATAAATGTTCCAAAATACAGTTCAAATTTTTAGTTTCAGTTCAAACCAATAGATAACGCTGCAGGCTCTGGTAAAGGTATTTAAGAGGAGGCTTTCGGACACGGTGCCATAACGTTTGCTAGTGGTGTGGGCAGTAAACCATGTGCACAGGTTTATTGTGAAGGTAATTTATTCTTTTTAACAACGCATTTTCATTTAATTCGAATTCTATTCACTGGATCGCAGCCCGAGTAACACGAGACGGAGCTTCGAGAGCAAATTTAATATTCCCAAGGGCCCTGATCCGAGAACGATACGCACGTTGTTGGAGAAATTTGAAAATACATTAACCGTCCTTTCAACATATTGAAATCCACCCTCCATTTGTTTGCTTACAAAGTTGAGGCAAAAAAAAAACTTGTGGAACTCGAACAACCTGTCACTGACGCATGCATGTGAATTTCAGTCAACATACATTGCACAAGGTGGATGCCAATTTTAGTCCGACTGCGCCATACAATTGGGGCTCATGGTGGACATTTCGAGCACATTGTGTTTTAATTTTTTACCGATTCGGCGCCTGCAGCGCCATCTATTGGTTTGACTTGAAACTAAAAATTTGAACTCTGAATCCTATTTTGTAACTTTTATTGACTGTCTAATAAACATACAGGTGGTTTTCATCTATAGCGAGTAATTATTACCGAGCTGTACATCATGAAAGTTAGGGTGTTCTTCTTTTCTGGACACTCTGTGTTTGCGTTAGTTCCCGGCTTCCACCAGATGCTGGTGCACTGTCATCTGATTTATTTCACCATGTTGTTTCCCTATAGTTAAATGGTCTTCATGTGGAATTATTAGTTATGCACGTTTTTCATAAAGTTTGGAATGGCACAATTGAGATCTGAATCTTCTATAACGTGTTTTGCTAAAAACCTGCTAATGTAGTTTTAAGGACTATGGGAGTTTGTTTTCTTTCCAGAGAAGCTTAAATCAAAACTATGAATGGGATACGATCAGTCTATGTTGAGCAAATTATTTTTGAACGTCAAACGCTTGACTCTCCTTTATAAATCTTTCTGTTTTTTTTAGTTGTTTTAAAAAAGGTGGAAGATAAGAATATTTCGTGCAATAATACTTTCCTCTAGTCATAAACTCTTATTCCCATTTCTCCATGCATGAATGAATATTTTGTACCTAGGAGTGCTGTTATTATACTGAATCTCAAGGTTGCAATAATAAGATCAGACAGCTTCAATCAGCTGCTTTCTCATATGGAAATCAAATGTAGCAATGACTAACAGAACTAAATGTCACATGTTATTTATAAAATTTCATGATTTTCACACTCGAAGGAGGAGGAGAACAGGTATGTCCAATTCAAAGCGCCGTCTTGCCGCATCTCTTGGCTGCGCTGTGACGTGTCAGTGGCCATAAGCGTAGTTGTAATGCGCATGGAGCCACAAGGAGAAAGTTTCGTAAGCTTTATTAATTTTCAATCGAAATAACAGAGCCAGTTTTGAGTAAATAATTTTTAAGTAAAAATTGTTCAAGCATTCAACTATTTTTCAAAATAGATCAAAATGTATGTAAAATATATGGGCATGAACGGGAATATGACATTTTTTCTTTTTGATTGGAGGTTTAAAGACCACCGTGAGCATCTCAATGGGCTATAAGCAGTCGCCCGTCCCTAATTTAGGGTCACTGGTTCCAGGGAAGTGAGAGAACCAGTGTCGTAAGACAAACACAACATATATGCCTCACCGGGATTCGAACCCGGACCCCTTACGGACGAATGATCAGAAGCCAGTGCCTTAGACCACTGCGCCACCGGGGCGGCGGAATATGACATGAATACTGTTTGATGTTTTTCTGCTGAGTATCTTTTTTTTCCAAAAACACACTGCAATGGCTTTTAGGAGCTGGGTAATCTACAGTTCATTACGTTGAATCAGTCATTCACCAATTTTATAAAATTAGCAATTTGTTTTCTTTCAGGAAAGAAATACTCTACAGCTTTGCTTACTTACGTTGTTAGATAGCATCTGGGCAGCTAAAACTACCTCTCTGTCTCATGGAGCCTCTTACATTTGTGTGGATCCATTTTTTTATGAAACACCTTTAATTCTGAGCTATTATGTTCCAGAAAAAGATCAAATACCTCGCGAGTGAAGGTTCCACACTGGAGCGTGTTCCGCGTTCTAATATATGATTTCGGAGAAGGTTAATTAGATGTGGCACATCATCAAACATTATTTTTTTTATTTGCATCTACTGCATTTGGAATAGAGGACAATATTCGGGTTATTCCAAGCTGCCGCCAAACCTTGATATCCCCTCTCCCTCAAAATCACGTACCATTCCATGCATTAAATAACCCGTTTGCTCAATGGCTCAAATTTTCAGTTAACCGCTTTCGATTCATCTGCTTATCAAAGAAATAATATATTGGTTGTTTCCAAGCTTTCCATATGCCTCTCAGCATAACTATTAAAACGTTACTATGCGGTCCTAAAATTTTATTCCTAGCAGATCATAACAATATCTGAAATCAACGCTCATTTCATCAAAGATAAAACTGAAACTCTCTCGTATTCAGTTAGGTGTATAGCATTCATTTTCATCACCTTCAAAACTGGCTCAATCAAACCATCGAAAAATGCAAATTTACCACACCACCGTTTCAGAGAAGAAATGTTTAGAAGCCGTATGTGCATTTTATTTTTGAGGAAAATATATGCTTTTCGGGAAATAACATGCAAAATAAGTGTTTGACTTATATATTGTTCATTCCATTTTGCTGGTCTGTTTTTTGACACAAGTATTTGAATTTTCACTTCAGTGAAACAATGGCCAAGTAAATTTATGATAGCTAGCCACCTTTCGCTCTTGCTCAGCAAATTTCTAGTCTTGTATTTGCGTTTCAAAATAATAATTTCCGTTTCAAGCTTCTTTTCTCGAGGTAAGAACATTATTTTGTAATTACCAACTGTTTTCTTACGTTTGATAATTCTTCCCGTCGTGAATTATTTTCACTCTTCAGTTGCATTATATATTTTTTCTGACATTTTCACTTCTCATATAACGTTGACGGTGATAAATGTTACTCAGGATTGTTGTCACTTTCATTGTGACCTGATATGATTCGAGGTTTAATTGGCGATATACTTTCAATTTTTTGCTCCTCCATCTGATAAGATATATTTTAGATAGTGCACGGCATCTTTTCTTAGTTTTGTTCTACGAAACAAGTTCAGCAGTTCGTTTCTAATATTCCGCTCGTAGTTCGAGACATCAAAATGTTCTGAACACATTCGAGCTTTCTTTGCATCGAATACGTATTTATTTTCGATAGAATTTCGCTACCTATTACTTCAATAAATCTCAATCCGATGGGAAACATAGTATGTAACTTCTAACTTCCTTTTCTTCGAACTGTGATTACGACAAAGGGCAACAGCGTATTCAGGTATTTTCAAGATAGTTGTACGTAACACAGAAAACAAATGAAGAAAAACAATGGAAGAAAAGGACATAGCAGGTCTAAAATTGACAAAGAAATGCAGCTAGTAATCGATACTACAGCACAAGAGTCCCAATGACACCGAATACTCTAGAGATGTCGTTTATGGCCTCTGTGATGTCACACTCTAGCTCGTAGGAAGACCGGCTGCCGTCGGCAGCGAATCAATGGAGATTGGACCTACCTCTCCTCTCTCTAAGTACCTTGTTCTGCGGTACGGCATTTCATCAGGCTTCGACACACATCCGCAATTCGATGGTTGTTACAGGCAGTGAGGCCATGCCAGTCAGTCGTTGCGCGAAGGCTCCCTAGGCGTTCGCTATAGGTGACAAATCTGGCAAGCGAGCAGGTCAGGAAAGACGAGCTACTTGATGCACACATAATACGTCTTGTACAGTACGAGCAACATGGTGTCGTTCACTGTCTTGCTGGGAGACGGTTCCCGAGATTCTTCTGTAAGAAGTGTAGAATTTCAGCTTCCAACACATTCGTGATGTAGTGTTTTCTGTTCTATGTGCCTCTGATGCGTAGTAGGCGAGGGTGGGAATGAAACGCGAAAGCGCCGCACATCATCCCGCTTGGCGTGGGACCAGTATGTCGCTGCACAATGCAGCCTTCCAGATGCCGTTCACCACAGTTTATGCGAACACGGATGCGCCAGTTGTGATGCATTAATTTGAATTTGGACTCGTCTGAAAACACAACCCGCTCCCATTCAGCACACCGGTTTCGAAGTTAGCAGCCCAACCGTAATCGCTGGAGCCTAAGCTTCAGAGTCAGCGGAAGTCGCAGCAGTGGAAGGCGAACAACGCGGACTTACGGCAACGTGTAACCATGCTCCGCTGCTGAGCAAGTGTCGTGTATCGTGTTGTGCGCGACGTCACTTTCGTACGGAACAACTGTCTTTCTCCCTGTTTGGTCGTTCAATTTCGAGCTCCAGACCCAGCACGACGATCCGTAGAACCAACTGCTGTCTATAACTGTAGTTGCGTTACGCCTAACGAGGGTATCACGGTGGGGTAAAGTACCTTCTCTGAGTTCAAGGATTCTAACTCTCTGAAACTCTGTCAATTGTGTGTATGGTAGTCGCGTTTTCCTACGTGGCATGTTTACACCTTAACAACTGCGTACGGTCGAGTTCAGCGATCAAAAGTTTAAACACCTGCTCTCTGTATGCCTTCTTTTATAACCCCTTGTGTGATGCTTCCGAGGGTGTTGCGCGCGCCTGACGTTTGCTTGTGCTCTGCAATTGTAGTCATTTGCATCTCCCATGATTCCCTATCCACCATGCAAATTTCATGCAAATCCGAGCATTTCTTTAAAGGGGTGCAATTTCTATTAACAGCAATATACAATAAATCCAGGTTCATTAAATCGCTATAATAACCGTAACGTAAATGAGAAAACACTAGCACAGTATATCTTCCCCAATTTTCATACTACACACACTAAATCCGGACACTTTCTTAATAATATATCAACAACTGCTACTAATCAGGTTCACTTTAGGAATTAAACTTTTTATTTACACATCTGCACAACGTGGAAAGTGATATTTATCAGTATATTAAAACTGTGCGAACTCGAAATTCCTTTTAACATACATAACTAAATATCCCCCCCCAATCGTACTTTATCAGAAATGCCTCTCGCATGTAGATGTGATAAAAGTTGACTTCGTTAAGTTTACTTTTAAAACACATACGTACTTTAAAATCTTCGTTTGCCTTCTTGCAGTAAATCTTTTGAAACATTTATTACTAACATTTTTGTCTTAATAATAATGTTTTCCACAGTATGGTTGATATTTGTAGAAAGCGAATGTGTGTTTGCTACATTAAAATAACCAACACAAACTGACAGCCGTTAACAAGAGCGTGTTACTGCACCAATCTAAGAAAAATTAAATTTCGTTAGTTTATTGTGAAATTCTAAATTTCGAGGAACTCTTTGGAATAGCGGCTCAGACAAAGCTGTCAGATCACAAACCTTGTCGGCGTTAATATCTCAAGAAACCGCAAAAGCTTGTTGCTATTTAATCATTTTTAAATAAAGATTAATCATTTCTATGGACCGTAAACAGCAGATCAGAACATGGAAAAATAACCTAGTGTGGGAAATGAATTCGTTGAAATGTTGATATGAGAAAAAAATATCTTTAAACACGTCAGAAAAAAAGCTTATGATTTTCTGTTTTGGGAATACACTGCTGGTTTATACGCAAAGTGCAGAAGACGTGTTTCAACTTGACAAAACCAGAAAATAAATAGTATCATTCATCATATTACACGTCTAATTATGTCCATGTATGAATGACAAAGATTAATGTGATAATAAATTGCAATATACGTAAATAAATGATTCAGTGTTCTTTAAATAGATTATTTATGTATGTAGACAACATATTTCAGAATTTTTGAAATAGTAGTTAAATTAAATTGGCCTCGTCCGTAGAGTTTCTAAGTAATTTAACTTATCAATTTAGATAAAACGGAATACATTAATCTGCGCTTTTCTGAAAGTTAGGATTCATAAGATTTAGCATTTTTTTAATACATAGATTTAGGTATTTTGATACATTTTACTGTGAACACAGTTCTATCCTGGAGAAAATTTATGTTAATCTATTATTCACTAACGTAACACCATTTCACGATACTATTACGAAATTCTTTGTCATCTGAAATACAAAGCTTTCCAGCAAGGCACACTATAATAACTGTGCCTCCGGCGGGGTACCCTGTATCCCTCTTTCCCGAAGGCGAGGGAGTCACAAAGATTTCAGTTGTGAAATCAAATGAAACTTTTGAAATCATTTAACTATAAAGGAACGGTATCAAAATCAGTCACTACCGAGAGAAACACCACATCCGATCACACAATAATAGGGTAAGGTTGCGCCTCGTGAAATTTACTAGGTAATACTGACCCCTTAAAAAACTAAACAAAACTAATTTACGAAATTTGTTTTGAAATTAAAAAAAAAATTATTATAAGGGACGTATTTATAACGTGATCGAGCCACAGAAAAATATACCAAAGTTAAATATTCTTTTAAAAGATAATTCCCCTGCCAAAACACAAATGTTGGAAAATTGCTGTCTACCAGCTGGCAGTGATAAGTCACTGCTGGCTGAAATCTGCCACTTACGGTACGGTAGTGGTCCGTTGGTGGCAGCGACCGATGTCTCACTGAGTGTCTGTCGCAGTCAGTGTGTCTGTCAATGACTACAGCAGACTGTCACACAATTCTGTTCAGCAGTCCTGCATGCAAACTAAATAAGATGTCAATTTTATGCAGCCGGTGGACAAGTTACTCTAGAATGATTGTCTTATGCTCTTCTATAACAACAGTTATCGCTTGTCTTGGTTAAATTAAGATTACATACAACCTTTTTGTTTAACATGCAGTGCATGATTAACATCAATTAAAGTTTACTCAGCAGTAACAGACAATAAATTGAGTTACGGAATATCATATTAACATCTGATGGCCCTTACCTAGGCCACTGAGCATGCTGTTAAATGCACTCTGAGAACGATTTGCACATTCATTGAGGAGAAACTTTAATCAGATGCATGCTTTAATAAGATATATTTTTCTACTGACCAACGCAGTCCACAGTTGCTTTTCTCGGTATCAATAAAATGTATTCGTCTGACATTGCATATTGTAAATAAATAATGTACACCTAGGCAATCCTAAATATGAATAAAGACGTGCCTAAACTCCGGTTTTTGGGCGGGAGACTCCGGATGTTTAGCCCGTCCTCCCGCCTTTCGGATAAATGTCACATTTTCCCGATTTTCGCCGATAATTACCCGTTACTGTGGTCGAAATTCTATCAACCACCGCCTTGTAAACTCCATAAACGCCATATTTCTCCAAATTAATAAATAAACGCTTTTCAAACTGTGGTTTAGAAAGACAAAATGTTTTAAATGAAAAAACTGCAGAGTTATATTAAAATAAAAGTGGGTAATGTATGCGTTGTAATAAGAATAAAAAAAAACAATTAATGTGTAACTTCTGAAGTTTCAATGGCTTCTGGCAAAAACTAGAACTGAACGTTATATTGTAGCATCTCAATCACTGCAAAAATGTCATTCACTTCTTTTAAAAATCGGAAAAAAATTGCTTTAGAAGAATGTCTCAAATTCCGATTGTCGTACAAAGCGTTCACAAAAGAGCTAAGCCTCTTTGGCACTAATATGCCTGGAAGGTTCATTGATTGACAGATGGGAACTTCCCTCCTTTCTCCTTGCAGTTCTTTCCTTCAACACCGACGCCTCAATATAGCCGCGCGCATTCTAAGTTATGATAAACAGTTGCATCGCAGCGGATTCGCTCAGCACTAAAATGGAGTAGTTAGGGTTGGCCTGGCCTTGTAATGAAAGGCGATGTTAGACGATGCTTTTTGTCGCCTTCCGCATAATCTAAAGAAACGAAAAGCAGCTGGAGGCCATGTTATTCCCAAAAAGGAAAAACAGCTGGAGGCCATGTTATTCCCAAAAAGGAAAAACATCCGGGCCATTTTGCGTTTTCATTATCTTACGGAATCGACGTATCTGAAAACGAATTTCAGTAGTGGGTGTTGATTTTCGCATTATTTTCTTTTCTTTCTTTACTCCAGAACTTTTAGTGGTTGGTAACAACAGCGCTCTGGCTGGTTTGTTTTTGTTTCAGGATTTCGATACTGACGTATTCTCTCGATAGATTGCAATATCGGAAACAAAATATGCGACTAGTTTTAACTAAACCTACACTCAAGATTATCCGTCCATTATTGCTTCTAAAAAGGGAAGTGCATATGCGTTTTGTATAGAATGCCTCTCCGACATTTGTATTCTTCATGGTACAAAGAGTGATATTGTGTAACACTTGAAGGGACAAAAACGAAATGACGTCAGTCAAAATTTCTTTCTGTAAGTTAAACAGGCACCAATGAAAATAAAACAGACACTATTTTTTAATTCAAAACACTTGACAGGCACAAATAAATACTGCACGTACATTACACAGGATGGAATATGTACATATATTGCTCTTTTCCTAGTCTAAGGTTAGAAAATCTATTTCTTCCTTATATGAATTTTATAATTGGCAGAGAACCTTTGAACGTAGGTCACTTTCTGCCTGAATAAAATTATTTGAACTGAAAGACAGTTTGTACGAGGCGTGTTCAACAAGAAATGTGTCAGCACAAATGTCTCGCAAAACTTCTGGCTTAGCATCCAGTCAGACGGAAAATGATTCTATGTACGTTTAACTTCCTTCTACTGCACAATAGAACCTTGTACACCTCTTTGTTAGTCTATAATTGTGTTTAAAATTGATGACTCTGTTTTCACTGTATCGACGGGTGTAAAAACCGATTGGTTACATAGATGTGAACTCATGAAAACGTACCTTCTAAGGAAATGTATGTTACATGAGTGGCATTTCATGGATGTGGAATTTTGGACATCCTCACTGTTCGTCTTTCGGTAAGAAAATCAAAGGACGTTGGGTAAATGTTGGCCGTAAAGAATCAGCTGCGTTGTGGGATGGCCGTAATCTCCATTTGCGATTTGAACATGCAAAAGTTTGATGTGGTCCTCAAGTAAAATCCAGGAATAGCTCAGAGAACCACAGCAGATAACCTAAACATAGCTTTGGAAATGTCAATGACATTGTTATCGTTTTAGGGTACAGCAAAGTGCGTAATCGTTGGGTATCGCGTCACGTAACCACTGAAATGAAGAAATCAATACTTGAAACATGACAAAGGTTGGATGCTCGCGATGAAAAACGTGGAAGTGTATTTCTCCAAAGCATTGTGATTGCTGATGAGATTTGGTTTCTTCATTATGATCCAGAAATGAAAATTTAATCACTGGAACTCTGTACCCTTCTTCTGCTAGAGCGAAAAATTTCAAAACTCAAATTTCCGCCAGTAAATGCGTACTCATTCTGTTCTGATAATATTAAGACATTTTTCATCAGGAGTACATGGTCAAAGGTACAACTATCTACACTGAGAACTACGCACACACTTCAAAATTGTTAAAGCAAATAAAACAAGTCAGTAAAATCATGCAATGCATTGATTACGATACGCTTTTCAACATACTAGAAATCATTACTCAAGTTATGAGGATAAGGGCTGTGGAATAAATCTCGCTGCTGTGCCCTGACCTTTGATCCCAATTCGATGTTATTCAACAGAATTAGTTTTTCGGTATACCTCCGGAACAATATGATATAGTTTTGTCGCAATCGAAGTATTTTTACATAAGTTATGATTGGTAAGGGCAATTGAATGAATCCAGCTTCTATGTCCTGACCTTTTACCCTATTTCGATGATATTCAACACAATTGATTCGGTATACCTCCGAAACAACATGATAATGTTTTGTCGCAATAGAAGTATTTTTAAGCAAGTTATGATGTTTAAGGACAATGAAATTGATCCATCTCATATGTCCTGACCTTTGACCCCATTTCGTCCATTTTCAATAGCGTTCGTCCCCAGGTGGTCCCCTACCACATACCAAAATTTCATCGAAATCAAACAACTTTTACGTACGTTATCGTGCGGACGGACAGACAGATAAACAGACAGCTAGACTGGCAGGGAGACGTAAAAAGCTGGAGCATATACGCTTCTTCAACCTGCGGTTGGAAAGCCTGAAAAAACCGTGTGCATGGGGAAAAATCTAATGATCTTGCAACTGAACAACGCCGAACCTCAAGCAAGTTCTTTCACTTCAGAGGCCATACAGAACATATGGTTTGAATTTTGAACAGCCTACCAACAGCCCATATATGGGGTCGTCTGCCTTCTGGTTGCTTTCTTATCTCAAGAAACATCTGAAAGGGATTCACTTCACCTGTGAGGAAGATGTTCAAGCAGATACGAAGAAATGGTTTCTAGAAAAATCTTAAAGGTTTTACAGAGAGAGGCTTAAAATTCATTAAAAGTTGGCATGTCTGTACAGAGCGTGAGGGAGACTGTGTAGAAAAATAAAATATGTGATTTAAAGTAGAAGTTCTGAGCTCTGATCTTGTTTCGTTTGAGTTTGATATCTTGCCAATGGGAGTGTAGATAAATATAGATGCGGAAGCTATCCAACGTCCATATGTAAAAATGACCAAAAAATATTGATAGCCGCTTGAATTAACGCTTTTCATGTAATTCCCTAAAACCACAACTACACGATTGTCTTTTTAAAAATTGCAGCTAGTTTACAATCGTTTAGCGAATTTTAAATACAGCAAAACGCCTCAGTGGGTTTTCTAAAATTATTTTTGAATAAGAAATAATTTTTTCTCATATATTACTGTATTAAAAATCTCACGATATTTGTAGAAACAAACGAAGCACATTCATATTTATTTTTCCGGGTTCATATTAGTTTTAGTCGATCCTTTTACCAGAACACCGAAAATTCAGATTCTACTTATAGTACGCACATCATAATACAAAGTTGTACGAAACATAGTTCCACCTGTAGCCCTCTTTTAAATGTAGCATTTTATTGTGAACACCTGGTGCAATGTTAACCGCATGCATATAGCATGCCTCCAGGGTATACTACAATATATCTGAGCAATAGTTCCACCTATTGAGTGATATAAATAGTTCCATATTACAAAAATATATGACCGTTATTTTCTCTTAAAAATATGGTAATTAAATATGGATAACAGTAACAAAGTTTATCACTGATAATGAGCATGCCTCCAAAAAGGTATTCAAATAAGGCAGATCTGAACTTTCACTGTACATTAATCAAGCACGCTGTTCAGATCACAGAACGTATGTTTAGATTAAACTTGGGATTAAGCTATTGTAATTACGAAAATCCACGGCATCTAAGTAAAACGTTGGTGATATACAAGCGCTTCCATTTTTTTCTGAATGAGATGCGTTAGAGTTATACGTTAACATTATACAGACTGCTTTGAGAATAAGTAAACTTGATGGACAATGGTAGATGATCAGACGGCTTTGGAATGCAAGCTGCACAATTTCCATTTCTTGGATATTTAGGCAAAGGTATCTGTGTGAGCCAATATAAGTTTCCTTTTCTTGTGGAAGACACATTACAAGCAGATTCAAATTCCAATTGCTAGTTTTGGTTTCATTTCTTTCATTATGACACTGCCTTTCATTTATGAAGATAAAGAAAAAAACTACATTTAACTAATTTCTTCATCTTTCACAGAAAATTCTAGGTAATTTTCGGGTGATCCCGATTTATTTATATGAACTTCAACGTGCCAGTATTGCTACATAAATTCGGCCTACAGTCTATCTACGGCGTTTATATGACACCAACAAAATGAGTGAAATTCTGAGCTGCATTACTTATTTCAATCACAGCACCTTGGCTGTTTGTAATTAATCAAATGAAATGCAATATGCCCAGAATCCTATAAATTCATTAACATCACGAAAACGGAGCTGATACTTTGTTTACCACTTGAAATTACAAATCGATTTCTGAATGACAGAAAAAACTGAATACTGAATACTGCAGAAATTTGAAAACTGCCGAGGAAAAGTTTAAGAAATTCTGGTAACGTTCTAAAGACCAAAGAGTAATGTAATTCGTTTCGTGAGAATGTACTTAAGATAAGATAAATATACCAAAATATATTAGTTATTATTAAAACAAAAGGCCCTGCTGTGTGTTCTATGACCATTTAAGAAATTCTACGGCGCATAAATCTTTTATAATAGCTTAAACACATAGTCGACAGATTCTGAAAATTAATCTTTATATTACACTTTCTCTTAATACTCGAAAGAAACCTATTTATTTTTAGTATTTTGATGAAAATGTGTTATTATAATATATAACTATGTCTTAGTTGTGTAACATTTGTTTGATGCATTCAATCTTCCTTTGAGGTGTGTAAACACTTCTAATTTGAAGCCAGCTACAATACTAACTGAGAGAATTTCCATTGCTTACGATGCCCACTCCAAGGATTTCATGGGACATATGGCGTCAGAAAATGATGCTTGAACCTACTGGGTTACTGCACTCTAACTACTGAGCTATTATACTGCTGACATGCTCAAGATCTTCCCCAATTTCTAAAATCAACCTTCTTCCTTCAAGGTTCGTGAGCGTTCTGAAGGGAACAATGAATGGAATGGGGACCAAAATCTAAATTAAATGTGTTTCTAAAATCTGAATGTATTACAAACAAAGAAAGACAAACAGGATTTCCAAAAAGTATACCAAACCTTATTAAATATTAGCAATACGAAAATTAGATAAATTGAGGAATAATGTATGATTTATATTATTCATTCATTTAATGGTATCTACGAGAGCAGCCTTTCTATTAAAGGTTTATACGTCAGTGCATTATACTTTTAGAAAGAAGCAAATTATCTCCGTTTAAAGGCATAAAATCAAATTGAAGTCCATTTCAAAGCAACCTGTAAAAAATAGAAGAGGAATTATTCGTGATTTCTGACACTTCGCAAATTTTTAGAAATTAGAAAGAAATATTTAAAAAATTTCGGTGGTGCTATGGTATGAGGCTGGTTCAGCTGGTACGTTGTGAATCCCCTGGTTGCTATTAATTGTCTGGCCCCATGAATTTCCTTTCCTGATCTGCCGTTTGCACGACTGGGTACGCGTGCGATGTTTATCTAAAAAATGTTGCGAAAAGTATGTACTGTGTGATGGAAACAAGCCGGTGGAAGAATTGTAACGCTTTGAGCAATGTTCTTCTGGGAATTCTGGGTCCAGTCATACTTGTGCTGGAAACTGTGACGTTCATCATCTACCTAAACGTGATTGCACATTACGTGCATCTTTTCGTGACAAATATATTTCCCTGTAACAGTGCCTTTTATTTTAAAAAGGTAATGCGCATTGATACATTGCCCGGATTCTTCTAAAAAGGTTCGCGGGAGATGAGAAAGACATCCCGGTGTTGCATTGGTCTCCAATTTCGCTAGACATGAAAACAATCCAGTACCTGTGGATTTTGTGGAAACTGCGAATCTGACCTGCTGGGACTGAAACACGTAATGTACATGAGCTAAAGGATGCGTTGGTAATGAGCTGCTGCCAGACATCAAAAGACAGCTTTTGAAGCGTTGTGGCGTTTATTTCTTACCGGCGGTCAAGAGCTGTTTTGGCCGCACGCAGAAGAGCAACTGTTTAGGCCTGCAATTATAATGTTTTAGCTTTTGGTGTGTATATTCTAAAAGTACCATGACCAGCGCAGTAAAATTAATGCCTTGTGGTTTATCACACGAAATACTTATTTTCCTCATGCCGAACTTTGTTTTATATTTTCACTTGTTTATATTACTTTCTATTGCTTTATGAAGAGCTAAGTGCTATTACCACTTGTTTATATTAAAAGCTCCAGGAAAAGATGGAAGTACTGTAGACATCATACAAGAAGCAAGTGAAGAAATCGAACCAGTACTCGCCCCAATTTTTTTTTTTTTTGATTGGAGGTTTAACGACCACCGTGAGCAACTCAATGGGCTATAAGCAGTCGTCCGTCCCTAATTTAGTGTCCCTGGCTCCAGGGAAGGGAGAGAGCCAGTGCCGTTAGACAAACACAACATCCATGCCTCACCGGGATTCGAACCCGGACCCCTTTCGGGAAAATGATCAGAGGCCATCGCTTAGACCACTGCGACACCGGGGCGACCCCAAATTTTCACTCGATGCCTTAGTGAAGGGAAGATTCCTGAGGATTAGAACAACGCTACAATGATCCTGCTACATAAAAAAGGAGACATTGAGGATCTCAGGAACCACATACCTATGAGCCTCCTTTCAGTGGTTTATAAAATATTCACTAAAGTTCTTTCACACCGCTTGAAGGTAACACTGGACATGGCTCAACCGAGAGAACAAGCTGAATTCAGGAGTGGCTACAGCACAATAGATCGTATCCACGTACTGAGTGAACTAATTGAAAGAGCGAGGGAATATGAACTTCCATTGTGCACGGCTTTTATCGATTATGAAAAAGGCTTTGATTCGGTGAAACCATCAGCAATTACAATGGCTCTGAAATCCCGCGGTATTGAAGATGCATACATTAATATTATTAATAACATCTATGAAAATTCAAGTGCAAAGATTCGGCTGTTTGAAAATACAACACACATAAAAATTGGAAAGGGAGTGAGACAAGGTGACACCATATCTCTGAAGCTCTTTAATGCCACATTGGAAATTGTCTTTAAATCACTGAACTGAGATAACAAAGGGATGAAGATTAATTGAGATTATCTAACCCACCTTCGTTTCAGTGATAACGTAGTCATTTTTGCAACTAAGCCATCAGATATGCAGAGTATGATCCAGGAACTTGCTGACAAGAGTCAAGAAGTGGGATTAAAAATGAACTTTCAGAAGACCAAAATGATGTTCAATGCTTTTACAAGAAATTAAGATTTATCGATTGATGGAGAAACGCTGGTGATAACAGACACATACGTTTATCTTGGACAGCAGATATTAAGTCAGAGTCACATTCATGAAGAAATTAATCGGCGTACAAAACTTGCCTGGAGAGCTGTTGGAAGAAACAGCATAATTTTCAAGAGCAATATGCCATTATGTCTTAAAAGAAAAGTGTTTGATCAATGCATCCTTCCAGTACTTACGTATGGTGCAGAGAAGTGGACCTGAAATAAAAGAGACATACAAAGGCTGCAGACAACTCAAAGAGGCGTGGAGAGGTGCATGCTTGGTGTAACCAGGAGAGATAAGACGAGAAACTCGTGGACCCGAAAAATGAGAAGAGTGGAAGACATCATGATCAGAGTTAAATAACTGAAATGGCAATGGGCTGGACATACTGCCAGAAACACAGACCATCGATGAACAGCCGAAATTTTAGATTGGATTCCAAAGGACAGGAAAAGACCCAGAAGAAGACCACATAAGAGATGGGTGGATGAAATTCGAAAGAATGCAGGAGTAACATGGTGGAGACTGGCACAAGACAGATCTTTGTGGAGGAGACTTGGGGAGACCTTCGTCCAGCAGTGGATTGATAATGGTTGACAGTGATGATGCTGATGATGCTATTACTTTAAAGCATCGACTATTTTTACGATAGTCGCAGTTACTTATTAGACACAGAACAGAAAATGAGGAAATATTATTTCATATACAGTCAGTTACGTTCATTGTACTGTATTCGGGAAATTTAAAACATTTTATTGTGCAGATTTTATTGCTTGTATTTAGAATTTTAAATGCTTTCCGGCTGAAAATACTTCATATGATTTTGGAGGAATGATAACCTCTACCAGTTGCACAAATTTTCTGTACCGTTTTCTTATATCGCATTAACTGACTTTCTCGTCCGATTACGACTTTTCGGATGAAATCCGACTTTCTAGAAAGTAGTGATGCTACAATACAATGATAAAATTAATTTCGTGGCAATAATTAATTAATTTATTTCTTAGATATTTTACAGCAGACGTTTGCCAACCCGAAATATGAAATATTGGAAAATTGTAAATATTTTACAAATGCACTGGATTATGGCTCCATGTTTTCACATTCATCTTAGACTAGAATATTAGCAAGTATTCTCAAAATACATATTCGTAAGTATTAAGAAGAAACTAACTGCCCAGCTTTTGCACTAAGGAAAATAAAGTAAAAAACAGATGTATAAATAAGTATTCTTGATTCCAGACTAGGAAATATAATAATAACCGCAATAACTTTGATCCTTAGAATCACTCGAACCCACCTGAAAAGTATAACATATATACACTGACGGAAGAAAAAGATCCCAGCACCACGAAAAAATAGTTGTAGAGGAATGAAATGGCGGCAATACATTTGTATAGGTAACGTATTTAGTCGATTAAGGTTTCAAGATCACAGCTTATTGTAAGCGCGAGAAGAGCCATTTTAAATGTGAAATGCTGGTACACTAATAGCCGATGTAACCGCCAGAATGTTGAATGCAAGCACGCAAACGTTCATGCATTGTGTCGTAGAGGTGCTGGATGTCAGTTTGTGGGATGGAGTTCCATGCCTCTTGCACTTGGTCGGTCAATACAGGGACGGTCAATGCTTTTTGGCGGTGACGCCGGAGTTTTTGTCCAATGATGTCCCATACGTGCTCGATTGGTGAAAGATCTGGTGATCTAGCAGGCCACTGCAACATGACGACACTCTGTAGAGCATGTTGGGTTACAACAGCGGTATGCGGGCGAGCGTTATCCTGTAGGAAAACACCCCTGGGATGCTGTTCATTAATGGCAGCAAAACAGGTTGAATCACCAGACCGACGTACAACTGTGCCGTCAGGGTGCGTATGATATACACGAGAGTGCTCCTGCTGTCATAGGAAATTGCTCCCCCAAACCATAACTCCAGGTGTAGCTCCAGTGTGTCTTGGCCGCTGACAGGTTGGTTGTAGGCGCTCACCTGGCCTTCTAACCAACACACGGGCATCATTGGGCAACCAGGCAGAACCGGCTTTCATCAGAAAACACAACAGATCTCCACTGTGTCTTACAATGAGCTCTAGCTTGACACCACTGACGTCGCAAACGGCAGTGGTTTGGAGTAAATGGAATGCACGTTACAGGCGTCTGGCTCGGAGCTGTCATTCAAGTAACCGATTTGTAACAGTTCGTTGTGTCACTGTGGTGGCAACTGCAGCTCGAATTGCTGCCGCAGACGCGGTACGATGCGCCACGGCCATACGCCGTACACGGCGGTCTGTCCTCTCAGTAGTGCCACGTGGCCAGCCGGAACCCAGTCTTCTTGGGGCATTACCTTTTCTTGACCACCGCTGCCAACAATCATGCACAGTGGCTACATTCCTGCCAAGTCGTTCTGCAATATTGCGGAAAGAAAATCCACCTTCTCGTAGCCTTATTACACGACCCCGTTCAAACTCCGTGAGCTGTTGATAATGGCTTCTTCGTCTTCTTAAAGGCATTTTTGACTAACATCAACACCCTACGTCGAATCTCAACGATAACTCACGCTCACGAACGTCACAGCGCGTATTTACAGCAAACCAAATTTGCGTCAGCGCCACACGTATGTGCCGAGCGCGAAATTTGCATAGACGTCATCTTACAGATGTACTCTCACCGCGTACCAACTGTCGTTTTTCTAACACTACCCCTTCTTGGTGTTGGGATTTTTTTCCGTCAGTGTATATACATGTCCTCCCTGTATATGTCGGGAACAGATAGAACACTGCAATTCGTACAAAAGAAATCAGAATCCGTGCAGCGTATCACTTTCATCTGACGTGATCCTCAAAATGTGATATTGTACTGTGGTGGATCATCTTTGAAATCAGTCACACCATACCTAACTGAACAATTAAAGTTTCGGAAGAAATGCATGGATGCTTCCTGTCTTCTGTTGTACAGCGAAAGTAAGTACAGATTTTAATGGAGCCCTGTTAAAAAAATAACAATATTGAATGAATAAATTATTATACAAAAATATGCAAAACAGATGGAAGGCGTTCACTCACCTGGAATGATGAAACAGGAAAATAATATAAAAGATCATGTCTGTACGCACTGGAAACCACTCATAGAATATACCAGTCAAATTCGTGGAAAAAAAACCAGTCAATGAAAATCAGTCATGTCATGACTGGGACCTCAGTAGGTTTACCTTGAACCTACCGTTGTTGCGATGAAGGCCGGTTGTTCAATTATCACATATTTTGAACTGTTGAGATATCCACGTACAACCGTCGCACGTGGATACTACGTCAAATACAGCAAACCTTCCAAACAAATGGGAAACTGTGGCTGAAGACATGAAAGTGACTATCAAGGTGAGCTCAGACTGTTTCTCATAATTGTAAGGAATTGGAAGGCTGCCATGGAGCAGGTAACGTTGGAACTTCATGCTGGCACTGCACAAGGGTTATTTAAAGGAAAAATAGCCAACGGATATAACAAAATGAATTAGTTTACCACGGCAGCTTCGACAAAGTGTCGGTGGCACCACTGGAGTTATGACGCATGTTAAATTGGACACTGCGATCACTCAAGACAGAACCAGATGGCCTTTGTACAGGAATTAGTGCAGTTGTTCGGTCCATCCAGAACATACGCTGAAAGACTATGACTTGTACCATGGAAACGGTAATCTATTACAGTAGACGTCCATGTCGTACCACCTTGTTGACTGCAAGGCACGGAAATATCAGGCTGCAGTTAGGAAAGACGAAGTGAAATTAGAATACGAAGGATTGAAAACGAGTGATGGATCTATTGAATCACTGCTTCAAGTCTATCGTGCAGATGGAAGTGTGCTCGTGGGATACACATTACGCGAAGCGATTACGCAAATTCGGAAATTAGGTCACACACGGATATGGAGGTGGAGATTTTGCACTCGCGTCGATAGGATGCTTTGTACTCTTCGGGACCACCGTTCCTTGCACTAGATATAAGAACATGAACATTTCGTCTAATCAGCGGCACTCGTTCGGGAGTATACCCTTTTCCCGTCATCTTTCCATGGGAAACGATCACTTGTCATATTTCCAGTGTGGTGAGAAATTTGCTCAATGAGCAATAAAGTGAGTGTACTCCATTGGAATAGCCTAATTCATTGCCAGCTGTCAAACCCCATTGTGAATTTTAGCGAGCAATTAAAAAGATCTGTTGGAGACCTCCAAAATCCTCCGACAACTGTGGATGATCTTCGACAGCAGATGCTCCCTTCATGACCAGAAATTCCATTTCCGTGTTTTCAACAATTGACTATTTTCTAAAATGTCTGGGTGCTGTCGTGAGGTCAAAAACTCCAGGAAAAGATTTATGAATTTGTTTCCAAAAAAAAATAATCTTTATAGCTTACAGGTAGTATTATATCGGAAAACTTCTATATTTACATAAGGAAATTATTAATTCTCTTTCCCTTGTTCAATGTCAAAGAATTAATTAATAAAACGGGTGCTAACCTGCAAATAAATACTTAACATCAAACATACTGCAAGACATGTTAAAATTTCTTGAGCAGTTTGACTATTTTTATCATTATATCAGAATACATAACACTTGTAGAATAATGTAGGATATTCCACAATTCTTACGTGTTGTGATGCACTGGTAAAGTACCTAAAATCTTGAATTTCTGCTTTTGTTTTCCAGCAGGAATGCAATGTTTTGGCAGGTTAATTTTTGTTATATTTTGTTAACTGCCAGAAAGGATGAAAAATAATTGTGATCAGATGTAGTATATGTAAGAGATGGTTAGGCAGGAGTTATAGATGTATTCTATGCTTTCTAGATACAGTATATGTAAGAGATGGTTAGGCAGGAGTTATAGATGTATTCTATGCTTTCTAGATATAGTATATGTAAGAGATGGTTAGGCAGGAGTTATAGATGTGTTCTATGCTTTCTAGATATAGTATATGTAAAAGATGGTTAGGCAGGAGTTATAGATGTATTGTATGTAAAGAATGGTTGATGGGAAGAATGAATTGTTCATGGGAAGAACAAATTGTCAAAGCGATGGTTGAAGATGAGTAAGAATTTAGCTTTCCCTTCGTTAACGTTTTCATAAAGCCAGTGTCTAAGTTTACAGTTTAGTTTGGTTTTGGATTACACCAGCATTCGCTGTAGAATTGCTTGATGCTAGTCCTTGAACCTGTCAGACATTTCTTTTCTGAAATTGCAGTCTTTTAATGTGCTTTTATTGGGCAAGTATTTCATAGCTTTATCAGTTAATTTCTTTTTACTTATTTGTATGGTGTGTAAATATTTAGGCAGGAAAATATACAGTTGATAAAAAAACACAAATATATAAATTAAATAACATACCAGAAGGCCACCCTTTGGACTTTTTATGGTGCGTGATCTCCTCTCATTGTGAAACATTAATGACAGCGTCAAGGCATGCTGTTCAAAATGGAGTCAATATTTTCTCAGGGCAGTCTGTCGTACTGCTGTGCAAGAGCACTTCTCCGATCCTGTACGTTTGTTGGAGGAGATCTGAGTCTAGCCACTCGTCTCCCTAAAGCGTCTCATAGGTGCTCCACAAGATAAAGATCCGGAGACCATGCTGGACCATCCATGACTGCAACATCTTCAATTTCAATGTATTCCAGAAGAAGTCGTGCCGAATGAGTTCGGCCATTGTCCTGCATTAAAATAAATTCTGGCCGGACCGTAGCTCCGTACAACCTTGCGTAAGGTACCACAATGAAATGTCAATACAGGATAGCCTTGATGGAACCCCTGGAAAACAGGTGCAGGTCGGTTTGTCCGTTGCACATTATGCCTGTCCATACCATATAACTACCGCCTGGAAAGGCATGCCTCCCTTGCGTGTTTGTGTTGGATGGATGGTAAGACATGCCACCTTCTGTCCAGATGAATACACGTCCAGAATCTACGTTGAGTGAGAAATGCAACTCATCTGGGAAGAGAAAGTTAGATCACTGCTCCTGTGCAGATGTTTCCGAATCAACGTTATCGTTCTATCCTGTAGAACAGAACGATTACGTTTGACTAGAAAATATCAGCACTGGTCACTGGATAAAAGCAAGATTCTTTTGACTCGAGAACATCTTCACTGGCTATGGTTAAAGTTCAGAATTCTGCTGCTACACGACCCCCGCTTCCCGAAAAAAAAAACCACAGCGATTACCTAAAGTTGGTAACAAAGTTAAAAAGGTTTCAGTTCAAACACATGTACAAATTAAAATATACTTTCAAAATCTTTCGAACAATCATAGGTTGTAATCAAGTGCGTTAGTAATTGCGCAGACTCATGGAGTTAGACGAATGATAATCATTTGCACTTTGCAGGTGGTGGTAGAACCAAAGTACAATGCTCTGGCAAAGTATTCACCGGATAAGAGGTTTTCATGCTGGTGGAATAGTCGTAGGTAGTTCTTCGTTGCAACAGAGATGGTAAAAGTTATATATGTACACATTTTGTAAACGTTATACATGTATAAACTTTTACAGCGATCGTAAGAGTTATACACTGCTGTGCAAAAATTAAGGACGAAGAGGAAAAATTAGGATAACAGCGGAACGAGCAGGCGGAATGCACCAAAAAACCACTCAGGAAATAGACTAGGGTCCGGTACGGTAGGGCATGTGCATATATGCAGCATGTCGTAAGGGGGGAGGAGTGTCGGAAGAGTGTAAAGCACACGGAATGTGTACGTTCAGCAATTCGGTGAAAGCTATTGCACGGTGTACATCAGTTTGAACGACGTCGAGTTACTGCCAACGTGTGATATGGCCAGCAGAAAATCCAGTACACGACATCCAGATGGCTTTACCCGAGGTCGCGTCATTGAGAAGTGGGAAGAAGGTCGAAATGAGACTAGTGTGGCCGAGGAGTTCGGTATCGCTCTCAACAGCGCTTTACGAGCTTGGAGATCATTTCAAACGACAGTAATAGCTGTCCGAGAGTTTAGCATTGGTCGTCCACAAGGAACCACGGCGGCGGAAGACCGGTATATTGTCCTACAAGCGAGAAGAGACCGACGGCAGACAGCGAAAGAAATCGCAAGACACATGCATCAGACAACTGGGCGTCCGTTATCGCGTGTTTCCCTGTCCAGGAGGCTGCACAAAGGTGGTCTATTTGCACGATGACCAATACGGTGTGTGTGCCATTAACGTCTGCTCATCGGAGAAGCCGGTTTCTGTGGTGCCAGGAACACAAGACTGGACAAATCAGCAATGGGGTCGAGTTTTCATTACGGATGACAGCCGATTTAGTCTGATGAGCGATTCTGGACGTATGCACATCTGGAGAGAGCAGGGAACACGCAATCACACCTCCAACATCATCGAAAGGGACCGGATTGGAGGTGGCGGAGTTCTCGTTTGGGGTGGTGTCATGCTTGGTAGCCGTACTGACCTCCACATCTTTGAAAGAGGTTCAGTCACTGGTGTTCGCTATGTACCCAGGTTCTTCTGCCTCACGTGCGTCTGTTTACACGTCCTGTGTGTCCTGAGTTCCTCTTCATGGACGACAACGCTACACCTCATCGTACAGTGGCTGTCGCAGAGCTGTTGGAGAGTAAAGATATGAGCTGTTGGAGAGTAAAGATATTCAACGCATGGATTGCCCCACAAGATCCCCGGACATAAATCCAATCGAACACGTGTGGGACCTTCTCGGGAGGCGCTTGGCAGCACATCGCCAGCCGCCAGCAACGATTTCGCAGCTGCGATTGGCGCTAAAAGAGGAATGGGCCGCGATGATTCAACAGCTTCTTGACAACCTCCTCCTGAGCATTGACAGACGTTGTAAATCCTGCAACGTAGTCAGGGGTGATCATATCCTCTACTAAAGTGGATTTTCCTTGGCAGCCGCCTGCCACTTGGACATTTCTGTCTTCTGTCCAGTGGTGCTCGAAGCTACCTTTTCAATAAAGAGCCTTTGTATCCTTCGGATTCCTTGTTTGGACGCTTTTGCTCACTTGTCCCATATTCTTACATTTTGGAGATCATATGATATTATTTGAGCCGATGTGGAGCATTTCTGCACGACGTTACATTCGAAAGCCCGTCTCGTTCTTAATTTTTGCACGCCAGTGTATATGTACAACATATCTACAAACTTTCTACAATATAGATTGTCTCTTAGTCCCCAAGGTGAGAGCTACATATTCGCCTTTCCACATAGGGGAGTAAGTGCCACACTGAATTAATCTTGATAATGCTGTAGAGCAGCTTCCACTTCTGATGTTGCATTTATGTTCTTTAATTCTGACTTCCAGTGATCGAAGTGCAGATCCGGTATATACGAGATCTTCTTGTGCAGGATCGTGGCTTTTTATCGGTATGCTGTAGATACCACTCCTTTAAAAGTTAGGGAGAGAGTCACGATCACTTTTTACCAAGGAGAACAGGTTGGGATTAGTCTCACCAAATGCCAAATTAAAGTTTTTGCTAGTGTCTGTAAGTATTGATGTCAATTGTGGAAAATAAGGTGCCGCCCCGGTGGCGCAGTGGTCTAAGCGATGGCCTCTGATCATTCGTCCGTCAGAGGTCCGGGTTCGAATCCCGGTGAGGCATGGATGTTGTGTTTGTCTTACGGCACTGGCTCTCTCCCTTCCCTGGAATAAGTGACTCTAAATTAGGGACGGGCGACTGCTTATAGCCCATTGAGTTGCTCACGGTGGTGGTTAAACCTTCAATAAAAAAAAAGGTATAGATCGAATGTACAGACATCAAAAAAAAAAAACGAGCCACATCCCTTAACTTTCGAACCGTTTGTCGCTTGCAAACAAGTAAAGTACCGTTGGTAAGCACTTGAAGGAATTTATTAGGTGGCATGAAGGTACATGCTAATTAAGCTAATGAACACGCTAATTAGCTATCTATCTCAAACTTTTTGCATACAAGAGGTATGTTATTTTACGCGCATTCTATTCAGCACGTAATAAAACCCTTAAATTCCAAATTTCATACGAATCGACCTATAAATACGTGTACAGTAAGCTACGGAAAAAAGATGCAGCTAATGTTAAACTGCAAAAGTTGTTTTTGACTTGTATCATTTAATCGAGAACAGACACAGTGTTTCGGTGTTGCAACAGTAAAACACAAAGAGGCCCAGATAATGTGAGCCGCATTACAAGAACAAAACGGGTATATTAAGAGAATTATAAATTATGATATATGATCATGAAAAAATGAATTATGACCATATCTGGTTAGTAGTCCATTGAATGCCAAATATCATTAAACGCCTAAATTCAAATTTTCAGCGTGATAGCATAAAATCTGCTGAGATATAAGCGGACACTCAAGCATAGATCGATTAAGGAGCCGTGCATAAAAAAACATATTTTTCTCTACTTACTGTAAAACGGTTTACCGCGCAATAATGAGAAACGGGTAGGAGAAAGTGTTTCTACATGAAGTTGGTTGAAGGAAGCAGTAGAGATGTCATATCATTAAATTCAGGATTGCAACTTTTAATGATGAACATCATGAGTTAATAATTTTGCACAAAAATAATTTACGACATAGTTCGTGAAATTACATATTTAATTATTTCCTATTGGTGACATAGCTGACTCTTGTATATTGTTTAATTAAAAAATGCACAAAAAAACATTACGCTCCACAAAACGAAAGCTTCGCATGTGTCTTCTGTATATTTTTTACATAAATACCTTTACAGATTCGTTAAATTAAGAAACTGTGGTCATGAAAATGATAATTCCAAATTGTTTCCTGACCGAGTGAACCCGTGTGCCTGATTTTTTTTATATTGCAGATTTGCTGTTGTGTCCATTCCGTCTCGAATTATGGTATAATACGCGTGTAATTGCATATCGTTTCGATTCATTGATATATTCCATTGTAGTTATACTGCTTAAACTGTCTGTAATATACAGAGCGGAACTACCTTTCGCTGCAATGCAGAAGCCGAATCCACGTGTGTAGCTTTGATCTGCACTCAAATTTTCTTTTTGGCATTAGTCGTTTTCGACTACCGGTTAAAAAAATAAACGTAACCAATAGGGCTTGGAGCATTAAGCTTACTTAGTGTAGTTAAATACGAATCGAATTGCACTTTTCTTTTCTTTTTCGTTTTCATTTCTTCTAAAAATATAAATAAAATAATAACTTGCTATACTCCGCGATAAGAAAAAATACATATATTCTGAGAATTTCGTAGTTTAGGAAAAAAGTGAAAAGAAAGTTCCTAAATCGTGTTTCTTCAGCATGCGCATGAAATAAGAAAAATACACTGTTACCTACTTTATTGGAACTCTCATTTTGTAGACTTAAATGAGAAAAAAAACTGGTTTGACAATCTGAAATAGACACATTTGAGGTTCGCAAGGGAAATCTTAAAATGTAATTCCATACGAAAGAATTCTTCTCAGGTGTTCGTATCTCGGACCTGCCGGGTATCTAGTCTGCGATTTGCCGGGGTTTTCAACAGCCTCCTGGGTTTGGGGAAGCCAATGAGTAGAAGATTCCCTGTCAAGGATGCACTTTGTTTCTTCTCATGCTGTCAGTAGCAGAAACAATACATTTCCCAAGCCGTCTGGTCAACGTGGCAAATTAGGCAATTACCCTCCCGAATAAAGAATTGAGAGATACCTATTGCCAAAATTGGCTAAAAAAGGGGTTGAAAGACAGTCAAACAGAAGATAGGATTCTAAATGAAAAATTCTGTATGACGTTTATGAACGACAAAGTAGAACTTTCAAAAGAATTGATTATGAGACGTAATCGTGTGGCGTAATGCATATCTGACGTCATGTCAGAATGATTTAGATGAAATGGCGTCACGCCCGCAGCTGTTGAAAATCGGTTCTTTTTACTATATCAACAAAGCAAAGTGGTATACGTGTCCGCTGTGGCAACGCCTTCTGAAAAAAGGCGGCAGCACCGGTTCTTGACGTCATCACAAGAAGACCTTTCCGTGACCGCCCTACCTAGTGGACTAGTGTTATCTAACGCGAAGGTGATCTCCCGTACTTAGATGCTTACGAAACTACAACAGTTGAAACTGTGTTCTTTCCAACTATTTGAAACAGATATTTGCGATGGTAAAAAAAGATATTTGTATTGAGTAAATAGAACAAGATTTGTAAACTCAATTTTATAAGTTTTTCATATTTATTAATTTTTAAGGGGGAGGGGGGTTCGAAGGCGAGTGATACAATACGTTGATTCTATTGGTGAAAAACAAATGCAATGTAACTTAGGGAGTTTGTTTAGCAATTCGATTTTAAGGTATTTTGATGGCTAAATAAAAACGGAAATTCCGTTTTAATTTTTTCACTTACACGGGAAAGCCCCGCCCCCCAACAAAAAATAAATAAATAAGACAACCTCGGTGCATTGAATTTACAGATCTTGTTTTATTTATTCAGCAATATTTTTTCTTCTGTTTCTTAAATTTATAGCCTTGTGTCCGACTCTAACAAAAGGCCGACGCACGAGGGAGTGTTAAGTAATCTATTAAACTTTTACCCTATTTTTCCATGCAGAAACTCATTCATTCATTCTTTTAGTAAACTGAGTTGTTTAATTAATACTTTCCTTTAACGTCTTTAAGTTTTCTTTAACTTCAAGTAAGGATCCTTTTAAAATGCCATTTTCATTTCCTCCCACGCAGATCAGACATCCAACTGAGAGGGTGGGAGCTTGCAGAAGAGTTTCCGCTTGCAACAGGAAAAATACAAATTATTTAGAAACCACCTTTTAAAACACTTTACATATACTTAGTAAGAGGTTCATGATAAAGGTATTTCAAATTAAAAAATTAGTAAAAATTAGACTAAACAAAATAAGTTTTTAAATTATGAAAAAATGGGAAAGTAGTTTAACATGATAGTATAGGAAATGCAAAAAAGATGAAGATTTAAAAACTTAAATGGATTAAAGATTTATTTTATTTTATTTGTGCCAAATGTTTTATTTTATAAAGTTCTGTAATGTTTAAATAATTCACTGACTACGTTAAAATATTGGTCAATAAAATGTTGAAATCTTTTGCATATATGTACAATATAATTTATTATTATATTTTTATTTCTCTGATACATAATCGGCAAAAAGTCGAACATTATACCGATATATGTTTTGCTTTCTGTTTGACACATTTATAATTTTCTGTTTTATTTAAATTTCACATTATCAAATACTTTTTTCCTATTACCACTGATATTTATTCTTACTGCAAAGTTACAACAAACACTATCTAGGGCATTTAAGTTAAACAACATTTTTTCTGAATATGTTAGATGGAAAAAGTATTTTAACTTAAGTTAAGAAATATTTTTGCCCCGTCAGTTTAATAGTTCGAAGTGTTCTCATTTTTGTCCCAACAGTGTGCCATAAACATTGAAGTTTAAAAGTAATAAAACTTAGTTTTAACACCCTCTTGGTGGAAAGAAAAGTATCAATCCAATTGCTTTAATAAAACAAACACATCGCTCTTTTCACGTTTTAGCAGCACACAGCAAATGAAAAATTGTTATTTCGCAACTACTCAGAAAACGAATCCCAGATCTCTCGATATCCTGGGCGGCGATTTCGGATTCATTTCCCCAGCTGTGGCCAAATAACACTTTTTCGGTTGCTGTGTGTTGCTAAAACGTGGAAAGAGTCTTTGTTTATTCACTATATTTTGAGGATTTTTACCGATTGCTCTAGATTTTCATGTATGTCCTTCGAAAAATTTAACATTGACAGTTAGAAAACTAATTCGTGTCAAAAAGTTTCCTTTTAATGTTAGAAAAGGATTTTTGATTTGATTAAACAAACTTTAAGGTCAATTCCATATACTGAAAGCATTTCATGTTTTTCACACTTTTTATTCCTTTTTGAAAGAATAAAAAAATTGTGCATTAAAATAATGAATAAAAACTAGATTTTTTAACATATTTTAATAAATGCATCATTTTGAAATTGTACAAGCCTGGTGTATAGAAAAATGTACAGCCTTAGAATTAACAAAAACACAATTAACTTTATTAACAGTACATTACAACCTAGTTTGCATATTGGTAATCATTATATACTACGCGATTTAATGCCGGTTCAAACATCTTCAGATAAACACTTTATTGCTATACATTATTAAGGTTAAAGATCATTCTCTCAACAAGACTATATTTCACACTAAATATAAAACGGCAAAGAAACTGTATTGTAAAAGAGCTAATTAAACATACATAACCTAGAATGTTCTATTAGCTGGAAACCTCGAGGAATTGTAGGAATCCATTTGTAGCATAATTCTTCATTCCTGGGAAATTTAAACACTGATGCTTTAGGACCTGTGCCGTAATTGCTATGGCAATTTGGTACACAACAAGGTGAAGGCATATTAGAACTAAAATGTTTTTAACACCGTGAAATAAATAACAAAGAGTGGAATAATATGAATCAGTCAGCTGCAAGAACAACGAACAACCTCATGGAGCAACGCTACAATAATCACACAAGGTCGCAGACGACTATGTTTCCGGTCGTTCGTCAAATTTAACAGGTCTTCCTGTAGTGACGTCGGAGAGCCGGAGTTGTTTGGGCCTTGTTTTGGGGGATTTGGCCCATCTCGTACGAATGATCAGAAGCCGTTGCTTAGACCACTGCGCAACTGTCGCGGCTCCAGAAATCATTACACAAGTTATTAATCAAGTTATGGGCACAATGGCAGTGGAATAAATATCGCTCTTTTGCCCTGACCTTCGACCCCATTTTAATGATATTCAACAGAACCGGTTCAGTATACTACCTTAACAACATGATAAAGTTCTGTCGGAGTCGAAGCATTTTTACTTAAGTTATGATGCATAAGGGCAATAGAATGGATTGCGCTCCTATGTTCTGAATTTTGACCCTCTTTCGTCCGTTTTCTACAGATTTTGTCCTCAAGTTGTCCCCTACCACATACTAAAATTTCATGGAAATCGAATAATTTTCACGCGAGTTATCGTGCGGTCAGCCAGACAGACAGAAAAAGCTGAATCATATACGCTTATTCAACCTACGGTTGAAAGCGTAAAAAATCGCATTTCGTGGTTCTGCTTCAATTTTTTATTATGAGACAACGTTTCAGTGATACGCGAATGCTCAGTGCCTCGAGAAAGTGTAAGAATCGGAAACAAGAAAATTTAAAACAAATTTCACCTTGCACAGATTCGGGTTTTCCATTATTGGAAAAATACTCACTGTTTATTCTAACATTATTTCAAGTCTTTAGCACCCATAAATGGAGTTGTTATAAAGGAAACGGCAAGAGTAAATGAACTCCCTCCCTGGATGGCTGAGGTTTTCTTAGAAAGCAAAGGACTTTTGCTCGTGGTCCTCTGCTTTCAGTCTGTCGGAGGTTTGGTTCAAGATGCAGACTTTCCTTCATTATCACTCTTCTTACAGGGAAGGAAACATTCAAGTAGTGTTTCCCAGATGTAAATATATGGATGCCCCTCTAACTTTATTTGCAAATATCTTCGTTATTAATCAACCGATTTGGATGATATTTAAGATTTAAGGGTTTTTCCATGTGCTAAATAGAATGCGCAAAAAATACCTTACCCCATATATATGGAAAAATTCGAAGATAGTGAGCTAATTAACATGTTAACTAGCTTAATTAGCATTTTTCTGCACGTCACATGATAGTTCCCTTCAAGTGCTTTCCAACGGTACCTTACTTGTTTATCTGCGGCAAAAGGTTCGAACGTTAAGGGGAATGGCTCGTTTTTTTTTTTTTTTTTTTTTTTTTTTTTTGAGGTCTGTACTTCACATTGTTAGGATCACGGATCATGGTTGTTGATCTCGCACGCTGAATGGGATTTAACAGTTGTCGTACACATGAAATAGGGTACCCATGAGAAATAGCTATGTCAGTAATTTTAGCCACTTCAATTTTTCGGAGTCTAATATTTAAAGAGTGGCTATATGATCTGCTTATCAAAAGGTTCAAAGCTGCCATTGTATATCTTATTGGGTGGGAAGAGTTTTTAGGTATAAGTATAGGTAAGTAGGTTGGTTTTCTGTACACGGAAAAATCAAGTTTATGAGAGTTTGAATCACGTTTTAGCTGAAAGTCTAAAAATGGCAAAGTGCAGTGGTTCTCAAATTCAGTGGTAAATTTAAGCGTGAGAATAATAGAAGACATTTGGTTGGCGAATAACTCTGGAGTTTCAATTGCGTTGAACCAGAATATTAAAACGACGTCGATATAACGGTTGTACAGAGATCGTTTATGGGTATAGGTGGTGAGAACACTTTCCTCCAGATTCTGCATGATAACTTCAGCGAGGATCGCGGATGAAGAAGCCCATAGGGTTCCCGCCGTTCTGTTTGGTATACCTAACCATTGAAGCGAAGGTATGCACTTGCAGATACCAGCTTTAAAGCCTCTGAAATAGCAATGATTTCAGTATGAACTTAAGTGCCAAGATTTAAAAGTTTGTCCATTATGATATTGTGAGTTTCTCTGATAGGAACATTCGGGTATAAGGAGATCACATCCCAGGACGCCATATCGAATGGCGGATAATTGTTACTAACAAATTCCTTGATTTTATCCAAGGCCTGAGTAGAGCTTGTAATAGAATATTTTGAGCCTTTGATTATTGGTGTTAGCAATTTGGCTAGAGCTTGTTCGAGTGGCCTGGTTACGCTAGCAAAGCTTCATACTCGCGGGCGAATTGGATGACCCTCCTTATTAGTTGTTACCTGTACATGCAGTTCTGCGACTCTTGGCCCTTTTGGAGGGTTTATATTAGAAGATACACTAGTAGGTAGGAAACCTTGATTTTTTAATTTACTCAATGCTGCAATGGTGGCTGCTGTGGGATCTTTCTTAATAATGGAGTGCGGGATTTTGTATATTGCATCCTTCCGTTTGCTGACGTAATCAACTTTATTCATGACAATTATCTGGTTGCTGTTGTCAGCAGACACGATGGAAATATCAGAATTGTCTTTTAAAAATTTTAATTGTTTTTTCTCCTCATGATATTGGGTTCCGTCCTGTGTCATGTGCCTTGAGCTACATTCTTGCAGGGCCTTAGCTGCATTAAGTCTTGCGTAGTCCCGTTAAGGAAGTGGCAAACAGATAATGATAATCTTTGCTTTAGGGATAAAGCTGAATTTAGTAATTCGACAAATTGGGTACCTGAATTTGAACCCCCTATTCAATGCTGCAATTTGTACAGGGTTTAGATGGATGTCATTTAAATTTATGTACTATATTGTGCAAATTAATTGAAACAAAGTAAAAAATCAATCTTTTTTCCAAAACTATGCCTTTATATTATTCTATGCCTTGATATACACTGATTAATACCTGTATTAGTATGAAGTATGTCCTCCTTTAGCAGAAATGACCTCTTGGATTCCTTTTGGCGTTGACTCCACTAATTGAGTGCACATATTTTTGACTTCATAATCGTGGAACCATACTTTTATAACATCCGTTATCATGCGTTCTTTGGTTGTACAGTTCATTTTACCTAAACGTCTCTTCACAATGTACCCCAAGTTTTCTATGGGTTTAAGTCTGGTAAATTTCCAGGCAAACAAAGCAAATGAATTTGATTTTCCGCATGAAATTCTTGACCAATTTCGAATTGTGACATGGGGCCAAGTCATACTGAAATGCCCCGTCAAACGTTTACAAGAATGGAACAATCCTACGTTGTAATATTTCTACGTACTTGGCTGAACTCATCATACCTTAAACAAGTACTAAGCTTCCAGTGCCATTTGATGCGAAAAAACCTCAAAACATCTGTTTCAGAGGGTGTTTTACAGTTTGTTTGACATGCTCAGGTCTTAAAGGTTCAGAGTTGCTTGGTAACCCTGCACAAATAAATGAATTTCATCACTGAAAATTACCTTTTTCCAGTCGTCAGCAGTCCATGATTTATGTTTTTTGGCCCATGCTTAACGTTTTATCTTCATTTTTGCATTCAAATATTCTTTTTTCTTTGGTCTTCCTGCCTTCCGGGTAGCCACCAGAAGCTTACGGTGTACAGTTGAATCACTAACATCACATCCACTAGCTCTTTGAACGTCAGTACTTGGGTTTTTTTTTGTTTTTTTTTGTTTTTTTTTATTCATTTTACTGTTTCTGATTAGATATTTATCGGTTCGTCGAGCTGTTTTTCGTTTTCTTCCACATTTATCTGTCCTTTTTGGAGACGATGATCCAGATGCATTGTATCGCGTAAGCAGTCTTGATACACTTGATTTGCCTACACCAACTACAGAAGCGAAATCTCTCACTGTCTTAGAAGTGTGATCCTTCAGAGCATTGCACGCTTCCTTGAGGAAATATCCATTTTTCAATACACGAAAGCAACACGTACTCACAGAGAGTAAAAACTAACATCCATGTGTCACACACGTAAGCTCACAACTGAAGCTGAAGTGCCTATTTCCTGTTTAAAACCGGTCAAACCACATTCTTACTATCAAGTGCTAACAGTCACACCCCCTCACAGCTGATAAAACCGGTTTACGTGGGTTTTTGACATCAACTGGCCATCACATTACAATTCTGAAAATAAAATAGTACGATTGGTGGTGCGGTGGTTGATTTTTAGGCACAGAAGTTCGACTTACCAAATACCCTCTGTCCACAACTTGAGCGACGAGAAGTCTCAGTTTGTGAAAGAGACATTGTTGTACAACCATTACAACAATGGATATCCTTGAGGAATAAATAGTAAGATATCTGTCAAAGAGAACATAGTGAGCGTGAAAGTTCAGGTGTCGTTATGCCGGGTAAGATTTTCGTAAGTAGAATTCGATAACGCCACGCTTAAGACGTATTCCACTGGATAAACGTTTCATTTCAGCGTTAGCCAGGACAATCTCATCACGTCTCGAAATACACAATCGCCTCAGAGATAAATATTTTAGAGTTACATGTAAGTACCGGCAATTAATAAGAAGAGCAAGATGTGTATACACAAATAATTATTCCCTAGTATCTTCACTGGCATTGATATCAAGGCCACTTTCCTGAAGCCCTCTTATCACTCTTGACCGGGATCGTTGAGTTGCTGATGGCAAATCTGAAGACAGCTGACGAGATGTCATGCTTCAATTGTATTTTGAAATTAAGGCAAGAAATTAGGCGGTAGTTAGTAGTAAATTGCTAGCAAGCAAATGCATTTTGCTGGTGATAAAAAGTGGTTCAAGCAAAAGTTGCTAATGGAAATGTTTTGAATGTTTTAGTGTGAACGGTAAAGCGCCACTGCATTGCGAGTGAGGTATATTTTAACCACATACAAAAGAAGCACCTGGTTTTTACAAACGAATATTTCTTGAAAAGTACAAATATTTTAAAACATTTTGGCACTAGTAAAATATATCTGGTATATTTCCCTTATCTACTACTGCACGTGAGGCTGAGTTCGGTTTCATGAAGAGAATCCAGGGTTATTGGAGGGGCAGTTAAAACTTACAAACATTTAATGTTCTCATGAGTATTGAGTTTGAAGGTCCATTCGAAGATAGGTTTGACTCCAGACATGCTGTTTTAAAATGGTATGATGAAATGACCTGAAACCCAGATCGTAAACGATATGGAAAATAATTATAAATTTTGAATAGTGTTCTTGGATTTTGTGAATAAAGTTAAATAAAGAAAGTTTTTTAAATATGTGCATTCGAATTAAATTGTTAGAATTAATCTGTCAGGTCATGAAAATGTGAGTTATATCTAAATATTTGTAATCTTTTGAGCATTACAATATGACAGTTACAGGAGTGAAAGAAAAATTTGTAATTAATGATTGACTAATGGAGGGAGAAATTTTAAAGTTCTTTTGTATAATGTTCATAAACTTTAACCCGTAGATAACGCAATTTGCTAGTAAAAACTAAGGCCCCCTAGCAAGTGTTGCTACTGCTTAAAATAATAGAGTCCAGGTGTCGGGTCCGGAAGTTGGTGATGGAGGACCCTGTACAGGTCGGGTACGAAAACGTCCTGTATTTTTTAAATGTCTCCAAAGCCTTTTGACAATCATCTAGACACACAAAGTCAACTTGCCACCCCTGTTATGGAATGCCCGGCCTCCAGTTCTCATCTGCCCTTCATCTCATATCATCGCGCTTAAGTTTGTGTGACATTTTCAAGACAGTTGTACATTACTTGCAGTTAGACAACAATTCAGATCTTTTACACGTCTGTTCGTGTCCGCGCTTCACGATTAATTGTTACTCGAGTGTATGACCAACGCCCACTGGAAGGTCATACACGTATCAACATGCGGTAATGTGTTACATGTCCGTTACAGTCATAATATACCCTGTAAAAAAAAAAAAGGTCTCCGACCATGTGTTCACTCCTTTTCTTACTAGGATGAAAAAACGTTTTGTACCTTTTTTTTACCCTATGCGTGTATGAAGCAAATATTATATGGTGGAAATTATGCAGGAAATATGATGCGAATTGAATTCGCCTCACCAGAAGAAAGCAAACGAATTGATTAGAAAGTACTGGGTTTGGTAAATATTTTTTTTATTCAAATATTATAACAAACTAACAGTCTTTCTATAATTAGGTAAGCCATGGGACTTGGAAAGTAGCGAAAATCGGAAAATGACCAACCCCAGAACTACAGTTTACCCGTCCTGGCGTGTCAGAGAGGGCACGTGACAAGGTCGGCTACACGGATATATAAGAGACCGGGAAAGGTCGATGATCCATAGTGCGCTACGTGAGCACAATAGGCAGAAGAAGTGATTTGAAGGACGTTCAAAAAGGAATGATCATCGGTTTCAGCGAGAAAGTGGAAGCATCTCAGAAACAGCAGATTTCGTCAAATGTTCGCAAGACGCTTTAGTAAGGGCACCAAGAATAGACTGGTGGAACACCAAGTACCTCCTAGTGCCAAACCTGTGGAGCATCAAAGGTCAATGACCCTATAGGATAAAGTCGACTGGTAAAGGGTACTCGACGCGCAACAGTGCAGCAATTAACCACGCAAATGAATGATGGGGCACCCAGGTACGTGTCCTCTAAACTGTAGAGCAAACAATGTTATGAATGGGTCTCCGGATACGAGGTTGTGTCAAGGCGCCCATGCTAACCTGGGTCCATCTGCTTCGACGTCTGCAGTTCGCATGGAACTGCTCTCACTGGGCAGTGGAAAAGTGGGAAAAGGTTGCTTCTTTGATGAATTGAGGTTTCTACTTCAAAGAAGGGACGGGTGGTGGTGGATACGAGGTCAGACACACGACAACCAACACTCGGACACCCCTGTTAGTCATATACATGCCGGAGTGGCATGTGCATGTCTGGATGGTGTTTTCCTGGTATCACCTGGGACCTCTGGTACCACTAGATGTGTACCTGAACGCCAATAGCTACCTGTCCATCTTCACTGACCACATGCATCTCTTCGTGTTGGACGTTTACTCTGGTGGGGATGGTGTTTACTAACAGAACAATGCACCTTGTAACGTCGCTAAAGGTTGTGTGTGACTGCTTCCATAAACACAATAGCGCAGTCTCCGTTCTCACTTTGCCGACAAAATCTCTCGAACTGAATCACATGCAGCACTTCCCGAGTTAATTGGATCAACAGGTTTGACGTACTGACTCACAACCATGTCATCTCCGGGTCCTCCGTGCCCTACTGCGGTCTGAATAGGCACGTGGGAAATGGACAACCTTCCACGGCCTCATTTATTTACAAAGCCGCGGCGTCTCGTCGCTGTAATCCTGGCCAAGAGTGGTAATTTCCATTTCTAAGTGGTCATATGATTCTGATATGATCGTGTAATTTCTTTTCGAAATAATTGGAAGAAATACGTAATTCTAAATAGGAGTTCAAAATAGTGAAAGCAGTATGTCACTCTTAAATGGTAAACGTTACGGCATTTTTCTATTTCAGAACAAACATTGATATTTTTAAAATGGGATGAATTACCTATATGCCGCTGTTTTTATATATGCCCTTGTTTTTCAGAAACCAGTTATCTATTCCGAACAACATGATTTGGAGACACGATTTAGTGCACGATGTAGTAACTTGTGATGCGAACTTTCATCAGGTTTTATAAAGAGTTTGACCGAAATGTTACACAAGTTAAAAAACACAGAGATACGCGAAATATTTCGACCTGACATTCAGGTCATCATCAGGTTTTGCTGCAAAACACAGTCATTACAGGTGGTCACCTGTATTATATACACTATCTACCAACAAGTATTTGGACACTTGTGATAGCAAATGAAAACGAAGTTTATTATTTTTCAATAGTTGGTGGAGCCTCCACGAGCGGCGATTACAGCTGCGACCCTCCGGAGAATACTCTCAACCAGGCGTTGTACGACGGCTAGCGGTATTTCCTTCCACTCGGCTTGGAGAAGACAGGTCAGTTCCTTCACCGATTTTGGACGGTGGGAGCACCCCTTAAGTCGACGCTCCAACTTGTCCCAGAGGTGTTAGATAGGGTTAAGGTCCTGGCTCTACGCAGCCGAGTCCATTCCATTAACAATACTGTCACCATACCAAGCCATGGTGGACCTCGCAACATGACAGGTGGCATTCTCATCCTAAAAGTAACATTGGTCTCACTCGTAAAACTGCCACAACGTAGGAAGCGCATGGTCATCCAAAATGGTGCAGTAGGTCTTGGCGTTGAGTCTACCAGGAATTGCGACCAAGATACAGTGCCATACCAGGAGAAACACCCCCATAGCATAATTCCACGGCCACTGAACTTCACAGTTGGCACAATACATTTCGGCATAAGGCGTTCTCCAGGCAGACGCCAAACCCAGACCCTGCAATCCTGAGGGTAGAGAGTGAACCTTGATTCGTCGCTCCAGAAAACCTGTTTCCACTGTTCAACAGTCCACTACCGACGTTCTGCGCACCACGTTATCCGAGCAGCGCTATTGGACTTGGTGATCAAAGGCTTGTGTGCGGCAGCACGTCCATGATAACCGAGAAGATGGACTTCCTTACGGATGGTATTCATCGAAGGAATACTGCTGGATGCCTGTTAAAACACCTCGCGGATGTGGCCCATCGATTTGGAGCAGTTCTTCCAAATTTCTCTGGCCAGCACCCGTCGGTCTGTAACTCCCAGTTTTGTGGGTCTGCCGGGTCGAGGCACATTCCGACAGTCACCTCTCATCTTTCACTTGCCAATCACGTAGGCCAGTGTCGATTTTGGGTACTTAAACTTGCTGGATATGTCAAGTATGGATCCGCCATTTCTGTGATACCCGACGATTACACCTTTCTCGAAATCGCAGGCTCCAAATTGCGTGGCATCTTGCATGCGACTGGTTGCGTTGTTGTTTCCCACACGATATTTAACGGCGGTGGCCGTGATTTGTATCAGGGCTGAGATATGGTCGATTGCATGGGTGTCCAATTACTTGTTGGTAGATAGTATATATACCGAGGCAATAATGACGTATCGCGATACTGCATATGAGCACAAGTGATACAAATATATCACCAAGAACAAAATAATACGTGGCCCATATTTGAAATATTATTTGCAATGCAAGACATTTAGAGTTTCCTTTAAGTTGTAAGTCTGAGTTCATTTTATGTTTACTAATACACGAGTTGCATGCGGTAAGTATCACATATGGCACATCGTCATTACAACGCCGTTCTTGCATGTGATGGATACCTATACCTTCGGCGAATAATGTCATGTTTTTATTGTCAGCTGTTGTTGTAACTTTAATTGCGTCTCAGTCTGGATCATATGTTCTAGTTTCGACAAAACGCACTAAAGCCGTGGTTCTCAACCCATAACGGATATCGTACCTATGCTGCAGTATGCAACTTTTGACTCAACCCGGCGTGGAGCATATAATACTTTGCCGACCAGGTTCGGGTCACAGGGTGTGAGAGGTATGGAGTTATACTTCATTTTTTTGCGCCAATGTTATAGAATCACGATCTTTCCTAATAATAAAAAAAATATTTTTTTTGTTCACACCCCAAAGCCCAAAGCAAGCCTCTTACATATATTTTTCATCGTGATCACAAATTAAGGTATTCCGCCCCGGTGGCGCAGTGGTCTAAGGCGCTGCCCTCTGATCATTCGTCCGTAAGGGGTGCGGGTTCGAATCCCGGTCAGGCATGGATGTTGTGTTTGTCTTACGGCACTGGCTGTCTCCCTTCCCTGGAACCAGTTACCCTAAATTAGGGACGGGCGACTGCTTATAGCCCATTGAGTTGCTCACGGTGGTCGTTAAACCTCCAATAAAAAAAAAAAATTAAGGTATATAGTCCATTTCACCAACGAATCTTATAGTTCCAGTTGCTTGTTGTAATGAAGTAAAAAGAAATCTTTTGTGAGGTAATAGCTATATTAAAAAAATGTTTCATTTGCAATTGTCGTTATCGTAAACCAGATGAATGAGTGAATGTGTTCTTCGAATTAAATATCGAAATGCAGCCCACTTGTAAGATGACGGGTGGAAGGAGGAGTTTGGAATAATAATGGGTTGGCAAGTGGGTTTTCGGTAAACGGAATAACTTAATTTGGGTGAGTTAAGGTCCCTTTTGATGAGAATATCTAGAAACAGAAGAGTAAACTACATTTCGCATTCCAGTGAGAAATTTATAGTTAAACATTGATTACAAAACAAGTTAAAAAAGAACTACACATACCGTATGAATAGTAATGGTCTGTAAGGACATTCGCTAAGTAACTTTTTTCAAGCTGCTGTAACACCAATTCGGCCAGAACCACGGACAAAGGTTATCCCATAAGGGTACCTTCTTTTGTTGGTAAAAGGTTCCATTATATCGAAAGAATGTACGCTTGGCCACAAATTTTAGATCTGAGATTAGAGACTTAATCTTAACGGGTGAGTATTTGGCTTGAGCAAACAGGTTTCCTTCAACAATGTCGTGTACCAAGTCTATCGGGACTCTGGGGTATAAGGATATTACATCCATAGAGTACATAAAAAATATTGTTTGCCATGGACAAAACTTTTAATCTTTTTACTGGCCTGTAGTGAACTTCTAATGGAGTAATTAGATCCCAAAGTAAACAGTGTAGGGTTAAGGTCCGCATAATAGTGACAAAGATTTTTCCAAGTTTCTGATGGGAGGCGCATGAATATACAAGGAGGCGTACTGGGTGATTAGACTTGTGCATCTTTGTTTTTCCAAATATTTCCAATGTTATTGTGCCTGTAGGTGGATTCATGCTGTTGATTATGAACAACGGAAATTGCCCCTGGCTTTTTAGCTTTCGCATTGCAGCTACAGTGGTATAAGTGGAGTCAAGATGAATGACATCCTGTGGAATCTGTTCTATTGCTTCGTGCATTGTTTGTTGATAGTCATGTTTATCTAATATCGCTATCTGTTGAGTCTTGTCCGTAAAACTAGTTGCAAAACGTGGGTCACGAGCGCGGGACTTAAATTGCTGTTTTACGCGTGACAAAGCCCTGAGACATTCAGAGTAATTTGGACTGTATGTAAATTCTGCTCCATTTTTCATATTAACTGAATCTTGCTTCGTCCCTTTCTTCTATGGGCAAAGCAGAGATAATTTTCTCAACCTGTGGAATTGTCTTAATAGGGCTGATCTGACCATGCGGATAGATGATTTTACAATCTTTATTAAGTGACCTTTGTATAACTGGATTTAATCTAATTGTACTTAAAGTAATGAAATTTTGTTTACCATGGGGATTTGTTTGCTATGATACGATTTCGGTTTGACACCGTAATGCAGATGCAGATATCCCACGCACCTCGTAACCCAAACCTGGCGCTGCCTGTTGCTTAGTAGTAGGATTTCGTTCCAAACTTCTAATGCAGCGCTCTAATTCATCTCATACGTGCTCTATGGATTATGGCTCTGCGCTGGCCAGTTAACACACGATACGGTATTATCGTCAAACCAAGCTGTAAAAGCCCTTGCTTTATGGGTCTGTGAATTATATTGCTGGTAACAACAAGGCTCGGTTCCATAGTATTGCCATAAAGTTGATAGGGCGTAATTGTGTAAAATATCGATATATACGAGCTGGTTAACAGGTTTGTCTACGATAAGCAATTGGCCGGGATCATACCACGAAAAAAAAACCCCACACGAGGACACCGCCAGCTAAAAACGTGACCGCAGGAACAGCACACTGTGGTAAATAGCATTCCCCCTTCTGCCTCCATACCCACACACGGCCATCAGACTGATGGATCGGGTATCTGGATTCATCAGTCCATAGAATCCGTTTCCATTGATCTACGGTCCACGGTAAATGTTTTTTACAACATGCTAACCGGCGAGTAGCATTCGGAATGGAGATGAAAGGCTTATGAGCAGCTGTACGACCACGGTAGCCCATGGAATGAGTTTATCTGCGAATGGTACGTATACATACTCAGTTTCCAGCATTTGTACTCACCTGTACACTGAGGTCTTACGCAGTACTCCATCGATGAGCTGTAACGACTATGCTGAGGATTCGACGTTCACTATCACTGATTTTTCTTATCTGACGGTACGTTTTGTTGCTTCAGGTACGGCATGTGTCTTCCACTTATTCAGTACATCCAAAACAGTTGACTTGGGTATGTTTAAACGCCTCTCCGTTTCTTTTATGGACACCACACTAATATAACACCCAACAATCTTTCCTTTCTCGAAGTCAGTTCTCTCCCGCCGCGACATTTTTATTCAACCTCACAGTGCGATATGATCGCGGTCAGCTACATGCTTGTTTTTATGCCGTTTGCAGCTGTACCATTCATCTAAACAAAACAGCGGATCTGTTCGTTTGCATTTGAAGGGGTGTTCGATTACTTTTGTCGATATAGGGTATATGCGATGCCATATGTTATCAATTAATATCAGTATTTGGTAAGTTACTCTGAAACCAATATTTCCAAGGATTTGGCATATATCGCACAGGAAAATGCTTCGTGGAAATTAATCAAGTGTACCATTTACTACTTTGGAACACAAAACATTCGTAAATAGTAGTTTTAATTATTCCACGTGCTTCTACACCAAATCTTACGTCAAATATAGGATGTTTCCAATTATTCTGTGACTTCGCATATTTTCGGGTTTCCAGCATTTTCATCACTAAAAAAAATTCATTATTCCGTCTTGAAGGGAAATATTGAACTCGTTTAAAACGGTGCAATTTTTCATTGTTTCCATGGAACAAATTACATTTCATATGCAATTATCATATATGAAAAAGAAAGACCTTTACTTTGGAGAACAGTCATATGGTAAACACGTGTATTTCGCGAAATATTGATCATCTTTTTTAAATAATTCTATGTGCACAAAACCTGCCCATGCCTGCAGAAACGACAGCATTCCAAGTTCGATTTCCATATAGCTTCATATTTTACATGCTATGTGTTATATTCATGTTCCGTGTTAACAGTTTCTTTTTAGCTTGCCGTTTACGGTATTTAAGGCGCAAGTTCTCTTCTACATGTGTTTTGGAACTTCTGAAATGCTCACACTTTTGCTGGGAGATCGAATTCGAACCCAGATGTTGTCCTCTTTCTTCATTCACATTGGTTTCAATTAAGTAAACATACAGTGAACCATGCACTTCTTCACAGCATATTTGTTTCAAACAAACTGTGAACTAAAATAATTGTTCATGGCTGAACGAACATGCTGTATATTTGTTATTGTTTTTTTTTTTACTTAAGATAAGAACCTAAGTATCTATATATATACATATATCAATTTTTTTTGTTAAATACCGGATGTTTTTATTTTTTTATGAAATGATGTTAATGAACGCTTAAATGCATTTGATTACATCAAGGATTTGAAAGGCCATTACTCTGAAGGTGTGGGAAGGAAGAGCCGAACAAGTCTCAAATTATGAAATTTACTACATACATACATGCACAAGCTGTTCTCTGGGATTCAGATGTTAGCTCCAAAAAGAAATACAAACTGTCAGATAATTTGCACTTAATATTGCCGTATCAAACTACTCCATTTACAGCGATCTTGATATACAACTCGGGCTTCACTCACATCCATCACACGCCGTACAAAAGATCTTCTATACTTCATACTCATAATATTTTTCTCATGCAGACACTCCTGAATCTGATCCTCCCATGACTTACTTGGCCTTCCTTTGCCTTTCCTTCCTGCCACTTGGGCTAAAAAGAGTTTCTTAGTAAGCATCTCATCACTCATTCTTTCACCATGGCCAAACCACCGAAGTATATTAGTCTTCACCTTGCTAACAACATTTTGCTTCACATCGCACAACTGCAAGGCATTTTCATTCCTCACAGAATGTTTTCATGAAATTTAGTAAAAGGAACTAATCTTCTGTGAACATCATTAAGCTATCCACAGGTTGTTAGATCAGAAAGTTCATATTTACGAATTCAAGATTGTCTTACACACCGGAAACAAAATTATACTGCTTCACCGGTAATGCACAAAACGTTAGATTTCACATTCTGTGTGCATTCTTCTCGGAAATGTGTGGAGAAAAAGTATTTTATTTCACTTTTCAAATGTTGCTCAGTCAGACCTTGTAGAAAATGGAATCTAAGCGTTTCACACGCTGTGAAAACTTTATTGAAAAAAATGTACGTAACATTACTTCCATATTTTATAGTACTTTTTTTACGTGGTGTGTCACCTCAAGGCGAATATTGTTTTGATTTCGAGTTTAACGACAACCGTAAGCAACTCGATGTCCCTAATTTAAGGCCATCTGTTCCATGGACAATAGAAAACTAGTGTTGTAAGATAAACACAACATCCCAACGTCTCTGTATTTTGAACCTAGTTCCTCTTGGTCGAATGGGTAAACGCCAGCACCTAGACCATTTCCTTATCTGGATGGTGCGTCAAAAAATTCAGTCAAGAAGATCATCGCCCCCAAATTCTGAAATTCTTATGTTATACATTCTACGTTTAAGACTTTTGATTATAATATGAAAAACCGTTTTACGATGGAACGTGGGCTAAAATAAATTCCTGATATAGCGTTGTGTTGCTCTTGCACAGAAACCAAAGAAAAAAAAAGACTCGTTTTTAGACCATTTGTATTCCCTCTTAGAATCTTAATTGGTTGAGTTAAGCCCGTGCATCTTACTTCCAACCACGAACCTGATAAAAACGGATACTTCCATGACCCATTGCATTATAATCATCAGACGCTCATAATATTTAGAATTCCATCACGATAAATTACCATTTACAAAAACCATTCAACAACTTCTGTACAATGGATTATGGGCTCATAATATTTAGAACTCCATCACGATAAGTTACCATTTACAAAAACCATTCAACAACTTCAGTACTATGGATTGTGATATTGAAATATTTTATTATAACTTTTTAGCGTAAGAAAATTATTCTTCTTGTTCATGTGAACTATTAGGAAAAAGATACATTTAAGAGAAAAAATAGGAATATTTGATTTGTTGGAAATCCGCTTTATGGAAAATGCTATCTGTTTGTTCATATTTACCAAAAACTTATTCCTATAAACCGGTGAGTCATATAGAGTATTTACGCTGGGTGTCCATAAATGAAGTACACAACATCAGTATGCTATTAAAAAACATAGGAAAAATAACTGCATACGTTTGTTGTCAAAACACATGGTAACTGTGAAAGTTGTTTTCATTTGTAAATCTACAAATGTGCTCCGTTGGTTGCTTGGATAGTCCAGTTCCACCCGCTTTAGCTGCAGATTATCTGATGTAAAAAGAGGGAAAGATGAAAAGTAATGCGTTCCTTGAGCTCAGTGATAGATGTAACCTTTTTCTTGTACACAATGTCCTTAACAAAGATCCAAATAAAGAAATCGAATGGGGTAATATCAGGAGAATGGTGTGGCCATGCCGTCGGACACCCATGTCAAAGAAACGCCTGGGAGAAGATATAAAATGTTTTCTTAGAATGATTTCACTTTTCATAAACCAATTCTGGTGAAAGTGTGAATTGTAATACAATTTCAAATTATTTATTCAACTCTGCAGCTGTTTCCAATTTCTGAAAGTTTGTTACGAAAAATCTGAATTTTAAAGAATTTGAAAACACCAATTTTCCAAATTGTATTAATCTAGAGTTTAAATTTAACAAAAAATAGTATGCATTTTAAGTTTAAAAGCAAAGGCTGCACATTGTGTTAAAATACTTTTAGTATAAAATCAGAAATATTTATATAATTATAGAAATTTACAAGTTTGAGTAGGCATTGGCTTGGAGTCATCTAAATACTGCGCGGACCATTAGCTCCACTTGAAATCAAGGAAAATTGTAATTCTCTGTCCCATCTTTTATATTTGATGCAGATTTATTTATATGGTGTAGACGTGCGTGAAAACAGGATATAAAAAAATCAGAATTACTTGGATTTTAATTTATTGAAACATCTAAAGTTGATGGTATGTCTTCAGGTATTGTTTGCTTTAAACAAGAATCACCTAAGCAAAATAACAAAATGGGAATCCCACAGCGCAATTTGGCTGCTACTGTTACAATGAGAGGACAGCAGAAATATTGCTGGCGTGCTTCCTCTAAATAGAGGTCAAAACTCGTCATCAGGTGTAACACTACGATTTCTTGAACAACGAGAAAACTGGATGTAGCATGTACACGTACACCACAGATTTCGCCAAAAAGCTTGATCAAGCTTTGAGTGGTATCGGCAATATTAAAATCATTGTTTGCCAACCTCGATTTTAGCATGCGATGAATTATCAGTTTAATAATTCGTTTTATAAGTATATAATGAAAGCGAGATTACATCTGCTGAAATGAGGTTAAAGAGGTAGGCGAAATGATAAATAAATTCAAGGCTTCCTCGTTAGACACTCCTCAATACATTTCCAAGTACAGAAGTGTTGCTCATAAAAATGTTGTTGAGCGAAATATGTACTACCGCAATTAAAAAACTAAAATATTTCGACACTGATGAAAATAAAGTAAATACAGCGCCAAGTCAAGATTGAATTTATGCTGAGAGATATACTATCATTTGAACCACCATGCACGATAGCTCAAATGACACATGGATATCCCCAAGTACCAAACGAGATGCTGAAGCCGCCGGATTTTATTCATTTTCACTCTATTTTATAAAAAAGCAACTGCCGCTGCTTTAGAAATTTCGCGACACTCTTGCTTTCCTAGTTCGTAACGCAAAACGTGTTGAACACAAAAATTTGAAATTTACATCGTTTGTAGAGAATTGTTTGGAAAATACGCTGAAATAAACCGTTTACCGGTTCTAGCGAAACTTCAAGAGCTATTGCATTTCAAAGTTAAGGTAAGCAAAACACTGTTATCAGGTAGCGTTCCGGGCACACTAACAGCAACAGAACCACGAAACTTTGCAGGCATGAAGTTCCATGACCGAAATTTTGCACCTCGTCGCCCTTTTTTTGAATTTCGATTTAGTTTACGATAAATAAACCTTTAAAATTTCACAAAATTCTCTATTTCGCGATTATATCCATTTAAAAAAAGGATATATCTCAAACTATACATTATAACGTATTGCAATTTTTACAGCATAAATTTGCATCTATCGTCCCTTTTTATAAAACAAAATTCAGAAAAAGTCATTTTCTGATTTTTAAGCATTTTTTAAAGACGCAAAGGAAAGAAACGAACGGCTTGCCTGTCTTCATGATAAACACAGAGGAACGTTCTGGTCTCGTGAATTGCTGCCATGGTGACGCAGATAATTTGTTATGCATATGTTTTGATGGTAAAGCATTTTAGTTGTTTAAGGTGGACATCAAGTAAATTAGCTTTCTATACTTCCAAAGGAAAAACTTCTTTACACATTTTCTTCACAATTAATGCGTTCCCAACATGATGAAAATTTGAACATCAATTAAAATAGCTTCCTTTTATAAATTGGAATACTTAATATATTCTAAAACATAACCATAAGTATGCAATCCAACATTTTTTGTCTGCTGACGTCATCAAAGTACAGGTCGCGCCATGTTTTTTCTGGACAATTAATGCGTTCCCAAGGATGAAAATCTGAACATCGATTAAAATAGCGTCATTTTATGACTTGGAATACTTAATATGTTCTAAAACATAACCATAATTATGCATTCCAACAGTTTTTTGTCTACTGACGTCATCAAAGTACAGGTCGCGCCATCTTTTTTCTGGACAATTAATGCGTTCCCAACGATGAGCATTTTAACATCGATTAAAATAGCTTCCTTTTATAACTTGGAATACTTAATATCTTCTAAAACATAACCATAATTATGCAATCGAACATTTGTTTGTCTACTGACGTCATCAAAGTACAGGTCGCGACATCTTTTTTCTGGTTCCAACACCACCAAAGGAAAAGTTATTGATTTTTTATATAATTATGGTTATGTTTTAGAAAATATTAAGTATTCCAAGTTTTGCACCTCGTCGCAAAACTTGAAGTCATTTTAATGGATTTTCAAATTTGCACCCTTGGGAACACAATAATTGTGAAGTAAATGTATTCAAAAGTTTTTACATTGGAAGTATGGGAAGCAAGACTACTTGACGGCCACCTTAACGGTTTAGCATACCGGTTTACGGAAATGCTTTATGGACCTCTTCTGTTTTCCTTAGTGGTATATTTAGTAAGTGTTATAAGTTCAAACGACAAAAGTTCGACCTTCCAAAAATTAAAGACAGTAAACAAAATTCTGATATTTCGGAATAACAAGCTGTATTTGCTTAGACATGCAATAAAAATTGAAATGTATATGAAGTTTCAAGTTTTTATTTCATGTGATGTACTTGGAGATCGGGCTGCAGGGCCCTAGCGCTACTCTGCAAACGAGCGTAGCGAGCCTAGAAGCGCAGCCCCTAGTGCAGTCAAAAAAAAAATTGAAAGAGAAAAATGGACTGTGGAACCTGCGGGCGACCAACTTGGTTCAAGCATTCGTCATATGTGTACCCCGAATGCTCTGCCGTGAATACATGTAAGATTATGGTTTATTTGAACCAGGTACATTTCATCAGATTTATGAGACGTGCAGTTCAAGTGCCAATTACAAATAAATATAATGTTCTATTTACATTTCAATTTATGAAGTATGTATCAGATTTTTCCTATTTACGTCGTTTAATTTTGCCATTAAATATCATAAATCATTTGTGTGAAATAATTAATTTCGTTGGAAATTCAGTGTTCGTGATTACTAAATATTAACTATAATTCTTGTACTAAAAATTATTTAAAATCTGGTTATTGAGTAAACAACTTATAAAGCGGAAAAATGTAGTCTGTGAATATGTCTGAAACGCGACCGCCCACGTTGTTCAAAATGTATCGATAAAGAACGGATAATACTAAGAAAGGTAAGGGCAACCACAATTTCAATTTATTAATTGGATGTATGATAGAAATGTTAAATTACGATGAGGTTATTTTAAAATAAAAAACCAGTATATTACTACTCTGAGCTGTCTCATATTTTACTGCAAATTAAACTTAATACCAGTCTTCGCCACGATGATATTCACCCAATTGCAATCAAACATGTTACAGAATTTATAATAACACATTATTAATAATCTTTAACTTAGTATTCCACACAGGAATTTTTCCGGATGCACTAAATATAACAAAGGTTACTCCCAAATATAAATCAGGCTTGAAAAATGATACTAATAATTATCATCCCATTGCAAACCTTTCCATCTGTGTCTGATAAGTGCGCATTTCCTTTTCCCCGAGAATAACGTGAAGATTTGTCCATTGCAATGACACCGAAAACAATACTTCTCTCCCAAGTTCGAAAACTGGTATGAAAGTCAAATATGTTATACAAAATAATTAAAGCATATTGAAAATTTATATGGCTTATGCACATTTCTCTGTGGTACAGTGTATAACTTTGATCATGTTTAATTTCCACGCCATAATCATGTGTTTGAAAGAGTTGGATTGTGTCCATCGGTCAGTAGTTTGAATGAACGGGTGGAGTGTTTGTTTTTTTATTAGTGCTCTCTTTGTCTCTTGGCAGAAACAAACCGCCCTGCAGTACATCAGTACTGGGGACTACTAACTCCTCGTGGCTGTTGCAAAATATGACTTAACATACTTCTCTCCGGAACCGCGTTTTGCTTTCAGGGTTTGCGTTCTAGACCTGTGGTCTGGCGGTTGACAACAGAGCTGGATTCCGACCATTGGTCCGAGGTGGGTAAAGGTTCGAATTTTGAATGATGTATGGGCAGATTGTTTTTCCGATGGTGCTGCCTTTGACTTTTCGCAGAAATGAATGGACCTACATTAGAACGCCGGACTGTTTAAATCCTTATGAGCTGCTCTTGATTTCTGATGAACACGGGAAAAATAGTTTGCAGTTTCTACCGGACTGCCGCCATAACAAAGAAAAATTTGTGTAAGGTATGCGAAGGTGCTCCTTAACAAAGAAAGGAAGGATAACTAGTTAAATAACAAACGAATGCAGTTTCCTGTAAACTTCACACGCTAAACGGTATATGCCTTTCTTTAGGGACGTACAACACCACATGAAAATTAAGATACACAGTGGCATAATATATCCTTTGTTGTGTAGGAATCTGTAAATTGAAATTGAATTGCCCCTGTTTACTTTAATATCAATTTATTATTTGATTTTACCCTTGAATTTACTCCGAATTTTTTGTGCAGCCACAAAGATCAATTTTAATTAAGAACCCCCACACAGATAGACCTAGTATCTGATGAAACGCTATCAGCTTATTCAGGATCAAAGTTCTATGAGTTTTTCAATGGAAAGTTTATATTCGTTTCTGTCAAAATTTTCTTACCGAGCAAAATGTTGACTCGTGGTTGCGTAATTGCTAGATCAACACAGAACAGAATTATGGGTTTGATTCCCAAAATCCAGCAAGGTAGATAAAAGAATGTGGTGACGTAATATAACTTTAAAGCAATGTCTGTTACTTAGACGTCAAAATTGCAAGTCACCAAGAAAATAACACACGAAAGTTGCATAATGCATCGTTATCTCCACATCAGTCTGAACGTAAATACTGCCACACCATTATCACAGAAAATTGGATTTGTACCAAATGACATTTCGTTTCCCTCTGATGGTAAATCATGGCTAGAAATAATAAGACAATTTTTTGAGCTCTTCTAATTTTATCGACACAGACCGTCTTCTAAAACCTCTGGACTGTAGGAGACGGCTCGCGTCACTCTAAACGAGATTTGTGAGAAAAAATAAGAAAACATACACCGAGGTGCCAAAAACTACGAGAAGGGAACTACCATTTCCAATACATACCACCACATCCATGTGGTAAATGGCACCGTCCGCAAACGACGTATGTATAGAGGCAGATATCTCCTCAAGTTGAAGTCGTAGCATTCATAGTATAGATGGGACGTTATCGGGAATTAAGCTATATCGAACGTGGAAATTCCCAAGAAGTTTGGATTTACACGGGCACAAATTTAAAGGTGTAACTGGAATGCACAAACTCAGTGTGAAAATCCAAAGTGAGAGACCGCTGTTGCCGTAGAAAAGCGCTGAACGATCGTGGATAGCGGCGTCTTCCCGATATATTTATATCCGCCAGGAGTACAATACACAGCCGCAAGTCACAGCGCAATTCCAAGCGAGGGCCATTTGTAATATCGAAGTTCGGAAAGTGCAACATTCCCTGTGTTCTATGGGGTTCCGGAACCTACATCCTACCTAGGTGCCATTGCTGAGCCCACAAACAAAGATCTGAGACTTAGCTGGGCTCGTGTACATATTCATTGAACGCAAGGTGAGTGGAAACGTGTTGCCTGGTCCGACGAATCACGATACCAACTGTTTCGGGTATATACTCGATTCCGGGTGTGGCGACAATCTCAGGAGATGATGAATCCCACACAGAGCATGCCGGCGGTAACTTTGCAGTGCATGCCGGCGGTGACTGTGCTAATGTGTGGGTAGTTCTCAGCAGACTCCTGTTGAAACCCTTCATAATCTGTAGACTCCTCTGACAGTTGCAGGCTACGTAACTATCCTTGGGGACCTTTTGCACCTGTACAAGTCATGCTACCTCTCCGATTGGTGAGCCCTCTTTCAACACGACAATGCGCCACCTCACACGTCCACAATTACCCAATTATGTCTAGAATAACGTCCAACTCACTATGGCATAGTGACTTCGTTGTTTCATTTAACGAATTTAGACGCCATCAAACTAATTTTGTATGCTGTTCAACGTCCGGCTATGAAACGAATTCTTCACCAGTGAATATAACGACATTACGGGGGCGCTTTTAAGGAAAATGTCGTAAAATAAAGCTATATATCCTACTTATATAAGTAAAATGCCGTGAGGGTAGTTTTTACAGACTAAAAATTAAGATGACTGAACAAAAAAATTCATTCCCTCAAGAAAATGCTTTTTTGACGTGCAGTATTTACGATGTTACATTAACTTTCAAAATACCATCAGGGTCTTTCGCTTTACGTGCCTTTCTGCGCCATTACACTGAATATGACTGAAATGTTCCAAAGCTGAATGTAAAAAAAATAACGGTTCAGCAGTTGAGAAAAAGAGATCTGCTTTTTAAAGAAATGTGCAAAACAGTGAGAATAATGAAGTCACTATGTCATTAGTTTCCGTTTTTAAAGCTTCAGAGGAAATTCTGAGAAAAAATATACTACAAGTAAGCATTGTTTTGTTCAGTATTTTCTATAAAACTTCTCCTTCATTAATGAAGCACTTTCAGAATGTGTTCGAAAATCCATACTTCTGTAGAAAAAGTGACAGTGAGGTTATACTCGCTACTGAAGTTAAACAAAAAATTTGACACTGTTTTTTATGTTTCCATTTAAAAGTAGTTAAAGATTTTAAAAAGATGGCATTCAACCTACGTTACAGCATATAACGAACGAGCTGGTAATCCAGCTTGCTCCTCTGTAGCAAAAGTTACAGGAGTTAAAAAAAATTACACTCTTTATCTTTCCATATCAAAGCAGTTAATAATAAAAAAGATGCTGTTAGACCTACATTACACCGATATAACGAATGAGCTGTATTTTACGAATGGTGGGTTTCCACACTTCATCTTATCCTAACATCGGCAAATTCAGCGTTTTCAGATTTGCTACCAACCAAACAACGCCGACAACGCTAACCTTTGCAGATCGCCGTTTGGTCTCATCCCTCACCCTCAGTTAAACGTTATATATATTTTCCTCTTGACAAAGGAAAGGTACGCGAAATTGGAAAACGATTCATCCGGCAAACCACACTTGAAGGAGCTCACTGCGGAAGAGGGAATTGTTCTTAATTTAACACGTTGCGTGGAAGAATGATCACATATTTATGTTTCAAATCTCATGGCCAGGAGATTAATTTTTACGTTCGTTCTTGAATATATTGAAGGAGCTCTTTTCTGGCGCTGGTGGTTTTCCAACGCAAGTCGTCATGCTCCGGGGCGAAATATTCTCTCAAAGAAGCTACGCCCGCTAAATGTATCGCTACAACTCCCACTTTTGATTTATATTTTAACTCAGTGGTACGTCAGTACCAAAGTATTAAAATATTTAGTTGGTGAACCCTGACTAATAAAAGAAGAGAATGTGTAATCTGCCGCAATAGGCGCATGCACAAGATTAAAACTTCAACCCATCACGGATGATCCGAGTCAGCATAAATCGCAAAAGGTGTCAATCGGGTAAAATGTTACAGAGAAACCGTTTCTTTACACAAAAACATTCTCAATGGAACCAGGAGAGGCGGTTTTCGGAAATTTTTTATCCCACCTTATTAAGAAAAGTATATTTTCTCACCCTATTCTGTTACACTATATTATGGATCCTGTCTCCCTGTTCGTAAGTTAATACACATTCGCAAACAACCAAAAATAAAAAAAAATAAAAGCAATTTTGTGCATAAACGCGAATTCGGTCGTTTTAATCTGCGATTTCCATAATCAAGGACATGTAACGGGTGTGCTTTGTGGTAAAGCGACTGTCACTGAGTGCATCTACAATGCGTATCACGCATTTAGCGACGAAGAGAATCCGAGACTTACTGGAACTCGGAATTTTGCTGCTCTTCCCATGAGTCCAAAGTTACGTTTACGAGGTACAGAAGAATAATACTCTGTCGATGAACATTGTATTGCTCTGTCTATGTGGTGGAAATATCTCGTACCTACGTAGCACTCATGTAATGATGGCAGTTTTTTTTGTGCTGTAATTTTAACAGAATGCCTACCGACAGGATTCTAGTGTGCTTACTAAATTATTTTGTCATTGCAACTTGTAGTGATATAAGTGTGACCTGGAAGACGATACAGGACGGTAAACGTGACAAACACATTAGGAAATTCGATGAACAATGTGATGTTGCTAAGTAATGCAAGGGTATAATGTGTAGCTTGCGTCGTTATCGCCTGAATTCCATTCTCTGCCATCAGCACACAGAATGATAAGAACGAAGTTCTTCCGTACAAAAAACAAATAAAATATGTGTTTGACATCAATAATAAATAAAGTGTCAATGGTTGATTCTAATGATAAACATTACATACAAATAAATTTGACCATATGTGGAAGTAAACAAATTTCAATCGCACATTCTTTTCAATAGTAGCAACGATCCGAACCAATACAAGGTCCTGTGCAAATACAGTGTCGAGGCAAATTATTGTGACCACCAGTTAATATCCGGAGTAACTGCAGTATGCAGCGCGGACAGCAGCTAAACGGCCTGAACGTGACTCAATAAGGTGCTCGCAGATATGTGGAGCCATCCTGACTGCAGTGCATCTGATAGCTCCTGGAGGGTGCGTGGTGGAGGATCCACAGGAGCTACCAACACGATCGAAGTGGTCCCACAGGAGCACAACTGGGTTTAGGTCTGGGGAATTAGGGGGCCATGAAAGTACTTTGAAACATTCATCGAGCTCTTCCAACCACTCTTGGACATTTCTAACAGTGTGACACATCGCCTGTCGTTCTGGAAGATCCCATCCGCCCCAGGGAAGACAATCAGCAGTGTGGGTGTACGTGGTCTGCAAGGACGGATTCATAAAGAATTCGGTCCATAGTGCTTTCAACAGGTATAAGTGAACCCAGATAATGCCACGAAAACATTCCGCAGATGCCTCCACCAGCTTGTGTTCTACCAGGAATTGTTGAAGAATGTTTGTTCTCCGACGTTTCTCGCCTTATACGCCAACGTCCATCCATTCATCGGAGAATGCAATTCTTTACCAATCAGCGGATGTCCAATTTATATAATGCAGTGCAAATGTAAGACGTTTCTGCCGATACAACTTCCTTAGCATGGCAGAAAGGACCATCGGTTTGCGTAGGAGCTCCATACGCAACAGAGTTCGCTGTAGTCCCCTGATTCATTCAGCCTGCGAGTTGCTCCACTGTAGCGGGTCGACCGGATCTCACGCACCGACGAACCCGACTTTCACCTCTCACATAAATGGGACGTGGTGCTCAGCAGTCTTCACGTTGTTCATTCGCAATGCCGTCATTTCTCCAATCACGAAACATTTTAACCACAGCAGCACGTGAACACTTCCCTAACTGTGCTGTTTCAGAATTACTGCCACCTTTGGCAAGAAAGCCGATAATCATCCACTTTTACAAGTCTAATGAATCTCTCCTTTTATCCATGACAGCAACTACTGATACGTTTTAAAAATGACTACAGCACACCTTATATACCCTACAAGCTAGCTCAGGACACGTGCATTATTTCATTAGCTACGCGCTGTTAACGTAAAAATTAGGAGGTGGTCACAACAATGTGACTCGACTGTGTAATAAAGGAGTGCCAAGGTGTTTCCAAACCTTTTTTGAATAGTGAAGGTTTTTTCAATCGCATTAAGCACTGTGCTGCCTTAAAGGAGATTACAAAACAGCAACAATGTTTCACATGAAAGAAATACACACCGTTTGTGGTTATGCGGTTCGAGAATTCTCTTTTTTTTTTTTTTTGCATTCGAGGCTTAACGACCACCGTGAGCAACTAAATGGGCTATAAGCAGTCGCCCGTCCCTAATTTAGGGTCACTGGTTCCAGGGAAGGGAGAACCAGTGCTGTAAGACAAACACAACATCCATGCCTGACCGGGATTCGAACCCGGACCCCTTACGGACGAATGCTCAGAGGCCAGCGCCTTAACCACTGCGCCACTGGGGCGGCAAAGTATTCTTTGGAGAATATGTTGTAGAGTCTTTTGTAAAAATCCCGGATAAGAAAAATTATAAAGTCAGCAAAATTTAGACTCGACATTTTGCTGTGGGAATTCATCCGGTAAGTAAACTTTTCCATTCGCTGCTTTCAAACCCTAGGCAATCACAAGTTTTCAAGGATATCTGATGTTATCAGGGAAACTAATCTGAAAGGAATGACAAATGTGCTGGAAGCATATAATCAAGTCATTTTCGCATCGCAGCGCTTTCTATGCCATATGTCAGCACAATTATATCCTCAGAAATCTCCAAAGCGGGTGTCCCTGCTCCGGGATACGATCTCTTTACATACGATTTGTGATTTGAGCGTGGTGGAACAGAAATCTGGAAATGTGAGCTATATTTCTATGACAAGCTGACAAGATCTGCAAGTTTTCTGGTGAGATACTTCATGGACAAAAGTAAATTGAAGACATTTTCATTTAAAACATTTGTGAAAATGAGATTTTATATCCAAATATATTATCTTTCAGATTTCAATTTTGCTTACATTTTATAATTTCCCTTCCTCGGAATAAATCCCAAGATTATCATGCCGGTTTTATAGATTTTTTCCAGTGAACTTTGTCTTTCTCTAGCAACAAGGCCTTTCTTACATATGCAGTGCATTAGGATGTAATGTCCAGCTATGAAAAATACTTTTATTTCACCAGCACTTGATTCTAGGAACAAAGACAGCAATATAATTCAGTAGATCTGTAAATGTCACAAATTTACCACGTCATTCTGAAAATCGTTAAAAAATATGAACATTTTACAGAAAAAGTATTTAAATTTATTTTGTAAAAATGTAATGCTAAAACTAAAGTACAGGAGATTGCAAAAAGAAAACAAAAAAACAATTATGTCTCAATCCATTGCACTTATATTAAGTTTTCAACCAGCAGTGCGTTATGTGGCTTTGGGGATATTTTGTAGCTCATTCTTACTGATCTTGAAGGAACTAGAAACTTCTATGCCAAAACTGGGGAATGACAAATGGATGCAAGATCTAATGGTTCTTACTGATATAACAGATCATTTACATACTTTCAATTTGGCACTGCAGGGGGATGAGATTGTTTCTGATAACACGTAGAGAATTTTCAGTCTCCAGAACAAAAGAAGAGTTTTTCAAAGATATATATATATATATATATATATATATATATATATATATATATATATATATATATATATTATTAGGAAGTTTCAGTTGCTTTCTCAGTCTCAAAAGGAGAGAAACCACCTTCCGAGGTATCGGAATAAAAATTCTGGAAGCATACCAAAACTAATTTAAGGAGCAGCTTGATCATTTCGTGCACAGGTCTGAAGACCTGCATATGCTAAAACCCTGCTTCTCCTTTTCTTGCAAATCCTTTCAGGGTCGATGTTTAAGAATTTACGAACTTTGAAAATACGACGACAATTGAAACTGTTCAAAGGTTTGCAATAATAATTCTGTATGTATGACTAGTAAAACATGGAATTCGTTCTTCTACATCCAGCATAACTAAAAAGTAAGAATGGTATCTTGAGAGAGACACGGTTTTTTAAAATAAAATAAGTAGAAGAAATGCAATAAGATAGTTTATTTCTGCGAAGAGCACGCAATGAACCTTTAACTTCTGGAAGTTACGCGCTTCTATGGTAGCAAGCAGATTCTAATATCTGCAAATCATATATTTGGCCATAAACATAAACACTAAGATGACGGTTTTAAGTCATCAGTTCTCCTATATGAAGTAATGCGACAGATTCCTGAATGAAGTAGCTATAGAATGTTATGTGTACAACATAGAAATTTTTCAGTAATTACAGTAAAATGAGCATCCCATCTTGCAAGAATCTAGGAATAAACTCTTTTCGACAGTACTCTTTCAATAACTCAAAGAACGATTCGCTTAAAAGGTTCTAATTACCAGTTGATCCATAGCTTTTTCAGAGAACGATTTGGGAAAGGCTTTTTGGATATTTCTTTGGCGAAGCCAGAAGTTTGGTTACCAAAGCAAATTCTACGGAATAATATCCAGTTTAGCTGTTTAAAACCAACGTCCATTGTTGCCAATTCCTATGGTACTTCATAAAATGAAAAAAAAACAGCTAGATAACTACGCACACTGCTAAAAACGTAGCTGATACTCCTGTCAGGTGTTCCAATCTCTAACATCCTTTTTTTGGTTTCAGGGACACATTCGATACATGCCAAATTTGTTACACCATGGCAGTTTCCATATTTTATCATCATCATAACAAATATAAAGTCTGTTTTGAGTTTCCTGAAACATTTTTCAATAAAGAACCTGTTCACATGTTGTAAATAGGTTCTTTATTCATGTAAAACTATTTGCGTTTGTTCAAACAATGAAATATCGTGTCGATTGCTCACAATCTTGTTATCCACTTACGTACAAGGCTTTTTTCAGATACTGCTTCTGTGTGATACACATCTGTTTGATATGAATTTCTTTAAACTTTGTTAGACCACTTTATCTCTTTCAATTAGGTTAAGCAAATAAATTTTCATTTAAATATTTATAATTTTATTTCCAAAGAAGATACTGTAAGGAAAGAGCTTCGTTGTATTTCTGATTTGTTTGTTTTCGGACATATTGTATCATTGACTTCTTTTGAGTCATAGACCTCTAAGACTATACAAGAATTCGTATAAAGAAAATGTGCAAACCGCAGAGAAATATGGTTAATCACCAACACAAGAATAGTATCTTTTTTTTTTGCCTGAAATAGAAACAATTGCTGCTTTTAGCATCCAGCAAAGTATACCAATCTCTCTCTATAAACTAGTCCAGAGGTTCCCAATTTGTGCGTCGCGACGCCCTAGGGTATCACCGATCTTTTTTCTGGGAGTCGCGACTCTAAGGAAAACCATAATATATAGTGAAACGTAACATCCAAACACGCAGGTTTGGAGCACCAATCGCAACTCAACGTTCAATTTGACAAAAATATTCCTCCACAAACAGATGAACAGAAGTGGGTTACAGACCCGTTTTCAGCAAATCCAACATCAACTTTCATTGCTGCTGAGCAGGAACAGTTAATAGACATTTCTTCATACTCCACAGTGAAAATTACATTCTCTTCTGGAACTCTGTCTGTGTTTTGAAACAGTGTGGCAAAGGAGCACCCGGAACTGAGTAAGAAAGACATGAGAGTAATTCTCCCTTTTGCCACATTGTACCTGTGTAAAGCAGGATTTTCAGCTCTGGCAGTTATGTAATCCAGATATAGATGCAAAGTTAACGTTAGAAGCAGATCTGCGTAACTGTGTCGAACACTGTCCGCAGATCTGCGTAACTGTGTCGAACACTGTCCGCAGATTTGATGTTTTGTGTGACGAGAAGCAAGCTCACCCATCCCATTAAGACGCGAATACTTCTGTTAGGTAGTTCCTAAAATTACTGTAAACATGTGATAGCCAAATGAAGAGGGTCACCACTGTGGAAATATACATATCTCATCAATTTCGTTTTACTAAGTTCTGTAATTTTATTCTAATTTTGTAGTTTTACGTTAAAACGAACACAAGATAGTAATGTAAATGACTATTTTATTCCTAAAAAATTCCACAAACTCGAATTTGGGCAATTTTACTTTTTAATTTTGGGTACAGAGGCGTCGCACAGAAAATGTGCCATCTGAAGGCGGCATGGTCTTAAAAAGTTTGAGAACTCCTGAACTAGCCTATACATCTCCCCTGAAATTTAAAGGCTTATTTTCTGCACCGTGGTGATATTAACGAAAATTTAGTTGAATTTAGTCCACATTAGCATTTGCAAATTTGTTTAAAAAATAAATATAGGTAAAAAAAATAGGTGGTTTCTCTTATACGCCGGTGAATTGGTCGCAATAGCGAACAGTCGTTTCAACGGAAGAAAGCATGAGGTCGTCGACGCAGCGTTCTGTTAGGCTTTACGTAGCTTCTGTTCACAGTCGTACTTGCAGGCAAATATTATGGTAAAAGTCTTCGAAATGAATTGTAAAGACAAAATGTTTCCACCATTTGCCATGAGATTTCCTTCTTTAAATTCTGTACGTCTAGCTCTTTCGAAATACTTCAGCATTTGTGGCGAAATCATTTAGGACGCTAAACTACACATTTACGACAATCAACTGAAACTATGCAAACTTAGCATAGAAAGCTGAACATACTCAGATTATTGCTAGTCGAAGCATCGTTGCTTCCTCAAAGTGTTTTGACTCAACTCCTATGTAAAAACGGACATAGGTCGGAAATCACCAGTACCAGGGAAAAATCAATCAAGGAAGAAATATTCTTCATAATACATGGGAAATCAATAGAATATTCATACCAAAGGAAATTTAAATTATGTTTTCGATTGTGACACTTACTGCTCATTCATATAGCACCTCTCAGAAAACTTGAGAAATTCATCTCCCTGGTGCGGATATCGAAACCGCATCTCCAGATTTCCTTTCGAGTATGTCAGCCGTTACACCACACAGGACAGTAAAGTTCCAAGCAACTGAGACTAAGCAAATTTAGCGCTGGAATCTGAGCATACTAAGATTTTGGCTAGTTGAAGCATCGTTGCTTCCTCGTAGCGTTTTGACCGAACGAAAATCGGGAAATGTGGGTTCAATTTTCGCTCCAAGGCGATAATTTTTTTAAGTTTTCTGAGAGGTGTTAAATGGATGACCAGTAAGTGTTCATCCATTACAAGCAAATTCAGAATTTATATTCTTTTGGCTTTGGATATTCTATCGATTTCCCATGTATTAAGAAGATTATTTCTTCCTTCATTGATTTATAAACAAGTGTGTCAGGACATCGAGTGACCTGAGTGTATAGAGAAAGAAGTTCACCAGAAAAGGACTTGTAAAGTCCTCCGCTGCTGAACTTTATGTTTGCTATTTTACTACGAAAGGTTTTTTCAACTGATCTTAATCAGCTTCAAAGGAACTGTGAATCGCAAGAGTGTTCCACTTGTTTAAATGTATTTTATTGCATACCAATAAGATATTTCCCATTCACAGTAGGAGCCAGTAAATACTCTAGTATGGATTCCATCAACTTAAGAAAATGTTAGCCACCCATTGTTTTTCGCCGCCACTACGACAATGGTATTTACATATTTTCTTTCAGTGATTATAACTGTACAAATGTATGTTAGTTAATTGTTTGCAAGTAAATTAATGATTGAAATACACGTATACTCACAGTATCCTCCAACGACAAACACTATTTTTATAGCACGACTTTGTTTTGCTGATTTTCGATATAAACCACGTGTGCTTTGTCTATGTTTGATATTTAAAAATAAATATTTATAAGGAACAAAAATAATACAGTTTTAATATAATACAGAAAAATAATTTTTGGTTTGAGGAAAATACTGTTACTAATTAATAAAAATTTAAATTTAACTTACTTTATAGCCACGTGGTTTTAGGATACTTACATGTTTAGTAATGTTATTGATGATCAGAGATGATTTCTTTATCACACATACTTTTTTTTTTACATTAGCCTGTTTTTAATAAATTTTAACCAAATATACGGGTAGATAGTATACACAGTAAGTCCAATCGCAAATGCAGCTTATAATATCATAACTCGGATATTCGGTGCGTCCCTTGACACCATCTTCAGCCTTGTTCTTACGTGCTCCCACACACGTCAAAGAATTGGGAAAGTCGAGTATTTGTTCTCATCTCGATTTTACAGGCAATATCGATGCGCTGGCGCATTTGTTAGTTTGTCTATATGAAAGATTATCACTTCGAGCGTCTTCCATTGGGATCAATATCGACCTGAAAATTGATTTAATTTAACTTAAATGGTTTAATGTTGTGCAATACGGTCGGAAATTGATTTACCTTTAATTTTAAAGTATTAACAATCCTCGATAACAAACATAATTAATTTAACTTTAAGTTTAATGATTGATTATGATATTTCATTTATTTCTATTAATTTAACTTAGGTTTATTTCATTATGAATTTTTCGTCGTTATGTTTGTATTTTTCTTCGTAATTTTTTCCCCTTTATTTTATTATATTAATTTTTTATTAACATTATTGTTTATTTTTGGTAAATAATTTTGTTTTTGTTTTGAAAACTTCACCTGTGTTTTTATTACCTTCCTCCACACTTCGGGAATCGTTGTTGGGCCTTGCATACTGGAAACTTTATCTTTTAGTTTTTCAATAGATATAGATTCAGAAAATTGTAATTCTTTTTCAGATTTATGAGTCGAAATCAATTTTATTTTATTAAATTTTGGAAAATGTTTAGTTTTAATACAATATTGAATGAAGGCTGTTTTCTACTCTTTTTGTTCCAATTTTTAGTGTGTTGATTTTAATCTCTGACTCAATCTGCATCTAACCGAACACAAGAGTAAAAAAGAAATATATGTTAATATTTTATTTACATAAAACCACAATGAAGAGGAAACCATTGTTGAGCATGTGCGTTTCTAATAACATTTACCCACATAGAGGGCATATGAAGCGAATATTTTTCATGGTTCATGGGCTCGCAGGTGAACGACTGGGGTACACGTATCACAATCATTCGCTGCAGTAAAAATCAGAATTTACAGGTTGCATCCCAAACGGTAAGCTCAGGCTCTAACTTTGGAAGTTGCTGTGACTAAGAGAATATGAATGAACATGTATATAGTTCATAGTAATTCGTATTTAATTTCTTGTACTTCAGTTCAAACCTTCAGAATACACTAATACATATCGTATCCGCTATCTTTTAAAGATGGTACAAAATTCAATGTTAAAGCGCCGCGATATTCTTAAAAGACTCGGAACTAATATTTGCTGTTTCTGTTTGATCATTACACTTTCGACACTCATTTTCCAACACTTGCTAATAAGTTATATGATTCGTTTGCCGTACGCGAGCGCTGACCAATGAATTAGCGAAATAACGTGATCCCTAGGCTCCCTCGAGATGCTAGTACGGATTCCATCAATAACGCCCGTCGGAACATTTAGTTTCCATCTTAAAAACGCGTTAGTACGTGAAACTGAATAACCCATCAGCGATGAACTTCGCCATTGATCACTATTTGAAATAGATTAACAGACTGTACACTACTCATCACTGTAAGTGATATAGCAACTAAATGTATATTAACTATGAATAAACTATAAGTTTAGTTTCAACAATAATACTGCGAACTAAATTTTACAATCCAATAATAATCTTTTCGGCAGAAAACCAGGTCTGATATAAAATCGGATCCACATAATGCGTTTGTTATTTAAGCTTAAAAATGGCATGCTCAACTACGTTTTAAAGCTTTTTTTCTTCAAAATTCTTTGAGATGCTTTTCTAAACAGCGATGGTCCTACATGCAAATGTTTACTGAAAAAGCCCATTTTTTCACCATGCGTCTCTGTGCAGCACTGGTGTCATCACGGAAGAAAAGTGGCAGTTTCACTACCTTTGTGCTTTCAATCGATCACATGGATAATATTAGCATTTGGCACAAGGTCCCAAGGATTTCGGGAACGAAACTGAAGACAAATTACATGTTGTCCTCAATCTCAAAGCTAAAATTGTGGAAAATTTCGTTTCGAAATAAGTACATGATTGAGTACGACATCTGATATATTTTGGTAAAGCCGAAGATGAGCAAATAATGTTTATGAACTACGTATACCACAACTGTTCAGTTTAATTGGAAAAGATACAGTGACTGTGAAGAATGATTTTTATGCAAAATCTGTACAAAATAGCAACAAAATGCCAACATGCAGAGTATTATGTTAAATTTCAAATGTTACTCATAGAGGGCGCACATGCATACAAAACTACATTTTGATTTTGTACTGAAATTTTATTGTGATTCTGTACAACAAAGCATATCGGAAGCCAGAAAATTACTACCGCTGAGCGGACATAAATCATGGAATACCTGTGTATCATCTCTATGGGAAAGTCAAACAATTTCACTTGAAGAAAAGTTTAATAAAAAATGCACTGAATAAATGTTGAAAAACTCTCAATGGAATCTACCAAATATAATCAAATTCTAGTTCAATCACTTATTTAACCGCAAGAAAGTATGTAACCCAGGTGGAGCAGTGGTCCAGGCGCTATCTTCCGACAGTTCGCCCGTAGTGGGTACGGGTTCGAAACCCGGTAAGGCATGGATGCTGTTTTTGTCTTACGGCACTGTCTCTCCCGCTCTGTAAGTCCAGTGGCACTAAATCTGAAAGACGTGACTGCTTATCGAAGAATATAAAACTTCGCGTGAAGAACGTCAACTCCCGTTAGTGCCGCGAATGGCTGAGCGGTTAGCAGTTCAGACTACCAATGCAAGGTCCTCAGGCTCGATCCTGGGCTGATCTTGCGAAGTTGGTGTGATTTGCTAACAATCACTGAATATTCGCCGTGCATCGGAGGAGAACGTTAAGTGACGGCCCCCAGGCTGAATCCACTGGTTAAATGGGTATCCTTTCCTATGCCCCTCCCCTGAAATTCTCTCACCCCTCTATGTGCAACATCGTACTTGAACGGTGTCCCCATCTACTGTACTCGAATTTCACTACAAACTGTTATGTCAAAGTCACTTGATTTGCTCTCATTCCTTCCGTTTCTGTGTCCTGCCGAAAAGGCGAACTCGCTGTAGGTGGCTGGGATCTAAAATCTACTCGCTATGGACGGAAGTCCAACAAGAAAATGACTCATACTTGTCAACTCCCGTTGAGATAACGTGAAAAAGTCGATAACAGCGCCTCCACATACTAGTTTCTCACTTGCTCTGCCAGAAAGCAAACATTCAGGAGCAAACTAAGTTAGGGGACTACGATTGTGGAGCGTTTCGGGAGACGACGCCCTATTCGTGCACTACAGTTGACTGATCGGCATCGTATATTACACTTCGCGAAGATTTAATCGCATGCCTGATAAGATGCTCAGGTACAACACCTATTTCGTAGTAATAATGCTCACCCAGTACTGTTCAAACTGGAATCGGTAGGATGGGGTTTCCATAGATATTCGTTGACAAACGTAAGGTGCCGTAAGTCTTTCCTCCCATTTTTGTTTACTTTAAAACTGAACCACTGGGAACATCAGAACTGGACCTATTCAGGGGGGTACGACGTCGTATGTTTAGACGATTCTCGTTTTCAGATATACGGAGATGAAGGGAGGGTGTGGGTGTGGCACAGACAGTATGAGGCCATGACCCCGTCGTGCCAGATTGGCTTATAATATAAATACAAAAACCAAATGTTTTAGATGTTTAAAACCCGCTGTCAACAACTATGAACGTGTCGTATTTAGACGCCACTATTTCAACACTGTTCATTTAATTTATGCTTTGTTTAAAAAAAATAGATCATCCTTCCATCCCTGGTCCGCTTTCCGCGTTTTACGAATCAGATCTGACGGTCTACCATCGAACGGCCGGTGTAAAATGTGACGTGTGTGAGTTCTGTAGTAATCACTTTTCGTGACAATTTTGACCTGATCTTAAAATAGTTTTATGAATGCTAATTACCTCCCTACTCCTAAAGATTTATAATGACCAACGAGTTTTGTTTACTCATAAATGAGTCTGTCTTGCAGAATAAATAAATTTATTACATGAATTTAAAATCAATTCATCACGTGCCAGGGAAGAACTGCCTTATCACAACTTGGTCTACAAAACTTCCTTCGTCACATGGGCACACTACCGCTATTTCTGAGACAAATTCTCTGCAATACTGATACCTGTCGCTAAGTGTCTCAGTGCGTGACGCAACAACACCATGCGACGATTCATAGAATGTCTCGTCGTGGCGATCATTTGGAGAAACAATACTTCTATTAAAAAGATATTTATTTCTATTGACTTAGGAATTTAAAGAAAAACTGAGGCAAAATGTTACGTTCTTCGATATTATTTTTTGGAAGATCGTCTGCTGAAATCTAATCTCGAAAAAATTGTTATATGTTGAAAAACACAATTAAAATGCATTTAAAATTTGTTAGAGAAGGAATCGCAGTTTCATTCCTTGTCGAATAAAAATGATCGATGCATGTTATACATTGCCGGACAATTGCTAAGGACGGATGACAATAGCAACGATAGCAACCATAAAATGGAAGGCAGGAAAGTCTGGAAATTAGCATAAGTGCAGGATGCAGTAAGACGTGTTGTGCGTATGCAAATTTTGGATTGCCGAACTTGTTCGTGACGTCACAGCGCTGATAAGAGATATAAAGGATTTGACGCGTATTGACCGTTGTTGTTCAAACGCAAAGTTGAAAGGGAAAGAATCAATTGACAAACTTGCAATTTTCAGTATGTCTTCCGGACATCACCTAGATGATTTTACGCGTGGCCATATTATTAGCAAGATTGAAGAAGGGCGAAAAATAACAGATGCTGCCAGGGAGTTCGACGTCAGCCTCAGTGTTGTTTCAAAGCTTTGGAAATCATTTCAAACAAATGGAGAGTGTAAGAAACGTCACGGGGGAGGTCGTGTTCGCAGTACGACACCTGCAGAAGATCGGTACATAGTGCTATCAACAAAAAGACACCGGCGCAGCACAGCTAGTGAGGTAGCAAATCAGTTTATGTCTGCTACTGGTAAACGGATCTCCCGAAAAACTGTCGCCAGACGTTTGCATGAAGGAGGACTATACGCCCGCCGTCCTCTTGTGTGCATCCCATTGTCTAGACGTCACCGCACCGCCAGTTTGCAATGGTGCCATCAACATCGCAGTTGGACTGATAACGACTGGTATACTGTCCTCTTCTCAGATGAGAGTAGATACAGTGTGTCGTCTGATTGTCGACGACAACTGATCTGGCGTGATAATGGTACTGCATATTGTCCAGCAAACAAATAGGAAAGGGACCGATATCCGACATGTAGTGTCATGGTATGGGCTGGCATCATGATCAATGGCCGTACGTCCTCTATGAGCTTCCAACTGGGACTATGACTGGCCAACGATACATTAATGATGTTCTGCTACCTCATATTCGCATGTCCCGTGGTGCTGTCGGTGATAGATTCATTTTCATGGACGACAACGCAACATGTCATCGAACAGTCGCTGTCCAGGAGTGTTTTGAGAGCGAGGATATTCAACGCCCCGTATGGCCAGCACGTTCTCCAAATCTGAATCCCATTGAAAATGTGTGGGATGCTTTGGGGAGGAGTCTTGCTGGTCGCCAATGCACTCCAATAAACAAGGACACCCTCATTCGTGTACTAAGAGAGGAATGGGATAAATTACCCAAACAGCTGCTTGATAATGTTGTGCAAAGCATGACACGACGTGTGGAATCTTTCATCGCCCTCCATGGAGGCCATATCCCGTATTGACATCTTACGCAGGAACGCCTGCGGACGGTAATTGCATTTTATTCACGCTTACGTATTCTGCACAAAATGGCCTGTTTGGCCCTTGAACACGTTCCAAAGCCTTCTGGATTTTAGAGCACAATAAATTGTCTTTCTTGTAATGTCCTGGCATTCTGACCTTCTTTTATTTCACTTGGCATCCAACCACACTTACTTTTTTATGCGCTATATAGCCGTATATGATCCGTCCTTAGCAATTGTCCACCAGTGTATATGATGCAACAGTTTCAAAATCTGCTACCGTACGTCAGCAACGCCTCCAGAGCAGAACGAGTAAGCAGCATAACTATGCCATATTCCTGCAAGCGTACCCTCGAATGTGTTGAGACCGAAACAATTGCGCAGTGGTCTAAGCGATGGATTCTGATCGATCGTCGTCCGTGATGAGTCCTGCTTCGAATACCGGTGAAGCATGGATGTTTTGTTGATCTTAGGGCACTGGGTCGCTCCTTTCCCTGGAACCAGTGGCCCTAAATTATGTACGGGTGACTGCCTAAATCCCACTGAGTTCCTCACGCTGGTCGTTAAACCTTCAATAAAAAAAATGTGATGAGGAAAAACTCTGCAATCTGATGTAATTAGACCCGGAGCATTAAGTGCAAAGCAAGTATGAGGTGTATCTTCTTTTTCAGACGTTCGGAATGTTGGGGATTTGCACATATGACCGTCAAATATAGGCACTACGACTGCAGAATCTGCGGAATTTAAAAGTGCGAATCTGGAACATGTAAACCACCGCTACATCTAAATCGGACATGCAGGAACTGGCTGTGCAGAAAATGTGGGTGCAAACACAGTTATGTTTGAGTTGAATGATCAAAACTTCGGAACCGAAAGCTACAGTTTATAAACAACGCCGGGAACAAAAAACAAAAATAAAACGGCTAATGTTCGAGGGACTATTAGGCATACTACTGAAAAACTGGTCTCGGGATATAGACTCCCAGGTAGAGCAAAGTTCTTAAGAGTACATTATCGTGCTGTGCATTTGGAGTTAGCGAAGCGTTATTGCCACATCAACAATGAACACTTTAAATAGCCTAGCAGTTCCAAATGAAGAGTCTTGTTTTAAACTAAAACTAGTGTTGCGTACACCACACGTGATCATGGGTCGCACCTGCCAATCAGGGAATGTTTTGGTTGCTGGAAGTGGTGTAATGTTCCAGGGTTTCTTTCTACTTAGACCTTACGTTAAAATTTAAAGAACTCGTTTTCCATTACACATGAGAGCCTATGGAATGCAATAGATATGCTATAAGTATTTGCACTGAATTTTTTTAAAACGGGATATTTTAATGTATATAATTTTTAAAATTCTTTACAACAGAAGAATCCAGTTATATCAGAAGAATGAATAAATGTTGAAGTAGAGCAGGCGAATAATATAATTTAATAAGATGAATACACTATGCTAAAGAGAAATACTGTGAATCCCCCTCTTTTCAGCGACGCAGGCGTCTGTGCAACACACCTACAATATCTGGACAGCTCAAGACGTTATTACCTTGAAATGACCAAGCATTCCTTTAGAATTCGAAACAACGAGCATAAAAGTGACGCAGAATACGGCAAAGCAACAATGACACTATCCAGAGAGATCGAATTCAAATCCACTGCCCTTTTGTGGGATGATTTAAAGAAAACAGTTACCTACTGTACCGCTAATTCGACACAGAATTGAGAAAACTCGGAGAGCATTGCCAACAGTAAAGCTTGCAATGATAGCGCCTCTCTAGAGTTGCAACGAATTCGGAACTAGTTGTTCAAGTAACGCATTTTTTCTTACTAAACTAAACCAACAACCAAAGTGGACAGCCAACGTCCTGCTTCATATCTTTAAAGTAATAGAACTTCGTATCTCTTTATTGTCACGTCAAGTAATCGCCTTCAAATTGTTGAAGCATTCTCTTATTCAGGTTGAAGTTTGTGTCTGTCTTCCTTGTAAAAGCCATCTGGTTGACGAACAAAACTTGGGAAACTCTCATTTACCTATTATTACACCAATGCTTTGGATAACTAGTATTATCTGTAGTCTTATTATAGAATACTGAATATATTTGATGAAACCGTAGCAGTTTTTTCAACTGAAACACCTGAAGTACCACTTATTAGATCTGTTAAAGTACGAATCAAAAGATGAGTTTTCTACCTAAACGGAAGCACATGACATCGAAGAACTTCCCTCATCAAAGATAAATGTTCAAAATACACTGCCTATTTGACATTGAAAAGTTGTTTGTCATACTTGTTTCCACTATTTGTTGTGGAGAATAAATTATAGTAAATGTAATTTTGACTAAACTTTCGCGTTGATTTGAAATTGAATTTAATTTCCCGAAAATTTGGCAAACAGCCAAATGATACATATTTTGAAAATGACAATCTGATTTTTGTTGTAAATGTGACAAGGATAGTATGTCAGATAATATCCGAAAACTTGAAAATTTCAACCTCCTGGAGCGGGACTCGAAACCTCGTCTCCCAGATTGCGCCCGGGTATGCTAGTTAAATGATGTTTAGTAAAATTTCATAAAAAATGTGAAGTGAAATTGTCAGAATAATTCACGGGGAAATCACAGATAACCAAACCTTGGGGAAGAGGATAGAGTGTTTATAAGTCCTTGAATTTTGCTAAAAACAATTTAGTCATGCGAATGGATTTAATACATTATTATAAATATTTGCTTCCGAGGTTAATGCAGTTCTGTCACCGATGTTCAAGTTTCTTTAAACCTCCCGAATAAAAGTCAGAAACCGGGTATCTTCAGCTAATGTATAATCGGTAGTTGACAGTGATTTTGTTCTCTTTAAATGTTTCCTGAATTAGAAGAATTCATGAAAGTCAGACGGTGCTAAATCCGGAAAGTATGCACGATTTCTCTACAGTTCAAATCTTTCCCTGCCGGCGTTAAACCAGCCTAATGATTTTCCTGGAAAAACAAACCCATTTTTATAATCCCCTCCTGCGTATTGATTTCACTTTCTGCTTCATTTTGCCCAAACGACACGCACAAAACGCCTCTCTGGTGATAGCACTCTTTTCCAGTGAGTCAGCAAGCACCCCACAGCCCTTTTCATAGAAACTAAACGTCCTAGCTTTTGCTGCAAACTTTTTGCTCCAGTTTTTTTGGGGGTAGGGGGATATTTTTTCGGCGTTTGGATTTCGGAGCAAACATATGTATCTACTTTTCAAAAAATACGCAGGAGGTCTGTCAAAAAACTGCGCATCCAGCTGAAAATTCTGAAACATTGTTTTTGTTGTTGCAACTGCTGACCCTATGATCCCGGAATCAGTTGTTCCGGAATATATTTGTCCGAGACCATCCATATGCTCACCATATCGAAGACGATGAGTCAAATAAATTCACAGGAAATTCTCAAAATCTCCGATCTCTATTTTTCAAAAATTCTTTAATGTTCCTATATCATTATTTTGGACTTCTACAACATTTCGCGAAACGATGATCGCAAGTGCTCCTCATATAACAGCCTTCTTTTTCAATTCTGAGATGTGATATTTTATATCTGGCATCAGAATTGTTGATTGTGAAAAAGGATGTCCTCTGTTGTCGCAACGTCTCCGATGTTTCATGGTGATCTTACTACCTTTTCTTCCTTCTTAGGAACAGACACATACCTCTGCGCTGTGTCGCTCTTGAAACTCTACTGGAGATGACACCATCACAATTTTGCCCATGAAACTGATATGGGTGGTTTTGATACATTGGAATCAATACTACTTAAAATATTACTAAATTTATTCAATTCAGTTTATTTAGCTGTTACATTAAAACCAAAAATACAAAGTAATACAACACACAGTGAAAGCAATCAAAAGTCTTAATGTAATGGACTTTTGTGGCATAATGTATGTCCATCGGTGTGAATTCCCCGTCACAACTTGTCCATAATAATTGTCCACAAATCTTGATGGAAGCTTTGTATTACAAAAACAAGGAAACGTGGCTCCGGCCGTATCAATGATGTAGAATTTTGCAACATCCCTTTAATTCAATTACTGTTGTCCCAAAGGCGACCGTCCAAACTTGAAATAATCCGTAGTATATGCAGGAGAGGCGGTAAAAGCCTCCTGAACATCTGAAACTTGTTTGCCAAATGGTTGTTCTAACCTAAAATTTACCTGCTTAGTCCAATAGGTTATCACTCTTTTCAGAAACATTTGATCTCGTGCAAGGATTCTACTTAAGCTATTTATATATATACTAGCTGTACCCAGCCACGCGTTGCTGTGGCTCAGTCTGGTTAAAGGAAAAAGAAAGAACAGAGAAAGCGCACGTTTCTAGTATGTTTAATTTCACAATGCTTGTGCGTATACAATATTTTTTGTTGTTCCATTGTCTGTGCAGATATAGAGATTGTCAGGTTTGCAGACTCTAGAACACGCAACATATAATTGTCAATGTGAGAAGCAATCCGTGTCTAGATCTAAACCGCACAATTCTAAAGATTGACCCTGAGCTTTGTTGATGGTGATTGCAAACGCCAATCGAATTGGGAATTGCAATCTCTTAAATTGAAATGGCATATCCGTTGGAATCATAGGAATGCGAGGAATGATGACATCTTCACCTTTGAAAGGTTTTGTCAAGATTGTTGCTTCTACGACGTTGCTCATGAATTTTTTACTGCAAGCCGTGTGCCGCTGCAAAGCTTTGGCTGGTTGATATTTCGCAACATGATAATTGGCACGCCGATTTTCAATTGCAGTACGTACGGTGACTGATCGAGTGAATTCAAAAATTCTGTTGGATAATGAACCGCTTCATCTGGTTCCACAATAGTGTCGACGGACTTGTATGTGACTGCCTCGCTTTGAATGTTAGACTGAATAATATTATTAAGTTCGTAGGCGTCTTTGTTCTTGGCCGCAAGAATAGCTCGTTTACTTAGCCAATCGTGATTCTTATAATTGGTTTGAACATTGGGAAATATTTTTTTAACCAATTCTTCTTTTGACTTCACGTTTCTGAGGTCTCACCCAAATGGAAGCACCTGAAGAGCAGTAAGTAAATTCCGCTTTCCAGACCCTGGGCGCTGGTCCACGTTTCGGAGGTCTCATCTAAATGGAAGCACCTGAAGAGCAGTAGGTCGTTTCTTCTTGGACGGCCCTGGTCGCTGGTCCACGTTTCTGAGGTCTTACCCAAATGGAAGCACCTGAAGAGCTTGAAGCCAGTTTCTTCTTTGTCGGTCCTGGGCGCTAGTCCACGTTTCTGAGGTCTTACCCAAATGGAAGCACCTGAAGAGCTAGAAGGAAGTTTCTTCTTTGCAGGCCCTGGGCGCTGGTCCACATTTCTGAGGTCTTACCCAAATGAAAGCACCTGAAATGCCGGAGGGAAGCTACTTCTTTGCAGGCCCACGGCGCTGGTTCAGGTTTCTGAGGTCGCACCCAAATGGAAGACCTGGAAGAGCTAGAAAGCAGTTTCTTATTTGCGACACTGGGAGCTAGTCCACGTTTCTGAGGTCGAACCTGAATGGAAGCACGTGAAGAGCTAGAAGGCAGTTTCTTCTTTGCCGGCCCTAGGCCCTGGTCCACGTTTCTGAGGTCTCACCCAAATGGAAGCACCTGAAGAGCAGTAGGTAAATTCCTCTTTCAAGACCCTGGGCGCTCTTCCACGTTTCTGAGGTCTCACCTAAATGGAAGCACCTGAAGAGCAGTAGGTAGTTTCTTCTTGAACGGCCCTGGTCCCTGGTCCACGTATCTGAGTTCTCACCCAAATGGAAGCACCTGAAGAGCTTGAAGCCAGTTTCTTCTTTGCCGGCCCTGGGCGCTGGTGCACGTTTCTGAGATCGCACACAAATGGAAGAACCTGAAGAGCTAGAAAGCAGTTTCTTCTGTGCCGACCCTGGGTGCTGGTCCACGTTTCTGAGGTCTCACCAAAATGGAAGGACCTGAAGAGCAGTAGGTAGGTTCTTCTCTGCCGGCCCTGGGCGCTGGTCCATGTTTTTGAGGTCGCACCCAAATGGAAGCACCTGAAGAGCTAGAAGGCAATTCCTTCTTTTCCGGCGCTGGGAGCTGGTCCACGCTTCTGAGGTCTCACCCAAATGGAAGAACCTGAAAAGCTTGAAGGCAGTTTCTTCTTTTCGGCCCTGGTCGCTAGTCCACGTTTCTGAGGTCGCACCCAAATGGAAGCAGCTGAAGAGGTAGAAGGCAGTTTATTCTTTGCCGGTCGTGGGCCGTGGTCCACGTTTCTGAGGTCTTAGCCAAATGGAAGCTCCTGAGCGCAGTATGTAAATTCTTCTTTGCCGACCCTGGGCGCTGGTCCACGTTTCTGAGGTCTCACCCCAATGGAAGCACCTGAAGAGCTAGAAGGAAGTTTCTTTTTTGCAGGTTCTCGTCGCTGGTTCACATTTCGGAGGTCATACCCAAATGGAAGCACCTAAAGGGCTGGAAGGCAGTTTCTTGTTTGCCGGCCCTAGGCGCTGATCCACGTTTCTGAGGTCTCACCTAAATGGAAGCACCTGAAGAGCTAGAAGGCAGTTTCTTCTTTGCCGGCCATGGGCGCTGGTTCACGTTTCTGAGTTTACAACTGAATGGGAGAACCTGAAGAGCTCGAAGGCAGTTTCTTCATTGCCGGCCCTGGGCGCTAGTCCACGTTTCTGACGTCTCACCCAAATTGAAGCACCTTAAGAGCTTGGAGGAAGTTTCTTCTTTGCCGGCCCTGGGTGGTGGTCCCGTTTCTGAAGTTTCACAAATGGAAGCACCTGAAGAGCTAGAAGGTATTTTCTTCTTTGCCGACCCTTCGGGCTGGTCCACGTTTCTGAGGCCTCACCCAAATGGAAGCACTTGAAGAGCAGTAGGTAGTTTCTTCTTTGCCGGCCCTGGGCGCAGGTTCACGTTTCTGAGGTCTCACCCAAATGGATGCACTTGAAGAGCTTGAAGGCAGTTTTTTCTTTGCCGGCCCTGGGCGCTGGTGCACGTTTCTGTGGTCGCACCCACATGAAAGCACCTGAAGAGCTAGAAAGCTGTTTCTTCTTTGCCGAACCTGGGCGCTAGTCCACGTTTCTGAGGTCTCACCCAAATTGAAGCACCTGAAGAGCAGTTGGTAGGGTCTTCTTTGCCGTCCCTGGGCGCTGGTCCACGTTTCTGAGGTCTTACCCAAATGATGGTGATTTCTGGAATTAGAGAGTGCTTCGGGAGGTGATAAGGATATCTGAAAATAGAGATATGTGTTTTCTGGAAAGTGAGATTTATGTAAATATTTTCTAGAGATAATGTGAGTTTTTCTCTGGGAACACTGTGCCTACATTGATATTTTTTTTTTGGGGGGGGGTAAGAGATCTCTTGCAGGAGAGTTTGTTCCTAACGTGGACATACTTAGGGTACTGAAAGGGTGCTTATAAGGATGAATTGGGGGATTCGTCTTCGGCGCCGAGTAAAACCGTCAGCCAGTAACGAGCGGCTCCTGTCAAGTTGCGTTCCAGTGTTGTTCCAAAGACAGTGAGCGAGGAAAGAAATTACAGGGTAATGGGTCTCACATATTGACTTTCAATTTCGCTGCATAAGCTTGATTGGCTTCACGACCCAATTTCTTGCGTTTAGCCTGATTGATATTTTCTTCGAGATGTAAATTTTATTTTCTAAGAAAAGTAAGTTTGATAACTGAGAAGTTTTGCCTACCCGTTACCTCAGTGGCTTACTACATGAATTGGTAAAATTACTAAAATCTTACATGGTGCAATTTTGAAATTTTAGATTAATTTGTTTTAAAATTGCTGGTCTGAATTAGTTGTGTAATTTTAAATTGTTATGAACAGTGGGAGTGCAAGTAAGTATGAATTTGGGTCCAGGATTGTTGATAGTTAGTGTTTGACTTTTATTTACATCGTGGAATATTGAGTACTCAGAGCAAGTTTGTATAGTGAAGTATTTTGAATTTTCCAGATGATAGGGTGAATTTCAAGTTTGTCAGCATTGTGGTGTAATGATAACTTCTGAGATAATTGAGTAAGGTATTTAGTATAGTATGTTTAGTAGAGTGTTTAGAGTGATTTTGTATCAAGTAATGCTAGAATCTTGTGTATATTTAATTGTAAGGCAAATATTCCTGGGGAGTGTAGAACCATTTATTAATGTAACTTTTATTTGTGAATTTTGGTCAGTGGTTGTGATATATGAAATCAATGTGTTAATAAATCTGGTTTGAGGGTGTTGTTCGATAAAGTAAATGAAATCTGTATTGTTCACACTTTGAGCTATAAATTAATAACTGAGAGAAGAGAGGGTAAAGACACTTCACCTAAACGACATATGATACAAGCAAAAGAGCGTTGCATACTTTGTGAATTGCAAATATGTTATGCATTAGGCCTGCTATGTTACTCTCAAATTTGGGAGTAACTTCTTGTTAAGCAAGATCATTTTGTGAAGTAAAAAAATCTCACACATATTTAGTAAATATTCTATTTTTATTTGTGGATGATGTTCTGTTTCTTGGGAAGCGATTAAGCTAAAGGTGTCATCTGAATGTTCTTTAGGCCAGGGGCCAAGGTTAGAAATTGTAGATATCTGCTAAATTGTAGCAGCAACATTTTGCCGACATTGTGTTGTCTTAATGAGTCTCCGACTCCTTAAAACATTTCGTTGTGTTTCTTGTTATTGTGGTACGTTTGTGCGATAAATGCATAAATGCAGGCCAAGTGGCCTTTCAAAAAACCCAAACTTGTGCAGTGAAAAATTAGTTGACTCAGTTGAAGTTCATCGCAGGGTCACATGCTAATCCACCTTAGCTTGCCTAAGGCTTGAAACGTCCCTGGAAGTTTGCTTATTTAATTAATGCATTTTGTCCTAACCACTAAAATTAATCATCACAGCCTCCAAACGTTATATTACACGTGTACTTTCATTGCACACCATAAATCTTTTATTGTTACAAATTTGGTACACATGTGAACAATAGTTACTTATTTTACACTTGCAGGTGCCTCAACACATCGTATATATTCAAACAACGCAAACCTTCAATAATAACTTTTGGAATTTTCAAATATCAGTGGTGCATTTTATTTTATTTTCATTTATCATGGCCTTAAATAAATTGAATTTACTTTTTGTTTCGAAATGAATCCACCCATCTCCCAAATGTTAATTTTCACCTAAGTTCAACATTTACCCCAATTTTGTTAGTTGCATAAATTTAAATAGTAATTACATACAGTAGCAAAAACTTTTCACCATAACATGAAGTTCCTAACAGGGAATTTTAGGAAACTTCCAAACGATAGTAAGTACACGATTAATAACTAAGAAGAAAACAAGGTAAAATAATCAGTGATAATAGTGTATGTCAACATTTTTAATCATTCCAAGCTTTCGCCTTCTAACAGAAGGATCTATCAAGGCGAAACTTACACTAGAACAACGATCCGTTTGGAGTATAATTACACGAATATTAACTTTGGATTATTTCGGTACACGAATAATACTTCAGCATTATTTCGACTTCAACAATAATTATGGAGTAACTTTAAACGACGGACATTGCAGTTACTTCATAATTAAAGTTGAAATCGAAATAATGCCCATGGAATGGATAACTACTTTAGCATATATGCAATGTCCACCTCGATTAAATTTCAAACTACTAAAGTGCTGCTGGTTAGCTTTCGAATACCGAATTCAAAGATCAGAATTATTCATTTTATATTGACAATTCGGTACCTAACTGCTAATCAAAGCTCCAGTAATTTCCACGGAATTGAGCATTCACTAGTTTAAAGCGTCCTATAACAGTACTGTCTTTTTTCTTATTTGTAACTGAAACTTATAAAGGAGAACTGCGTGAGACGAAAAAAAAATGATATTCACTGTTTTTTAGGTAATATCCTTTCTGCGTTTAGGATTCTGAGACCAGATCATCACCCCTTCGTTCCTTTCCTTCATCCGTGTGTGTATGTCTGTGCGCGAGTGAAATCGCTTAGAGTTTAACTCTGAAAACTGTGTTCAGCAAAACAAATCATCTACTTTCACCGGTGCTTTATAATGATCAATTACGGAGATATGCCAAATATTACTGATTCTACTACTATCAGGAAACATAAATATTATACATGTACTTACATTAGTAACAAGAAATTATTCACGCTCTCTGGAAAACGTTTTGCGGCGAAATCGAGAAAACATTATATAGAAGAAATATATCCACAGCGCATAAAAGCTTCACTTGGTACGAATTCATTCTATTTGAATTGGAAAACGATATCACTATTACATAGAGCACAGGTCCGTTATTTGAACTTTCCAAAAAGGAACAAAACATTTCTGGATGAATGTTTTCTCACAATTTTTAAACAACTTTCTGCTTTCAGCCAGTGGATTTCAAGATACTCCGACTTTATTTCAAATTTCATTCTCCCAACTCAAACGTGGTATTCTTCATAGTCTGTTCCTGTTCTGTGAAATTCAGAACATACCTCAGTTGGGCAGCTGTAGTTAGTTGTTCCAGAAATTTGTAGAGCTATTGGATTTCGGGCATTTTACAACATTTCAAGATATCATTAAAACCGTCACTTTCCAAATTAATGAGTTTCTGTTCTTATCCCTTACAGAAAAGGGATTAGAACAGAAACTCATGTTCTTATCGTTTTTCTGTAAGGGATAAGAATTGTTTATATGAACTTCAGCTGTATTGGTGAATCTTCGGCAATTTCTTTTAGGAGTTTTGCTGAGTATTGTGTTCAGTATTAAGAAGGAAAACAATTTTATTTACAAAAAACATAGTTCTGTGTGAGCTGCATTTAACAATATTAATTAGTTTCATGAAAGGAGCTTTACAGTTCCTAAAATTGAAATCACATACCTGTGATGGATTCTATCAAGCTTTCAATGAGAGCCTTTAGCATTTTTCCGTTTCCAATGTGTAATGTATGCATATTGTACTGGAATTTCACTAACACAAATCTGACCAAAAGCCACTTGCGAAATTTAAATTCCATGTTTTTGGTTTTCCTGTGTTAATTCTCAAATTACGAGTAAAGCAGAGACGTTCATATGTTTGATTTTTTTCATTATATTTTGTTAGTTTGAAGGATTAATAGCGAGCATGAGCAACTCAGTTGGATATAAGCAACCGTCCATACCTAATTTGGAGCGAAAATCAGTCGTCAGTCCCTAATTTGCAGAGAATCAGTACTGTAAAAGACAAAAGTCCCTATACATGGTACCCGTTAGATTCGTGCCAGAACTAATTTCTCTCAAATGGTTAAAAACCCACGTTTTGTACTATTGACCACCTTGGCTGCAAATAAAACTTTTTGTGAATAAGTAATTTCACAGATATAATCCATAACGAATGCGAAAAGCTGTTGCACTGTATTAACAAACAAAATGTTTAAAATAACTATATGGTGCCGAGTAAAATGTAGCGGCAGCGCGTCAATGATCAGGCTAACAATTGCGGCGCACCCCTGGTGATAACACATTCAAGTAAAGGAACGCATTTTAAATGTTGGATGTGACTTGAGACGCAAGTGGTAGCTTACTGAGCAGGTAATGTATAGTTGCTCTGTGAAGGTGGTGAAAAGTATTTTTACAAAGTCGAAACAAACAGGCTGGATAAAAAATTGGGGTTGCTCGCAGTGGCGACGCGAAGGAATGTTGGTTAGGTCTGAAGGATGCGCGTGGGTATGAAGCGCTACCCTACCGTACAACTGCAAGATGAGGGAATATTTTTCCCAGCGGTCGATAACATCAATCAGGCTATGAACAATCGGGACGTCCGTAAATCCTACAGTAGAAGGTGAACCTCGTGCAATCTTTACTTGATTACGAGAGTCAGTATACCACGCACTAATTTTCAAATGAAGTTGAAATCAGTGACTTCACCTGCAACGCATTCTGCACGACGTCCTTGGCGTGCAAAAAATTGCATCAAAATGGGCCCCTCATCACCTCACAGAAGTACAAAAGTGACACCGATGCGTCGTAGCAAAACTCCATCTAGACCGATATGAGAATCACGGCAATGAATTTCTTCGTCAAACCATTGCCATCGACGTAACTTGGGAAAAACCGGAGAGCAGGCACTCAAACGGAAATCAAATGAATAGGGGCATCACGGATCTGTACGCCAGAAAATATTTAGAGCAATAACTTAGTGAAGTGATAGAGATGCTGATTGTTGCGTCTGACATATATGGTGTAATCCTCCTCTGACGTATTACAGAGGTAAATCAAGTGTCAAGACGATACTTTTGCAGCGATACATCCTCTCCGCATGGCTTAGTTGGGAGAGCAACTTACTTCGAAGTGAGGGGGCGCGCGTTAGATCCCGTCACGGACAAATTTGTGTTTTCGCATTGGCACGCAAACGTATGAAGGGATTTATCGGCCTTTGTGTTCTTCAAAAAATGTGTGTTGTTTGTTCCACACATCGTCTAGAATTAATAAAAATTCATTGCTCGCTCAAAAAAAAATTAAGAGGGATGTGATGTGACGTACTAAATAGGTAAAGCAAGTGCCATTCCGTTCGTGTATATTAGTTGGGAGAGCAACTTACTCCGGAGTGACAGGACGCGGTTTCAATCCTCGTCACGTAAAAATTTGTAATTTCACACTTCGTCATATTGTAACTAAAATACAAACTGTGAAGCTCGAGTGCTATCGACTTTTCCTGAAGAAACATCTGACTTCCGCACTACAAAACTAGTCGCAACATTTCATTAAAGATAATCCACCAATATTCACTTACGACTGTGCTCGTTGTCATGTTGACCATACATTGCAGGGAAGTTTGACTAACTGGCGTTGGAAAATTTTGGAGAAAACATATTCCAGACATGAAACCCCGTGACTTTGATCCCAAATTGAAGGCACTCATATGAGAACAACATTTTCGTGGTATTCTAGATGTATTCCTTGAACGTAGCCAAAATATTGCAGCTGTCAATAGAAACTGATCTACTGATGGCATTCAGCTTCTCCCACAGGCATCGATTAAAGTTATTCACTTAGCCAGTGATTATATGAAGGGCCAGTGAAATTGAATTCACGTAGAAATAAAGCGTAATATGAGTGAAACACCTGTTACCACTACATTTCACACAACGCTCGTAGATGTTTTTTTCTTCTGATCGTGAGTATCTATTCTAAAAATTTGAAGCCAACCTCTTGAACACAGGAATTCACCTACATTTCAATAAACGAAACTCTGACGTTCACCTGCAGGAACGTCAGATTTTTTTTTTTTGGAGTTTAGCAACCACCGTGAGCAACTCAGTTGGCTATAAGCAGTCACCCGACCCTAATTTGGGGCCACTGGTTCAAGGGAAGGGAGAGAGAGAGCCAGTGCTGTAAGGCAAACACAACATTCATGCCTCAGAGGTATTCGAACCCGGACCTCTTCCGAACGAATATCAGAAGCTATCGTTTAAACCACTGCGCCACCGGGGTGCCTGAACGTCAGATGAATGGTAATCACGTGACATGCTGTGTTCTTCAATAAAAAAAGCAATACTACATGTAAAAGTCAGTCATAAAATTAAGTTTGTATGTACAACCCGTGAAAATGTTGTAGCTTATGTAAGCGCCAGAACTGACACGCGTGTGGATGCAGAAATACCATTTTGTTAGGTAAGACGGCCTTCTTCACATATACAGAGTTACCAGGAGAGTCCTTGATCAGGCCAATATCTCATGAACTATGGGAGTTAGCGATTTACGTTTTGTGTAGTTTTATAGAAAACACCCTATGCCGCACACAATAACACCACGATGGATCACCTCGCCCCCTTTATTGGGGGTTGAGGGGGCTATCAGCCCCCTTTGCTGATAGGGCAAAAAGATCAATTACAAACTTGTTCAACGTGGCAAAAATAGCACTTAATAAATATTTGTGTCCCATAACAAAAAATGAAAGGGGACTGGGAATGTGGCCTCAAGAAAATCAAAACATCAGGAAGCAACGACAAAGTATTTAGACCAGAACTTGTTACTTAGAACTTGTGTAAACTGGTAAGTTCTAAGTAAATGAAAGCACAAAGTAAAATGTTTTCTACAAAGCTTATCAACAGTTCATATTCTGAAATAAAACGCAGGTCCTTGACATATTCAATGTCATACTTTGATGTCCAATACAGTAAAAGATACACTGAGACAAGGAGAAATAGCATAAAGTGGCGAAACGCTCATTCAATAGGAAAACTGTATGCACATCTAATTGACTTGCATACGTGGCAAAGCTTTCGACTTCCCGTCACTGGCTTACAAAGTGTTGGCATACCGACCATGCATATCATTTTTGTATTCTGACGAAGGAGCAGAAACCACATTTGAAATCGATGCAAAAATGTTTCGGACTCAGTGACTCAGGCAGCTTCTCGCTTTTTTCGCATTTGGATAGCACCCTTCATACTTTTGTTATGAGACAAAAACATTTATGCACTATTTTTCATTCGTTGAACAAGTTTGTTATTGATGTTTTGGCCCTATCTACAAAGGAAGGAGGGCACAAGAGCCCCCTCAGTCCCTCCAAAAAATGAAGCGAGGAGATCCTTCATGGTCTTATTGTGTGCGCCAGGTGTTTCCTGTAGAATTGCACAAGAATTAAATCGCTAACTGCCATAGTTCGTGAGATATTGGCCTGATCGCGGACTCCTTGTAACCCTGTATAGATTTCTGCAACACTATTTTTTTTGTTATTGTTTGGGGTTAAACAACTACCGTTTAACAACACAACAGGCTATAGATATACGGATGTTTCTAACTTAGGGCTAATTATTCCAGATTATGGATAGGGCCAGAGCCGTGAGAACAACCCAACATCCATGCCTCACTGGGATTCAAAACCAAACTCATTTCCGAGAAATGATTAGAAACCAACGTTAAGAAAACTGCGCCACCTTGTCATTTTGCAACAAGAAGTAAGTACGTGCGCTGTAATTTTTTTCTTTTTTTTTTTTATTGGAGGTTTAACGACCACCGTGAGCAACTCAATGGGCTATAAGCAGTCGCCCGTCCCTAATTTAGGGTCACTGGTTCCAGGGAATTGAGAGAGCCAGTACCGTAAGACAAACACAACATCCATTGATTAATTGGAGGTTTAACGACCACCGTGAGCAACTCAATGGGCTATAAGCAGTCGCCCGTCCCTAATTTAGGGTCACTGGTTCCAGGGAATTGAGAGAGCCAGTGCCGTAAGACAAACACAGCATCCATTGATTAATTGGAGGTTTAACGACCACCGTGAGCAACTCAATGGGCTATAAGCAGTCGCCCGTCCCTAATTTAGGGTCACTGGTTCCAAGGAAGGGAGAAAGCCAGTGCCGTAAGACAAACACAACATCCATGCCTCACCGGGGTTCGAACCCAGACCCCTTACGGACGAATGATCAGAGGCCAGCGCCTTAAACCAATGCGCCACCGGGGCGGCGCGCTGTAATTGTGAATCAAAGAAATACGTATTGGTGATCGATTGGTTTAAGATAAATGTATTATCTGTTGCTCTTCCGTAACCCGACACAAAGTTAAAGGCATTGCGTACAGAACAAAAACGTAACTTATTAGTAGGAGCATTGCAGTTACTTTCATTAAGATCTTTATATTTAAAGTGATGAAATTTTATTAATAGCAAAATGTTTTTAAACCATTAATGTATGTTCGTAACGTGCGAAATAGAACATTAGATTTAGGTTATTATTGAGTTATTGTTCTGAGTTTCCTCGGCATAAGGATTCGAATGTTTGCATAAAAAAACCCTTGTTGTTAAAGCGTTAATTAAAATTATTTTTAATTGAATATATTTCGGATCTAATACATTTGTCTGTTTACAGTTGGCATAACTGGGCTGTAGTAAACATGGCACAGTAATACACGCAAACATAGGAACTACCTAAGCGTGATCATTATGGGAAATTCAGTATTTCCCATAATAATCACATAGTACAGCATAATAGTAATGGGCCATAACACGTACTTCATCGCAATGCAAGGCTTTAAGTAATATATTACAAAATTAATTTAAATATATATAAACAACCTACTTCCTTGTTTTCATGACGTAACCTTGTCATTTTGCTTCGCCATTCTGGAATCGCTATTCTTGTAATATCACAACAGCTAACTAGTGGTGCAGCCCATTTTTAATAACCAATGCCGTAGGTTTCGCAACGCAGTCGCAAATGATCTTGCAAAATATTATCGTAAGTTGAAGATCAGGTTTTCTGGAAAATTAAATCCAGAATTGTCAGAAAATCAGTATATTAGAAGATGTATGATTCGATCATTCCATTTCGATTTAACTCTTTAAGAAAAGAGAAGCTGTGAAACAGTGCTAATTAAAAATAACCTAGTATAATACAAGAAAGAATGCATGCAATATATGAGGTTTCTCAAAAAAAAAAAGATGGTATGCCGTTAGCTGAACTATAGAGGAAACATTCTATTAATACGATTGCATACACTCCGGTTTCTTTAACATAAAGTTTTAATGCGATTTTGATAGTGATGTGTAGTATAGTAATTCATTCGATGTGTTCGGCCAGTATTGTTGCGACCAAATGTTGAACAAATGCAAAAGAATGAACGAAAATAATTATCGAATCCATCCACCCTGCAAAGAATTGCTACAGAAATTTCAAAATGCAAAAGGGATTACTTTGTTTTCTTGAATTTAAATATTTGATATGGCTTTACTGTGGTTAAATAAACAAAGAGGAAAGTTACAATTGCATTGTGAACGAATGTTTATCATACTTTGCCTATAAAATGTGTTTCATGTTTGCCAAGATACCAGTTCACTTCGAAGAAAAGATTAGTAAAAAAACATTCAACCGAGGTTTTTCATAGAAATGCTTCACTCTCTTACAGAACAACCCCTAAAATTTCTAAGAATCCTCCAATTAATTACTTAACTTTACGTCTATTTTGTCCTAACAAACCAACGGTAATTTAAGTGCAATCCTTTGCAGCAGAGGTTAAGGCAATGAGTTTGCTAAGAGACCATCAATTTAATAATGATAAATGAATTTTAATAAAAGCATGGTGATATTCTTTCAAATTCTTGTGAGAGAAAAAATATCTTCCAAGCTGTTTACAAAACAATGCCTAAAGGTTTTAAGAAGCGGATTACATTAAAGAATCAGTCGGCATATTTTTGTACACTTCACTTCGAAAAATGAATACGACATAAAAATCGGAAATCATCCAAAACAGTCATATTTTTAACATAACCGTCAAGGATGGCAGCAGGTCAACGTTCTCTTCTCTCTTTGGAGCAGGTACTCACAAGTACGACTGCTCTCTCGTCGTTGAGAACGTATGCATCCATGGCGTCTTCAAAAATTATTCCAAGCGTTGCTCTATGTAGATTTACCTGGACAAGAATAGTTCAGCAAAGATACTGCTTCCTTTGATTGACAAGTTTGTGAAATATGGGCTTACTATCATGAATGATTCTGTGTAGTTTCGTATGATGCGCTTTCAGGTTATCTGAAAAATGGTGAATTTGTTTCATTTCATTAGACTTTCAACAGAACCTACATTAATTAAATAATCAGTAGCTTTTTCTGTTAGTGTGCAATGAATGTTAAACACTATGTTCTAAACCTTTGCTCCCTTCATATCAGATTAATTTCAAACGTTATACCGCAGTTGTAGGTTTTATTTCTGTGATTATAAAGTTTCTGTAAAAGTTGAATTATTTTTATGGAAACGAAGAACAGCCCTCTTTTCCTGGAGGGTCAGAAATGCGATTCAATGTAGTAAACTTCTTCCGAATGATCCATAGAAAGTATAAGTATAGTACAGTGAAACAGGGTGCTGAAAAACTTTAAATTGAGTACACGTTTTAATAAATACAGCACACACCTTGAGATGAAAAAGCAATTTAATAACCCGAAAACTCCAATAACTAATATTATTATGTTTTTAAAATAGACATGGGCTGGTACGGTCGTGTAACCGCAAGCTGCATTTTGTGAACAGTTCTTACTTCTATAGAGTGTTTGAGGAAAATGATAACAACAGCAGACTTTTTATATAACTCCTGGATAATCATTACTAAAATTTTAAGGTATAGTGATTAATTAAAGTGGATATAAGCAAACGTACTTCTGTCCTTTCTTCGTTTACGTGCTTTAATTTCTGACATTGAAATTCAGTTGTCCACCAGTTCATAAATTGCAACATAGTTTGTGTGTGCTTGTTAGAACACAGTGCCTGTTTGTCATACTTCTGACATACTGCTCGTCGAATTGCTTCAGTTGTCTAACAAAAGCAACAGTTCGTGAATTAATATCAATACAACAAACTCGAAAAACCGCAGATTGCATAGCTTTGAAAATATATGTTTGCTCAGTGGCGGACGGTGTGCTCAAATTATAAGGATGCCAGAATGATAATTTGTGGGTGGCAAGAACAAAAATAGGGGGGGGGTTGTCTTTCACATAACATTTTTGTACAGACGATTAATGTAAGTACGAATACATCCTGTTCGATATCTCACTCAAAGTTTATTCCACGCATTTCGGCTTCATTAAGCCCCAAAATTTTGAATTTTATTCTGATCCACAGAATGCCTGTCAAATATTGTTTTAAAATACAAAATTATTATTAGTTGCCAGCAAAATCAGTGCACCATATTGTTTTCCTTCTATAGGATATTACTTATACATTAAAGTAACTTGACGATCTTTCTTCCTCGCAAATCGTTTTATAACTTCATCATGCCGCATACCTCGTTTCTGAAGTTTGCTGAGGATTCCCTTTACAATTGAAGCACAAGCTAATGCTGAAAGACGATCTTGATTTCGTTAAATTTCTTAAAATGTTTTGATGCGCTTTAGGCATGAAAAGCTTCTTTTGCGGAAGCACTTTTAGCAATGAGATAGCATAACTTAAAGGTACTTTGAGCTATTAGATAGCATAACTTAAAGGTATCTGTCAGAATTTCATTAGTCTCGTTCCCATTAATTTTTTTAATTAATTTGTCCAAACACAAATCATGAAATATATAATTGTGTAGTGGGCAGAAAAGCGTTTTAAGTTCCATGAATTATTTTTCTTTTTTGAAAAATACCCCACAAATTTTCCATTAATAAAGCCAAAGCATCGACAGAAAAATGTTCATTGTAGGTTGAGGACTGTGTCGTGTCGCCTAATTTAATAAATTTTAATTTCTCACAGTGCAAACATCTTACTTCCAGTTGCGTTAAAATGTTGTCCAGAATTTCGTAATACACCTGTTTTTTCCATGGAAGCGGCACCATGATCCTCTCTTCGTTCATGCCGTTTCAGAGAAGTTGATGACGTTGACTCAGTAGCACTTTTGGCAAAAACCATAAATTTATCGTACTGTTCTTTGCTCCTCAGATCTCTTAAGTATGAAATACATTCAGAAACTGCAGTGACGAAGAACCAAATATCATTTTTTCTGTCTTTTTATGAATCACATCGATAAGTAATCAGTTTGTTTAACGATTTCTAGTAAAACTACGAGTAGAAACACGACATTTAAGTCCAGAAGGCTGTTTTATAGACTTGTGCCTCTCTGACTGTCACAGCATTTGGATCTGGAGAATTCGTAATTTCATTGAACACCTTGATTAACTTTAACCTGTTTGCATGTACTGCCTTGATGATCTTGGCGTTATATTTCTACCTAATCTCACTGTTTTTAGGTATACGTTGCACCACAGTTCTGTCAAGATCAGAAGTACGTTTTGAAGAGCGATGAAGAAAAGATGGCAATCCCTGAAGAGTAGAAAAAAACATTTTCACGAAGTTTATTCTAGAACAACTGTTTTGCAAAACTAAATTCAAACGGTGTGCAAAACGATGAGTAAAAAGAGCTTGAGGGGCAAATTCATTAACTTTCGCTTTTAAGCCATTCAGTTCTTCTGCCAAAACGTTAACTCCATCATATGTTTGAGGAACCATTTTATTCTGTACACTGTAGTTTTCAAATACCCTGGGGAAAATACTGCATACATTTTTGGCACTTCTGTTTTCACTAACATCATAAAATCGAAGGAAGTATTCTTGATTTCACCAGCAGAGTCCACTAGCATCACAATTACCGAGCAATGAGATGTTTAAGTCACATCGGTGGTTTCATAAACAATGCAAGCATAAAAAGGGGCTTCATTTATACTATTTGCAATGATCTTCTGAATACCTCCTTCAGTGCTTTCCCAGAGATCATTTTTTTTAATAAAAATCTGAAGTATTCCATTTTTTCCCATTGTTCTATTTAATTCTTGAATCTGGGGAAAATTCGTTCCTGCTTAATATGGCTTTGCAACTTCCAGAATTAAGTGACCCCTCTGAATCGTCGTGGCTTCTGAAAGCAAGCTCCTGCTCCTATATGACACATGTATCATGAATTAAAATGTTAAATATCTCTTAAGAAAGACATTTGACGTGGACCAGGAACACCAGAGGTCATCACTCTTTCCCCGTTTATAAGTGAGTCACGGAAAAATTATCATTTGCCGCCACTGGGAATCGAACCCATGGTCTTCCAGTTACGCGCTGGACATGCTTCCACTGCACCACAGCGGCTTCGAATTGCTCCAGTCTCACATACGCTAACTGCCAAGCCAATTTGGCAGGTTGCTTCTTGGAGCCACGCACAATGCTGGGGATAAACCAAAGATGGCAAGCAGCAACTGAACAAATAATTAGAAGCCGAATGAATAATTAATATATATAATTGACATGGAATAGGAACATGAAATAGAGGTCATCGCTCTTTCCACGTTTATAAGTGAGTCGCGGAACAACTCTGATTGCTCTTACCATCTTTGGTGAATCAACAGCATTGTGCGGGGCTCAAGAAGCAACCTGCCAAATTGGCTTGGCAGTTAGTGTGTGTGAGTCTGGAGGAATTCGAATCCACTGTGGTGCAGTGGAAGCATATCTGGCGCGTAACTGGAAGACCCTTTGTTCGATTCCCGGTGGCGGTAAATGAGTATTTTTCCGTGATTCACTTATTAACGTGGAAAGAGTGATGACTTTTATTTGATGTTCCTGGTCCATGTCAAATGTGCCGCCCCGGTGACGCAGCGTTCTAAGCGATGGCCTCTGATAATTCGTCTGAAAGTGGTCAGGGTTCGAATCCCGGTCAGGCATGGATGTTCTGTTTGCCTTACGGCACTGGCTCTCTCCCTTCCCTGGAACCAGTGAGCCTAAATTAGGGACGGGCGACTGCTTATAGCTCATTCAGTTGCTCACGGTGGTCGTAAAACCTACAATAAAAAAAATGAAAAAAAGATGTCAAATGTCTGTATTAATTATTCAATGGCCTTCAAATTATCTGTTGCTGCTTACCATCTTTGGTGAATCCCCAGCATTGTGCGAGACTCCAAGAAGCAACGTGCCAAATTGGCTTGGCAGTTTGTGTGTGTGGGTCTGGAGGAATTCGAGGCTCTGTGGTGTAGTGGAAGCATATTCGACGCGTAACTGGAAGACCCTGGGTTCGATTCCCGGTGGCAGCCAATGATAATTTTTCCGTGACTCACTTATAAACGTGGAAAGAACGATGACCTCTTTTTGATGTTAAATATCTATATTTGTTTTCCCCTTTCCTTTGTATTAAATTTTTAGCATTTTTTTTGTTCGTCTAATAATTCTGAGATATTGTATACTTGCTCAGATAGGCCTTTAAATGACACATAAGAGTTAAAATGATCTTTACGACGTGTGTGTCTATCGACTGCCCTAGATAATTATTTCTGTCGTCGTATCCTTCAAAAGACCACACACTTTTATCCGAGCTTAATAGCAAACAAGTCACGCAGAATAACTTCGCCTTCATTATGCTACCGCATAACCATTTTGTTGATTGGACCATGAAGTTTGGAATGTTCTGTTTTTGCCTTTGTCTTTTTGCATTTGAGAAAACTTGGGAAGAGGCTTTCCTTGTCTTATAATCGCGTGTCTTTCAATGTCACTTCTTCTTGAGAAAGGAACTTCAAAAAAGGATGTAATAATGGCAGTATTACACCTTGATACAGTGCAAATACTATTTTTCCCCATCTATTTTATTGGTTTTGTGCAGCTAAATCCAAAATGGTACACGCAGAACTTATTATTGTGACACTAAAAGTAACAAAAAACACTCAATCAATGCAAGGCAGCGTATTTCTAGAAAAATATTTAAGAGGTTGCTTTAGGACTAAGGCTGGCTTGCGACGTGCCTTCCCTGATGTATTAATAGAAGCGGCAACCTTCCGTTGTATGTCGCGAAACGATTGGATCCCGCATTGTGACCATGGTAACGCCGGTTGCCCAGGAAAAAGGGGCATCTCTCTGAAGCTTCGTTTCTTGCAGCAAGCTATGAAATTCCAAGAAAGTGTTTGCGTGAACGGGCGCTGTGCATAACTGAATAATGCTGTATTTTACATCACGGCAAGTTTTTGTGTTTTTGCTTAAAAAAATTTATTTTTCTGCTTTAGACAAATACTGTACTGAAATAATCAATGGTGTGGACAAACCGCGAGCTTTGCTCTGTCCAAGGGAAGCAGTAACCCTTCCTCGTTTTAACACCAACATTTTACTAACCCAATATACTTATGAAAAATATTTATTAAATTTTACTTTCCCAGGACGTTACTGCAAATCAACTATGACACACACCAGCTGATGGACATTTTACTTATTTCTTTATTTTTTTGTGTTTCTCAAAGCCCACAATAAGAGTTCCCTTAGCTAAAACCAACATGAAAACAGCGATATCTGAAACGAATAAAACCGGCAAAACATCTTTGTTTTCAAAACCTAAGTTACGTAGAATTTCAAAAAAAAATATTTTCAGTTATTCATCAGCACACAGATGCACAATAAACGAATTGCTATACATGCATTTTCTCTGTTTTCTACTTTAAAAATCTTGAGAATGCTTTATACATATGCGGTGAAGAAATGGAGTATTCCTGTTGCACAACTTTGAAAATATTAATTGGAAATAATAGAATACTGAGAGCTAGAAACTAAAAAAAATTATGCTCGCTCAGATATGTTGAACTCTAACTTAAATAATCTAGCTTGAACTCCTATTTCAAACTCTCCCCAAGACTGAAATGGCACGTTTTATAATGCGGTCAAATTTGAGTTTAAAAACGATTTTTAAGGTATGTGTCTTCTACAGGGAATTTCAAAATAAAGAACCAAAATTTTGCAATGCTCTTATTTCGTAGGACCGCTGACTAATTAGTTGTACAACATAGCTGTGCGATGAATTCATTTGTAAAACTATGTTATACAGTATATCATTCTTATGCACTCAATGGCCGTGATTTGTGGCTTACATATGAACACCGTTACGCTTGAAGTATGGAACGGTTTGAGCATAACAAACGCGAATGTAAATAATCACTAGAGTAACTCTGAAACAATGAATATTGGGATTTAATTTGACAAATATTATATAATAGTGTAAGTTTACATAAAACTTTGTATCTAATGGTCTCAGCGGAATAACCGATCACGGTTAAATAATGCCATGAAGAATTCCGTTTTCTTTAGCAGGACCGTTTCTCGCGCGAGGTTACTCAAAGAAACCGGACCCTAGACGGATGGACGCAGTTAATCCACACCACGCCACAACCAGCGGTGGACGTATTGGTTCCGCTGTGTACGCAGGCTGATTATCCTCTGCCCATGTTTGGCAATTATGCGTTCCAACAAACTAAACAACAAACTAATGCAACTCAAACTACACTTTCTATGTCCACAATACATTTTATAACATTTGGGCATCCTAAATGATCTTTTCCAGATCTCAAATGGCGAATTCCTTCCGCTGTGTGGTATCCGCCAGTAATATCTGATGTAAAGTTTGCATATTTTAGGAGTACAGTTAAAAGAACGTTAAGGAGACGATTTACCGACACTCCCCTATGTCCAAATATCTTGCAGCCTCACGGAGCACCTTTAATCCATTTGACACTTAAGGATCCAGTTCTTCTATTAGGGATGCCACAACAACCGAAAATGACTGCTTTTACCTGGTCTCTTGCTTCGGCAGAGATCTAACACACTTCCATCATCCTCATTTGGTTTCACAAGACAATGCAAACCGGCACAGGTCATAGGGTCGGAGTCCTTCTTTAGTCCTTTCTGAGTTCGGAACTTTCGGAAATATTTTTTACAGATTTTATGCTTACATAAAAAGCTTTAGTAACAGGGATTCATCCGCTAAAGTTAGCATGGTAGCAGTACTTCTCTTGAACAACGTTTCCAATGAAGAATAATGAAGGCAAATAACAAACGATCCATAGCTGCAACATTTCACTTATTTTTTAAGGCGTCATATTGACACGTCTTTCATGATTTTAAGGTGTGTAAACAGCCCCTCTGGTTACATTTTGTAATTGAAGGGTGATCGTTGACAAACAAGATACTCTATTAGCTGATGTTTTCGAGCAAACCAGGTAGAAATACACGCTTTCGTTCGTTCGAAGTTTTGAAATTTAAGAGATCATTTGCGTCAAAAGGAGCGACACCAACATGACATTTTTGGGGAAAGGGAAGTCAACATTACTCAGAACAGTTAGAAAGTACTGAGTATCATACGTCTTTGTTTGAAGGTACGAAACTTTACAAACTAAGTTGTAAACATCTGCTTTAGAAATATTACCAATCGTATTTTCAAAGCAACGGCCCGAGTAGACAAACGAGTGCCTTTTATTTTTCAATGTGAAAAAGGTGCAATTATTTTCAGTATATTTGAAATCTAGCGGAAAATGTTTCAAGATGAGTTCTTATAAATATGCTAGCGAATGGAAATTTTATTTGTGGAACTTCTTCAAAGCGAATTTATTTCGCTGCATAGAGTTCTAACAGCATAGACTGGGTGTCCTTCGTATTGAAGATATTTAAACTTGAAAGATTCGTCTACGCTTGGGAAACATTTGAGAAAATAATTGTGCGGCACGAGTTCCAAAACTCCAACTTTTTTTTAAAATTATTTCTGGTATTTAATCAAACCAACACTTAACAGAAAGCTAAATGTCCAGAATTTTGCTAGTAGTCTATAAAAGGAACCTGTTGTTTAATATTGTCGCCTGTGAAATGTATTCGAACACCTTAACGGAGTCCTAAAAATGTTTCCTTATAATGTTAGGAAACTATTTAAACTTTATGGCAGATAAAGGTTTGCCTAATCTCCACTACACTGAACAGGGTTTTCCAGGCAATGGTTCACATTCGTCATATACGCGTGGTGCCATTCGTCACACGTCGAATGGTACCCATATGACAAATGGTACACATTCGTAATATTCGTCAAACTTACCCACAAAGTTTCATTCCTGTGCAACTGTTTTTTTTTTTTTTTTTTTTTAACGAAGAATGTAAGATGTAAATTGATATTAATGGAATTCGAACTAAAACTCATGTAACTGTGTTAAGAGAACAGATTCTGTTGAAGTTCAGTTTTAGTGTCCAACCGAATAGTGATCAAAATAGATCTTAAGACATTACTAATTATCACAAGAACAACTGTTCAGATGCAAAAATTACTCATGAATTTTTTTTTCGGACGGACACGCAAAGCCCAACAAATCACATTTTGTTTTTCAAAACCTTCCTCGTTTACACTCGTGAAAGGTGTTCTTAAAACCTTATTATAATGTATTTGTTAAGCCAAAGACCTGAACATATTTTAAACAAGTATTGTTAATATTTTTTTACTAGAAGTTATTTATTTTAATTTAGTTTTTAAAAGTCTATAATAAAAATCTTGCAAATTTTGGATTTCTTTTCTGAATTATTCTCTTACAAGTTCTTTTGAGCTGCCTAAAATATGTATTTTAGCTGAAACCTCTAATTTGATGAAATAACATCTCTATATTTCGAAAAAGTTTTGAGAGTCATTTCCTAACATAAAATTTCCTATTCATATTAACGGATTTTTCTAGGACAATTCTTCTTTGAGACTGACAACATGCTTACCAGATCAAACATAAGCACACCAGAAAAAAATAGTCACCGCTGTCAGAACTTACCTAATAACGGGTACCAAAGCCCCTTGTCTTGATAACAGCACGAATCCGGTTTAATTGAGATTTCACAAGTTTGTGGAATCTCCATTAAACCATCTTGCGTCAGTTGGACCTTAGGTGCAGCCAGAGTAAGTGGTGTTCTATTCCGGGGTTTTGCCTTTATTCCAAATGATCCCACATATTTTCAATAGGATTGAAATCTGGCGATTTGGAGGACCAGTCGAGGTAGGCCTGTGTCGCTGATTGTTCGTCGTACCACTCAGACTCAGTTTTATTCCTTGCACAAAGCAATTGTTTTCTTGGAAGACATGAGTGGCAATGTGATGCTGTTCCTGTAGATTTAAGGCAAAGGACAACACTTCGTCATTCAGAATGCTGAGGTACGAATGCTGGTTCAAATTTATCGTCACTGCAATGAGAGGGCCCACTTCGTAGTGCGAAAAACATCCCCAAAACATCACAGCACCCCCTCCAGATTGAACAACACCTTCGACATAATCAGTATTAAAGGGCCGCCCCGGTGGCGCAGTGGTCTAAGCGATGGCCTCTGATCATTCGTCCGAACGGGGTCTGGGTTCGAATCCCGGTGAGGCATGGATGTTGTGTTTGTCTTACGGCACTGGCTCTCTCCCTTCCCTGGAACCAGTGACCCTAAATTAGGGACGGGCGACTGCTTATAGCCCATTGAGTTGCTCACGGTGGTCGTTAAACCTCCAATCAAAAAAAAAAAAAAAAAAAAAAAAAAAGTATTAAAGGATTCGTTGAGCCGGCAATATACTCGTTGCCTCCCATCACTGGAATACAAAGAAAAACGGGACTCATGAGACCAAATTACTCGTTTCCAGGCGCCGACAGTAAAGCTTTGGCGCCTCTGAGCCTATTAATAACGTGCGACTTCGTGACTTGCTGTTACAAGAGGTCTCTTCCGTGGTACTCTGCACCAGATATCCATGACATGTAGTTATCTTCACAATATAATTTGGAAATTGTTTAGAGTGGACTTTCATTGAGTGTTCGGAGCAATATTTGCCTGGTTTGAAAACTACTTGCAGTTACTAGGAGTGAAACACGGCGGCGGAACCTGTTGGTGAGAATCGTTTTCCGGCCACAGTTACGTCACCGATTTGCAGTTGACTGCGAACTACAACACTGTTTGTAGACCCGCTAGACACTACGCTTCAACACAACAACAAGATGAGCGACTCCATTCCTTTGTGTCCGTGGGCACGATCAAACACGATGGCTCATTTTTGCCACTCAGTGACATCTGTCTTTCGACCCATATTGCAGACTAAATTCAACACATACGTTGCGCTTCACTACTGCACGAGACAAAACTGAACCTGTAGTGCTATTTATATTCCAACAATGCTATCAAGGTACGCTCTGTACATCTTGTAACTTCCTACTGTCATTTCTCTTAGGTCACTAATTTTTTGTCAGTTGTACTTATTTCGTTATCGGAATTAAGGAAACAAGCCGCTGCACCAAATCAGAACAGCAATCGTGGTGCATCGCAGTTCTTATTTGGTGGAGGGATTTGTTTGCTTAATTCCGATAACGAACGAGACATTAGCCTACTGAATAGGCCTTCCGATCTCTTCAGTCGGGCGTTCCTCTTAGAGTGATATAATTGTTTGAAATAATATATTGAGAATTATTCAAAGTATTCTTAAACAACAGCTCCTGCCTGCTTAAATTTTGTAGACGTATTTTTTTAATTGAAGACGTAATACTGGGAAGTTAATTACGGTTGTGAAAATTAAATTCATTAGATAGTGCCTTATATTCTTTTTCACAAAATGGCAATAATCTCTACATTTTGAATTACTTGAAAAATAACTTCACCAAGATAATTGCAATGAACAGTTTGACATGGTAAAGTAATATTTATCGAGTATAACTCTGACATTCACTGGTATATTTGGTATGCTTATCTATGATATTAAGTCATACCGCTGTATAGAAATCTGCTAAGAAATAATCTCTGGTAGGTGCTTAAAAACGGCTATGACTGAATGACGCAGACATGTCTTTTTCTTTCCTGAACCTGAAGATATATTTTAAGCTTTAGAAATGTTCACAAAATTCCTAACAAAGATTTTAAGCTTTAGAAATGCTCACAAAAATCCTAACAAAGATTTTAAGCTTTAGAAATGTTCAAAAAAATCCTAGTTGTCGAAACAATGAGGATATCTAAATACCAGCTGATAGAACAGAACGTAATATGCGCTGTTACACCAAATGTTAAAAAATTATATATAAATAAATATTTAATCACATAGTAAACAGAAAATTATGAACGAAATACAATGCGTCTTGGTATCTTTGCTTCCGCTAACATCATTTGAAAGACACTGAGAATGGATATCAGTTTGCGTGCTGTACAATTATTTTGCGAATGCAGCCGCCTAAAAGCCCGTCAGTAGAAAAGAAATTCAATTGCGTTCACTTGTGTAAGATACAAATCTTTTACGGATAGTAGTAAATTAAAAAAAGTTCTACATAATAACATATATCTCCTTGGTTGAAGAATTAAATGTAATTTACGTATCCTTAGAGATTGGATTTTCTCTTGGAGATTTATATTTCTGTTTGCGTTTAACTTCGTGTTTTTCTTTGAAATGAAATGTCCGTTCCACTTTGGCTCATTAATTACGGTAGAGCCAAAGTGTAACGCACATTATATGATATGGATATAAAGAAGATATCGCATTAATTATTATATGGATATAAAGAAGATATCGCACTAATTATTATATGGATATAAAGAAGATATTGCATTCGAATTTCATTTTAATTGCGGGCAGATAAAAAATATAGACAATGCAGCTGAAAAATCTGTGCAGCTGAAAAACCTCTTTAGAATTTTTTTCTAAATGCCGAAATCTTTGTCCAAACAGCTCAGTCTTAGCATTAATACTGTTACAAACGTTCGGCAGATAGCGCGCTACCGGTGTACAACGGCACCAACCTGATGTTAAATGGAAAGTAACAATTCAGTTTTTTGTGCTGTTACAAAAATTTCCGACGCAATGAGTACTGACTGTCGTTTAGAAAAAAATAGCACTGCCCTTTATTCAGTTATGCCAAACTGTTTTTTGGTGATATCTTACTTTGCGAAGGAAAATTTAGTTATTTTGTTAGCTCATATATGTTTCATATAATTAGTATTTCTCTTGGAGATTTGTATTTCTGTTAGCGTTTAACGTCGAGTTTTGCTATATCCTTCTAATATGGACTTAATCACTTAAATCAGAAGCAAAAATAAACGTTTAGCGGTCATTTCATTAGAATGAAATATAGATTAATATTGGAACAATAGTTATTTTTTTATTTTGTTTCTTTTAATTAAACACACGCAAATCTCAAAAAGTGAAATCAATTTATTACCTAATATGAAATACCTGATAACTTTTATGCCAAGTTTTGTTTTTTAAAGTGTCATCCTGTGTACCAAGTTTAACAGTTAGTTTTCAGTAAAAAATTGGAACATTAGGTTTATTATATCTTATTCTTTTGTACGCACTTTGATGTCATGACAAAAATGTCAATTTTGAAAAGCGGTTTGCGCTACATTTAGAGGTAGTACTTGTTCTGACTTTTCGCATGTAATCATAGACTATTCCTATTAACATATCCATTGGTAAAATTAACGTTAGCCACGACTGAAGAAAACCTTTCTCAGCTAATTTGCCTTGAAGATGTTCTATTAACAGCACGGCCCAATCAATTGCATTTACTTTCAGAGAGAAAGCTGAAAAAAAAGATGATATCAATATTATCATTACTATCTTTTCCATCGAGAACGTCGTTTCTTTGTAAAACCTTTTAGCACAAATTCCACCAATGTGCATCAAAGGCAAAACGTTTGTTAACTCGACTTACGAAAAAAAATGTTGGGTCATGGAAAGGTGTACATTTTCAAATTTAACGCACTTCCTACAACAAAGTAACAAAACCAGTTAATTTTATCTTTTCCTAGACTGAATTCCGCGATTTTCTTTAAGAATACGGTATTAAATAAAAAAATATTTCTTTTTCCTAACAAATATCAATGTTTCATATTGAAAATCAGTTTCCGAACTCATCATAACAGGAAATGAAAAATAATGTTTTTCGGAACATAAGGTATAATTGGTGCTTCTCGGAACAAAATATCTTAATCTATGGAAGAAATACGAAAAATTCCACATCAAAAACAAAAAACATTAGAGTCACAATTTTTTTTTAGAACAATATTATGGTAACTGAAAATCACTCAAATTCAACTAGTCTTAAAATGGCTGCCGCTTCCACTCATGGCTCTAATAATGCGTTTCTTTTATATAAAAGATGCGTTTAGCGATCCTTTCATATGAATTAAATATAGATTAATATTAGAACAATAGCTCATTTTTCTTTCACAATGGTGTTTTCTAAGCGAAGCTGTTTATCTCTTTATTGAAGGAGACTTGGGAAACTATACATCTATGACGCAACATTCGACCGATAATGTCTTCAATTTATCTGTTTTTAACATATGTGCCCAATTTAGAAATCAAATACTCTTTTCGGAATTTATGTCTTTCTGTCGACAGAATCCGACAAATGCTTTATTTAGGAACATTGTAATCGACCATTCAGGAACAAATTATTTATCATAATTACGGCAATTTTCTTGCGTTCAAACATTTTTCTAGCCCGTAAACTTCTTTTCCGTACCACATATGTCGATTACTTCTCCATTTCATGTTTTCCACATTTTATATACATTCCATTCCACCCGAAACCCGTTCAAATATTTTTAATTTGCTTTTGTTCCTTGCTTTTTATTTTAGGAGGTATGAGCAAGTTTTGTGGCAATAAGGCAGATTGATACACCAGAATATTTTTAATACCGCAAAAGGTTAATATTTGGAGATTCACCGCCTTAAAATGATTTTATCGGCCGATCAAATGCAAAGGAAAAGTGTTATAGCGATACTTATATTCAACTGGACTGTTCGCCTCTCATGAATAAGAACAAGAAAGATGACACCGAATTTTCGGGTGTAATAAGCACGTCTTTTGAATCCGTTCTGATGCAAATTAAATTTATCAAAGCTATTCAAAGTCAATTGAACCGGTGTGGAAAACAATAGTATCGAACGGAAGAAAGAAGTTTTTCAATCGGGTCTTTAATCCCTCAGATATTGTTGTAAACGGAATCGTGAGCTTACGAACCCTTAGAAAGAGAGTTATCGACAAAAATAAGATATGACTTTACGTCCCTTGGTGGGAAAACCATGCATTGTTTTAGGAAGAAAGTATTCACAAAACGTTTATCCATATGAGTGGTGTCGGTCCCAGAAAAAAATTTTAGTCGAGTTTTCAGGAGACTAGATTTTGCTACAAATACATCAGAAGTAGAGATTAACACTTAGGAACCCTGGTGGCCAAACCATTCTTTATCAAACATTAGAAATTACGTGAAAAATATTTTCCGTCAGGTCTTGTATGTGATACAGGAAGATTTTTTCAAATCGGAGTTTTAGGAGCAGAAAACGCAAATTACCATTGTGTGCCCTAGCGGAAAGTCTATGATTTACTTGAAAATTTTGAATTTATAGGAAAAACATTTCGCATCTGAAACACTATCCAACAAAGAAGGAATTCTTCAAATCGGACTTTTAGAAGTAGAGATATTGACAACAATAAGATATACATCTACGCCCCTGGAGTAAAAACCATGCATTATTTCAAGAATAAAATGTTCCTAAAATGTTTGCCGACATGAGTAGTATCGGTCCACAAAAAACTTTTTTCAATCGAGATTTTAGAAGCTCATATTTTGCTGCAAATACATCAGAAGCGGAAATTAAGACATACGCCCCCTGGTGGCCAAACAATTTTTTTACAAAAATTTGTAACTACGTGCAAACGATTTATCATCAGGAGATGTATCCGGTGCAGAAAGAATTTTTCAAATCGGAGATTTAGAAACAGAGATATAGAGGAAAACGCGATTTACATTTACGCCCCCTAAGGAAAGTCTACGAATTACTTGAAAATTTTGAATTTATACGAAAAACATGTCACACTAGAAACACTATCCAACAATGAAGGAATTTTTTAAAACGGACTCTTAGAAGTCGAGATATTGACAAAAATAAGATATAAAGCTACGCCCCCTGGCGTAGAAACCGTGCACTATTTTAAGAAGCAAATGTTTCTAAAAGGTTTGTCGACATGAGTAGTATTGGTCTACAAACGATGTTATTTTAAATCGAGAATTTAGAAGCTCATATTTTGCTGCAAATGCCTCAGAAGCAGAAATTAAGGTTTACGCCCCATGATGGCCAAACCATTTTTTCACAAAAATTAGAAATTATGTGCAAACGATTTCATATCAGGAGCTGTATGCGGTGCAGAAGATTTAGAAGGAGAGATATAGGGGGAAAGGCAATTTAACATTACACCCCATAACGGAAAGTCTATGAATTACTTGCAAATTTTGAAATTATATGAAAAACATTTCACACGGAAAACACTATCCAACAAAGAAGGAATTTTTCAAAGCGGACTCCTAGAAGTCGAAATATTGACAAAAATCAGATATAATTCTACGCCCCTGGCGGAGACACTGTGGAATATTTGAAGAAGAAAATATTCCGAAAATGTTTATCGATGTGAGTGGCATCAGTCCACGAAAGAATTTTTTCAGTCGATATCTTAGAAGCTTAGATTTTATGCCAAAAAAAGCGGAAATGAACACTTACACTCCCTGGTAGCCAAAGTATTCTTTACCAAAAATTCGAAATTATATGCAAAAGATTGAACATCAGGAGTTGTATCCGCTATAAAAAAAATTTTCAAATCGGAGTTTTAGAAAAAGAGTTATCGGGAAAAATGCAATTTAATTTTACGCCCCCTAGCGGAAAATCTATGCGTAATTTGAAAAAAGAAACTATATCCAAAATACTCTTCGACATAAATTGAATCGAAAGATAAAAGGTTTTTTTCAATGGGATGTTTAGAAGCAAATATGTGGAATAAAACGTATTTTTAATATCGACATCATCTGCATTTACGCCCTCTAGCGGCAAAATTGTACATCGTAAAAAAAACGAAATAAAGGATCGTCATTCGCATATTTCAAACTTTTGAATACATGAAAAAATTTTCAAAGCGGACTAATAGCTGCAGAGATACCGTGGGTACAGACGGACGGACAGACTGCTGGACGGACGGACGGACAAACCGATAACATAAGCACGATCTTTTTTTACAAAAGACGTGCTAAAAATGTCTGAAGCAAAACCTTTTAAATCTGAGGCCATCTGTCGTCGAATAAGTAGTGACCAAAATTCGAACAGAAGAGCGAGGGCTCACATCAACGCTTTGCCAAATCCAGAGAAAAAATAAAGCAGAAATTGTGAGAACGTTTCAAACGCCCATGGAAAACGAAACTTTATTAGATTAAAGGATCTAGATGCAGAATAACATTTACTTACCCAGATAAAGCGGCAACCTGCCCTGCATTCAAAATTTTTTTCACAATAAAGTGCATTTTTATTAAATTGATTTCCACAATTTTATTTTCCATTTAATCCATTTCGTTAAAATATTACTTAATTTCATCTCCTCTAGTTACCGTGTTTATTTGAAATAATTGGTAAGTATTGTGAGAAACTCTCATACTAAAGAACTAATAATCTACACTTAATGTGACCATGACAAAAGAAAATGCTGAACGATATGCGCTGTGGGAATCACGGTATCAGAGTCATCCTTCTCTTGAATATTATCGAGAAATGGCCTTTAAATAAGTTTCCTCTTTCTTAGCTGCAAACACGCGCTATACGAATAAACTGAAAGAATTTTTAAGATTACTTAATTGAGGTATGAAATCTGAAGGATTAACACACCTAATCGGAATTATACGGAGTGAAGATTTTCCATTGAAATTTTATCAAGTTTTAATATATCTGTTTAAAACATATCGAGCTCCATCGACATCCCTGTACTAGAATGAAAAAGGAATATTCTTACGGACACATTCCATGCACACATATTTAAAAAACGCTGTGAATAAGTATGCCCTATTTATCGAATTTCCTAGATTTTGTAACAGTTTATTCTTCTCTCAGATTCAGCAAGGTTTTATTTGAATTACCGTATCCCCTTCATAATATATACAGTACTCATTAAATAATTCATTCCAGAAATTACGTTGCGTGTTGAAATTACTGAATGACCCAAAAACAATGCGTTTTTGTAGTGTCAAAATCATTAAATAATATTAATTCATATAGTTACGATATTTGCAAATATTCTTGGGGAAGCATGCTCGATAGATCAAAAAAATATTTCAGGAAATTATCACAAAACACCTTCCTGTTAGTGCCATTGCAAACCGTTCAGGTTGCACAAAACATTTCAAAGACACGCTTTCACAACATCTTCTGCGAAAATCCACTAAAAATACGTTATGTGTCCACATTTCTGAAGAACCCGGAAACAATGCGTTTTTGTGTGTCAAAATCATTGAATATTATTGATTCATGTATTAGCGATGTTTGGGAATACACCTGTGTGAAAGAATTTAAAAGAAGCAGATTATTGTGCAAATATCTTGCTATTTCTTTCTGATAATTATAAAAACTATGTCTTTTGAACTGATGATTTCACAATTAATTTAATAATTTCCAACACACATTATTAATTCAGATATTTAAAATATATACACAGATAAGTCATTACATCATGATTACCTGCATTCTAGAGAAATGAGCCCGCCTGGATATCAAACGGTGCTTTTGGTAAAGTTCACAGAGCAGTATATATACAACCCGAGGACCGCCTTAAAGGACAAATTGTGATGGCACGACGCCTCGGAACAACGATCTCGAAAACGGCGCGGCTTGTAAGTAGTTCACGTGACGCTATAGTGAGTACGTATTAAATGTGCTGCACAGATAGACAAACGACAAATTGTCGTCAAGCAGAAAGTCGTCCACACGTCAATGATTCCAGAGGGAAGCAGAGACAATCGCAGATTGTTCACATCGACACAAGGCCACACTACAACACTGGTGATCAGGGCAATGTGTCACAACTCACAAATCGTCGCAGCCTTCTGCGCATGGTCCTGCGAGGCCAAATATCCAGCTTGGTCTCAATATTCACTGCACGACATCGCCAACAACGTACGAGATCATCCAGATTTGACCGTGGATAATTGGAAGAAAGTAGTCTGGTCTGATGAATCAAGATTTTGGGTGCATCACGTAAATCAATCAACATTGCTGACGTACACTAAATCATAACATACTATTAAACAAATTACAAAATATCTGTATTAGGGGTACGGCACATACACAATTCAAAAACTGTTTAATAAAAAGAAATCAATTCACTCAATTGGATAAATATTATGTACTAATGGAAAAAGTATAAATTGAGTGCAACAGGGATCAATACTTGGGCCACTGCTGTTTATTATCTTTATAAATGAAAATTTTATTATCGACGCTAAATCTATTATCCTTTATGCTGATGATACCACTTTGTTATTTAGTGGAACTGATCCCACTGGAATATTCCTAACTTTGCTATAAACACAACAAGCAAATTCTTGTACACATCGTTTTTGGGCCACTGCTGTTTAATATCTTCATGAAAGATATTTTTATTATCGACGCTAAATCTATTATCCTTTATGCAGATGATACCACTTTGTTATTCAGTGGAACTGATCCCAATGGAATATTCCTAACTTTGCTATAAACACAACAAGCAAATTCTTGTACACATCAGTTTAACGTACAGGGCACTTGAAAGGTTGTGTGAAAGCGAGTGGGTATTTCGTCAGAGGTAATATCTTCTAGGCCGTTGATTTCGTGGAATGGCCGATGAAAGAGTTTTACATAAGTTGGGAGTATTAATATCTTTGTCCTCCTCACCTCACGGGAGAGGGATACGGGAGCTTCTGAGATTCTCACCGAAATTCACTCTGTAGTGCATTTATTAGGTACCTTGATCTTAGGAGTAAATGACACGTCTTCTCAAAGTAACTGCAGTAGGGGCATAAGTAAAATGGAATTTCACTAGCATACCTGCCAACTTACGAATGTTGAAATTAGTACAATTCTTCATTAAAATTAGTACAAATTAGTATAATTCTTAACGTTAAAATTAATACAGTATTTACCTACTGAATAGGTAAATTATGTTTAAAACTAAAAGCTGTTATAGGGCATTCTGAATTTTCTGCTATAATATTTTAAGTACCTACACCAAAAATTTATTTCTATGCACAGTAGCTTATCTAGAAGCTTTTTAACAAATGGTGCTGAAATGGTATTTGAAATAAATGCCATTGATATTAGCACATTCATAAAAACAAAATATTTCCTGTTTTCTAGGCAAATGAAATAATCACAAACATACAGTAGTTGAAGTAGGAAAGCATAAATGAGAATATTCTTTAGCCTTTTTTTTTCTCTTGTTCAAATGGAATTTGCATCACACAGAATATTCCTGCTATTCATTTGGAACATATGATGAAAACGTCTTATGTGGAGATTCCAAGGTATTGAAGTTTTTTAACTATTTTGATTACTATTTTAATAATAGTAATTATTTTGATTACTTTTTTAATAATTCATTTAGATGCCTGACTGGGCACCTTTTTTTCCTTTTCGCACAGGCCAATAATTTAAATAGCCTGGGAATCTAGGGCATAGTGTTTTGGAACCTAAGGCACAATTTTATATAAAAGTAACTTTTTTTTGTTATGAGATACAATCAATGAATTCTGGAATATCAAAATTTTCACACAATTTTTAAATGAATTTATATACTTTTCATTGCAGCATCATATTCATTATTGAATTACAGCTACACTTGGCTGCTAGTGCATCAGGAAGTTAGATGCAGCAGACTTTGCCTTTTTTAGGAATGTTTTATCGTACTTTTGCTCATAGCAGTTTCCTTTTTGCATACTTTTCACAATCAATAAATTCTGCAAGTTGGAGTCTGACAATGAACTGCGGAACTGTGTCCCTGTTTTTTTAACTTGACTAAAAATTAGTTCACATTCTGCATTTCCATGAGGAATGGTTATGAGAGATAGCATAACTGTTGCTGGTCTGTTATATTTCAAACCTTCATCCAGTGCCTTTAATTCACTTAAAAGGGCCCACTTCGTATCAATTCTTTCTTCGTTAACAATATTTGCAGGCAAATCATCTATCTGAAGGGCACAAAATTCAGACAGGAGCTTGTCTATTGCTTTCTCTTGGCTCTCTCCATCCTTAATAGGCAACATTATGGGAAATTTATTAATAAAATATTTAACATCTGTGAACACCTGGTTTTCAAAAGAAGAAATGTTAGCAACCTGTGCATGTTTCAGAAACTCATCATTGAAGGGGAATTTGTGCAGAATGTAGTCACAGCAAGTGATAAAATATGTTCTTACAGCAGAGTAAAATGTTGATTTTTCTAAAGCCTTTAAACCATTAATTACCTTAGATGCAGCATTACCTATCAGCAATTCAGAATCATCCTTTTGATTACATTTGTCACTATATCTAATTTTCAACAATGAACAGTTTTTAATAATCTGTGTTTTAATGAATTTAACAAGTAGATCTTTGAACATGCCCATTAACAGTGATCTTAAGATGTGGATTTTAGGAGTTGTTGACTGCAAAGTTACATTTGTACTTTCAGAAGTGGGTATTACAAAATCCAGAAAAAGACAATATTGCCTTATTAATGTCTGATGAAAGGAACATAAATATCCTTTCTGCTCCAGTTAAGATGGTTTCAGACTGGTATATTCTTTTTCAGAAAACTTCTTTTTATAACACGGCTCACCTGAGGAAATTGCTTTATTTTTCTGTACATTAACAAGAAGGGCACTTAATGTTTTGGTGCTCATTATTCGGCAGTAGTTTGTGAGGTTTTTCCTTACTATACTAAATATTTTCTCTGTAGGGGAATTGCTGTGAGGGATAGTCAATATTGCCAACATTAGTTTTGGCAATGCAGAAAACTTGGGAAGGCCAGATGAATCCTTCATCTTAGATATTTCATTCCATGCCATATCTGCTCTAGGATATCCAGCTTCATCAATATCATAGTCTGGAAATATAGCATGAAACAAGGGACCAGCATGATCACAGCTTGCTATAGGTAGGTTATGCTCCACAACGAATGTGGTAAACAGCAATTCAGCATTTATCACACTATTTTCATTCTTTTTTGCAAAAAAATTATCCAAAGGCTTTTATTGAGTCTTTCATTTTACATAATCTTCGTGTTTTTTTTGACTGGATATGCCTTCGGCAATCATCTCGTCCTACGTGGGCTACTGATTACTCCTTACGGGGAAATTTTCGGGCGGCCTAATTTCGTTTTCGGAAATCGTTGCCTACAATGTCAAGCTAAAATTATGCAATGAAATTATATTTAACAATACTGAACAGAAGCAACATCGCGAGAGAGAAAAAAATACGATTACGGGAAAGATCTGCACTCCGTTTAGCTTCCGTATACGAACGTTTAAAAAGACAAAATAACGTTCCCAGACGGAATACGAACCCCCGCCCTAACTAATAACCCGACAATTTCTTCATTTTTGCATCGATCTCGAAAATGACAAAAAAAGGGGGGGGACTCCGCGAATCCACGGAAGAATCTCACGTACGAATTAACCGCTGAATCGATTTCGAATGGCGTAAGATTATGCCAAAATATCGATAACCGGTAAATTTTAACTTTGGGCGCAAAATTAGCGCAGATTTGTCAAAATCGCAATTTTTTAGCGGAATGGTGCAAAAACAATGTTTTGGCGGGGGCTGGCGCAATTGGCGCAGGTTTGGCAGCCCTGACTGATTAAGACTAGTAAGTTATTGCTGCGCTTTTCAACTTTTTTTTTTTTTTTTTTTTTTTTTGACTTACAAAAATTAATAAAACAGGTTATTTTTCGCAAAAAACACAGAAATTTTTCGAAAGGCAGAAGAACGCGAGTTTTGGTCGGAAGAATGTATAAAAAATCGAAAGACTTCTGCCAAAATCGGAAGAGTTGACAGGTATGCTCTATTACATCCTCCCATTCGCTTTCCTGACCTGTGAAGATTCACTATCAAGATCTTCACTTTCGGAAGATATTGTGTGCGTGGCACGGTGGCTAGTTTTCTGGCTTGATGTTGCTTGGCCAATATCACTCTCAGCTGATTCAAAATCATCACTATCACTTGGCAAACTTTCACTCTCACTACAACAAGCCATTTCAAATAACCTTACAAAAACATTTCACGCAGTAGGAAAAAGCACGTCTGCTTGTCTGAGGAAGAAGCTGTCAAAAAAGTCATCCTTCGCTAACACTAGTTTGGAAAAAGAGGAGGATTCGTAATTCACGGAGTTTTGCGATTGTGTCTGTTTGGGAAAAAAGAAATGAATAATGTGAAGAGCTTCTAGTAATAAAACAGAGTATTTCGTTCTGCCGCGCGGCGAAAGTCCGCAAAAAAAAAAAAAAAAAACCACCCGCCATCACCATTGGTTACGACGAGTTGCGCGTTATTTCCCTTCGAACGGGCCTCGAAAAAGTGATTTCCGATAGTACGACGTTTTTATACGTAATTCACCAACAAGGCCAAGTGAACAGCCCTGCCTCAACTAAAGTAGGAAAAGTTTTGGCTAAAGTAGCCTTTCTCCCGTCACACGGAAAAAGCGCGTGGGAAGCGCAAACTATTTCACGATACGACTCTTACGGCATATTACGATTCTTTCGATAATATCGCTATTTCGCGATATGATTCATGGAGAATCCATATCAAAACGATATGATTGATAATCATCGACACTGATACTGCCGTCTGATACGGAAAATACTCGGATCAAAATCGAACGCCTACGAATCGGCCGCGTCGCACTAAAAGGGAAAACAAAAAAGGATACAAAATTGAGATTCTCCAAAACGCACTGAAATCCGTAATTCTTCCAACCTGTCCGTAATTCCGTAATCTGACAGTCGAAACCCGTGAACCGTAGTAATTACGGACAATCCGTAATAGTCGGCACCTCTGGATGAGTAACATTTTTCATGCATAAAATTTTCACACACTCACAGAAATTACATGTTATTTTTACTTTTTAACATTTTCAGGAAAATTCGTACATTTATCAAGTATTCCGTACAATCGTACAATACGGTCAAAATTCGTACATTGTACGTATGATTCGTACAACTTGGCAGCAATGCACTAGTCGTAATTCAATGGGCATTCAATTTTTATGAAAAATAATTATTATTAGGATGCATTTCATGATTCGAAAAGTTATATGTAATCTCCATATTCCCGTATTCTCATACAATTTATGCGTACGATTCGTTCATATAAACTTTGGATTTAAAGGTCTGCTTCTCACCCGAAAACTTCAACACTTCATTTTTAGAAGTAACCCCAGGTGTTTCGTTTTACTCCAAATGACAAAATTTGCTGCCACAGCCAATGGATCGCATCGTCTATATTTATAGGTTCCTACATAAGTTATTTTAGTGTACTTTTCGAAATGACTCCTTTTCTGTGCTATTATGTGTGATGTAGGAGCAAAAACAAGCTTCTTGTGGACAAAAAGCGAAATTTTCCTTTTTAAAAACCGGAATTGTTCTGTTAAATAATCCGGGAAAGAATTAGAAATATTTTATCTTCATTGATTAGAATGGTCCTACTTATTTGGATATGTACAAAACATGCGACTTCCGTTAGAAAATAAATGAATTTGACTTTTTGCACCTCACATTGTAAACCCGGGTCAAGGACATAAAAAGGTTCTGCGTGCACTTTTCATGACTATTTTGGCAAGTATTATTGCTAGTCTGTATACTTTGTAATTAGTATGTTACGGTTTGGGAGTTAACTGCTCATTATTTTGCTTGCGGTTTCAACATTTTGTTTTAGAGTTTTAATGTATGGAACTTCTCTCTTAGCGCACAGCTGCTGCTATTGCCGGCTTAGGAACTGCCTGAATTCAAGCCCCAATAGATTTGTGGAAATGAATTACATCTGGAGATAATACCATCGTGCTTCAGAGACTCATATTTTCAAGTTGCGATTATACTCTCTTGTTTAACTAGAGTTAATAACGGTATCGCTCCCAAGAGTGCTTTCTGCATCCAGAAATGTACCTAGACAACCTACAAATCATCCATAATTGCATTTAACGTTTTTGTTTTTATTAAAGATTTAAAGACCTCCATGAGCAACTCGATGAGCTATATGCAGTCTTCCGAACCTAATTCAGGGCCAATGGTTCCAGGGAAGAGTGAGAGCCCGTGGTGTAATATGAACACATCATCCATGCCTCACGGGATTCGAACCGGGATCTTTCTCGGACGAATAATCATACGACATACAGCGGCTGCGTATTTTACATCATTCACGACAGTTCTAAATACATGGTCCTCGCATATCTGCATATTGTTCACGCTCGGTTCGTAGAGAAAAACTCTTCATACCAGCTGACTACCTCGATAGAATCAGAACAGCGCGTCTACTACATAGAAAATTCCAAACCGGTCAAGAGTTTAAGATCACAAGGGGGCAATGTGAGAGAAGCACACACGGTGCAGATGTAGCACGAATTCGTCACGGTGGTGTTTTACGTGCGACTGAATAAAAAGTACCGACCGTCTTTATATTTAAGTAATACAAAGTACTGTCACCAGTTTATCGTATATCTAATCGGAATGTTATAAATACACCAAAGAGCCAAAATGTTATGATCAGAACGTATTTATTCAAATGGAATGAACTGTGGGTAAACAGTAGAGCTTTTGAAGTTAGGAAACTATAAAAATGAGGCCTGATACTAAACTCCATTAACTATTTTTATTGCGGGTTTAACGAACCCCATGAACAACACAAACTGCTAAAGGCACTCTCCCGTCCCTAATTTGGGACCAATGGTTTCAGGGAAGTAACAGAGCCAGTGCTTTAAAACAAACTTAACCTCGATGTCTCATTGGGATTCGAAACCGGACCCGGTTTCGACGAACGATCAGAGACCATCGCTTATTAAACCAATGTGCCACCGGTGTGGCACACCATTAATCAGTGATTTTCATATTCTCCAAATTGGAAAGTCAAGAAACTTATTGGAGTTTAACAAAGGACAAGCTGAAATGGAAAGGCAATTGGGTCAGAACATTTTCCAGACGGTAAGGCTTGTGGAATGTCCACGATCAGCTGCTGTTCGTACCTTCGAAAAGTTGTGCGAAGAGGGAACAACTATGAACCACAGGCTGGGTGTGAGAAGACCACAGGTCTTAGATGCCAGAGTTGAGCAAATGTTATCCCGTATGATACTAGCCAACACAGGAGAAATTATGGCACAACTCGCCAGTAATTTAAATGCTGGCGACGGGGGTTATATGTTACGAAAACGGTAAATGGAATCCTGATTAGATTGGGGTTGCGTAGAGCTAGAACGCTCCGACTGGCCATGCTAAACTCGGTTCGCCATCGAAAGTGTGTGCAATATGTACGCTAGCGTTAAAACTGGACTTAAACGATTGGAAGAAGCTCGTTTACTCATATAGATCTCGTTTTCTGTTGCAGTATATCGACGGCCGTGTACGTTTGCGACGTTTTCCTGAGGAAGTGCTATAACCAGGATGCACCGTAGGAAGAAAACAACCCAATGGAAGAAGTGTAACGCTTTATTCAATGTTCTTCTTGAAAACCCTGGGTCCAGTCATTCGATTGCAGAAAACTATAACGTCTACGACTTACTTAAATATAATTGCAGAACACGTGCACCCTTCCATAGTAACTGTATTGCCCTTTAGTAGTGCCTTATTTCGGCAGGCAACACGTCATGCCACACACTGGCCGGATTGTTCAAGTATGTTTGATAGAACATGAATACTTCCTGTCACTACTAGGAGATGTGGTCATAAACTGATTGGAAGAATTCTTCCAAATTATATTTGATTGCCCCAACGCCAATCGAACGAGTGACTTCCAGCGTCAAAGGTTCAGAAAGCATCTCGCCTGCCTTTGTTCTATTTTTCAAAATGATCTCTTAGAGAAGTGATTGATACTAATCCTTTCTGACTGATTACCAGATGAAAGACATACCGCAATGATCGCGAACTTAAGAAAGAAGAGATCTTAATATGTACCATGATGGTTTCGACATAATCCGGTTGTACCTACACTTAGTGAGTCACTTATTTCTACCCACTGACATGGGGGACGTCCGTATTAAAGAGACTAGCCGTTCTTTGTACATCCCGTAAGGCAAAGAACAGAAGACCAATTAATTAAAAGGAACGCTTTTCAGAAAGCGATAAGTTTATAATCGTTACTGCTGGGATAGCAGTGAGAAATACTTTTTTTCCACGAAAGTAAGATGTTTCCGCAAAGTTCGAACACCATGTGACCCTTTTGGTTTGGGGGCGGAAATACTCCAGAGCCATGTGTGTCCCTCTATGTCAAATTTTGTCTACCATAGGGTTTACGCAGATCGGATGATTAATGTTTCGTCAAAAAGAAATAACCGGAACACATCTTGCCCAGTAGATAACTTTCCTTCACATCCGAAATTTTATTACGTGTGCAAACACGAATCCGTCTTCAAATTATTATTCCTGTCTAGGTATTGGATGAATTATCTCGCCACCATGACGATCGACCGCTTGAAGGTAACATTACCTTTATTAGATCTGTAGTAGCGCCTTCCTTCGGCCCATAACGTAAATTGAAATCAAAGGTTAACTTGAACAATTTTAATATTTATAAAGAAAATACTCCTTGTTCTATCATTTGGGAAGAGAAGTTTGTACCTAACAGCAGTGTTGCCATTCTACAGATTTTGGCTCCTATTTACTGTTAGATTTTCGTAATCAACTAATTCTGTTTCTGTTTGAAAACCACCTACACGCTCAGGGACATGCTGTCTAAGAATATAAGTATTATTTCAGTATTCACCATCAACTGCTGCAATATACAAGACTCATCTAAAATTGGTCTGAACAGAAATATTTTACCAAGACTAAAATTATTCAACACCTGCTACCTTTGTTTTTTAAAATTTATACTAGTTGTTATGAAATACTTTCATTCTAGATAATTAATTAATCTGTTGTACCAAGATACTCCCTAGTTCTGTTGAAACGCAAAATATCAATAAAACGTCTATAGTAAAATACCTGCATTAATAATTGAATTTGTTTGGATATAGCACTTATTTAACGTACTTTGGAAAAAACTGGGTATCGTTGAGTAAGTAACAAAAATATAAAACTCGTTGTTTTTAGGAAGACAAGTAAGATACACTGGTGTACAAAATTTAAAGACGAAGAAGAGAAATCAGCTTAATAGCAGAACGAGCAGGCAGAATGGACCGAAAGACAACTCAGGAGATAGACTAGGGTCCCGTATGGTAGAGCAAGAGCATATATGCTACATGACGTAAAGGGGGTAGGTGTACGCTCAGCAGTTCGGTGAAAGCTATTGCACTGTGTACATCGGTTTAAACGACGTCGAGTTGCTGCCACCGTGTGATATGGCCAACGGGCAATCCAGTAGACGACATCTGGATGACTTTACCAGAGGTCGCGTCATTGGGAAGTTGGAAGAAGGTCCAAATGTGACTAGTGTGGCCGAGCAGTTCGGGATCGCTTACAGCATCGTTTCACGAGTTCGGTGAGCATTTCAAACGACAGGAAAAGCTGTCCGAGAATTTAGCAGGGTTCGTCCACGAGCACCACGCTAGAGGACGACCGGTATATTGTCCTACAGGCCAGAAGAGAGACGGCAGACAGCGGGGGAAACCGCAAGGCACATGCAACACACAACTGGACGTCCGTTATCGCGTTTTATCGTGGCCAGGAGGCTGCACAAAAGTTGTCTATTTGCAGGACGACCAGTACTGTGTGTGCTATTAACGCCTGCTCATCGGAGACGGCGATTTCTGTGGTGCCTGGATCACAATGGTTTATAGAATGTCGTGTATGTTGACGATAAGATTCAAACTAATCTTGAATTACTCATTCATTAATCCACTTCTTTCCTACTGTTTACTAATCTGGGGTCAGACCACGTTGGGTAAAGTCAACAGATTTTGTATTTTACAAAAGAAATACATTTGCTTATTAGATACTGATAGTGCTATAGCTGCTTTTTGCTGTTCTAATAAAAATAATCCCATTTAATAAACTATATACATTTCGATTATTACTTTTTCTGCATAACATAATTTAAGGTAATACGTTTTTTGGTCTTTTTGAATTACACCAATTTTCGCATTCTCACGATACCAGTGGTAGTGCAAACTTCGTTATTCCCAGGGCACATCTAAATATTTTGCATTACAGTGTTATTGCAGCCGGTCCACGACAGCGGGATGAATTGACCTTGCACATTAAATCAGTTTTACCTTCAGGGCATTCAGGAAAATATTACCTACTGAATTATTGGCTATCTAATAAGATTTGAATTGATGTCTTCATTTTTTTTAATATAGTAGCACATTATGCCTAGTACGTATACATTTTGATTGCTTTGTTTCACATTTACTTTACCTTAGTGAATAAGAAGAGGGATGTTAATATTTCCTTACTTTGGTTCATTGATACGGTTTTGTGTTTGTGACTCGATGACTAACTTTCGCTATTTAATTTTTAACATTTACTGTCATATTGGGCATCATTGCTATGCGCTGCACATATATTTATACTAAGTCTCTTGATCCTGTAATTGCTTACTAGTGTTTAATCTGAAGTTATGAAACGGTCTAGGATAGGATGCTTTTTTCATTTGTTAACTTAATTGCATTCATTTTTAAACGCCTATTTTGGGGATGTGTATTGCTGTTTTGTGTTGTGTTTTTTTTATGATTTTTTTCATATATATGTGACTTTTGTACCGATTGTCTATTGGTGTTCTCCTTTGGCTTTTTCTGCATATAAAATCGTTGTGTTTCGTGGTATAGTGTGATTTATGATTAACTTTGTTGCTTTGTCTTTTTCATCTTGGTTCGTTTATTGTTGCATGATTGTCTTATGCACTCTACATATATTCTTGTGATGTGCATTTTTCGATTACATTGATTTGGTATAAATACATAGATGTCCTGTTGAAATCTTTTATTGTTTTTCTTATACTATGTTTATCAGTGGTTATGTTGACATCTGTAAAGATTTCCATACCATATATTGTAACTGTACTGGTTATATGCCATATACGTTTTCATTACAGTTGTTTGGAATCATGTATCCTCTTCTCTATACTATTACGGTAATTTGTGTCTTACTGTGGTGTTTTGGGCACTGCGTTTTTAGACTGACACACACTTCTTGGGGATTAGTGGGCTCGTCAGGCTTTTTGTTAAAGCCTTTTTCCCTGGCACCATATCATCCACTTAAAGTTATTTATGTACTGATAGATAAATTTTTTTTAATTTAAACAATCTGCTTTGTTAAGTTTGGTTTAATTGTGCAAATTCATTCATTGTATTTAATGGTATGTTCATTGTAATTGTAATATGACATATTAAGGATACATTACGGGCATTATAATTTGTTTTGGTTTTCTACTTAGCACAGCCTTGTTGTATTCATGAACTGTTTCTGTTAAACTTTGTTATGTATGTTATTACTGTGGGGTACGGCAGATTATTCGATAAATCAGATCAAATCAAATCAAATCCTTCATGGAACTCAAACTCGTAAGAAAGTTTAATAAATTGAATCAGTTTAGTAACAGATATGACATATTTTATATATTATTTCAGCATGAATTTTCACGTAATTTAATGACAAGGTGATGCTATATTATGGAGCATTTCCTTGAATTCCAGACTATATGTTCTTTGAAAACAAAAAGCAGCAGGAGATGGGGTCGTGGATCAAAATTTCCTCAGAATTTACGGCGCTCAGCTATAATGTAAAGACAAAAGAATTTGGAGTACAATGGACATCATTCATTCTGGTTAGTCGGTTAAAGTTGTTAAAGAACTATATCTGGACAATTAACCTTATTATTATCTACATCTGGACGTTATATGTTTTCATACACATCATGGAGCATTTTCCACTGATGCCTTGTTGCAGGAACAGTGCTATTACAACGGGAAAGATTCTTGGAAAGAACTACATTTAATTTTAATCTTTTGTTCTTGCTCGATTGTGGGCACAGTTATTCTGATTTCAAATGACGTTCACAATCACATTCAGTAAAATGTGTGAGAAAAGCATTGCTTTCATGTGTAGCAAGGTTTCGCATTTGTCCGTGAAGACCCCAGTTGTCCAAACATCCGTATCCTCAGAATCTACATCACTGACTGCAGATAGATGACGTTTTCTCAGATTCAAGGAATGGCCGCCTGCTTACTGAATAGAGAGCTTAAATGTGTTGTTTCTGTTTTAGTTAGCTGCTATGAGGAAGATACATTTAAGATTTAGTCAATAAAATTCTAGAAAGACCGGTGTGAAAGTGAATGAATTATATCAGTCGTGTCTCCCCAGTCTTTTAAAATTTAATGATGTTTTTAATTTCTATTAGAATCAGGGAGTATTTTGTCTGAAATTTGTATTTCAAGTATTTAGGTAAATAAATTGATTGGTGAAGAAGGAGCTCTCATTGTGTGGTGTGAATTAGCAGGGGAACTCTCTGCATCCTGTAGTTCCTAGAGGAAGGAAATTTGCGACATTAGAGAATTTACGGGACTAGAAGGCAACAACCCACGAGTGTGAGTGAGAGCTAACCTGTCTGACTGACATTTCGTAACATGTTTACGAAAAAGGTGGTAATATATGGAGACGATTTTTGAATTTTGTTTCGCAAAAAACTCCTGATACCACCATCATCATATGTATTGCTAAAAGTAACCTGAATTTAAAAACTGCGATGATAATAAGAGAGATAAAAATCCAATCCCTACTGTTATGGATTTTTTACGTTCAATTTAACAAACGTATTACAAAATTGCTAACATTTAGCTGTCTAATCGTTTGCATCCAATAGAATATTAGAAGCGGGAAATGACGTCTTACCAGATCTATGAAACACTAAAGAGCTTTCTTCTGGCATCTAGCATCATTCTCCACTTCTAAACTTAAAAAACCGAAATGATTGCACACTTTCATGGATTTGGATTGGAGGTTTAACGACCACCGTGAGCAACTCAATGGGCTATAAGCAGTCGCCCGTCCCTAATTTAGGGTCACTGGTTCCAGGGAAGGGAAAGAGCCGGTGCCGTAAGACAAACACAACATCCATGCCTCGCCGGGATTCGAACCCGGACCCCTTCCGGACGAATGATCAGAGGCCACCGCTTAGACCACTGCGCCACCGGGGCGGCACACTTTCATGTGTATCATCACTATATATATTTTTATAAAATTTCTCCATACATATGGACGGCTACAAAGCGAGGATACATGCGTAAGTGTTATCATTGATTTAACTACTTTCCTATTACCAAAAATCATGCTGATATCGCTTCTCTTATTTCGCTAATTGTCCTCCTGAAATTTCATGACGGGAACCGAAACTTTACACCTTATTCTAAAGCTTTTCTGTGTTTTTCAAATATTTCCGCATAAATTCATGGAGAGAGATTTCCTTTACACTACATTATTACTACCGTTTCAATTATTCTGCTGTAAATAGTAATCCAGAGAAGGCAGCATTTATTTGTTGACATTATTTCAGTACCTCCTAAACAGATTTGTACAAATGCTTGCTAGAATGATAATGACTTTTCATAATTGTGATTACTGTTACCACCTATACTTTAATATCAGCAGGAGTATTATTGGTTACGAACTCGTTTTTCATATTGCGGAAACAACTGGGATGGGGAAAACAGCACGATGCATCCTATTAGAAATTAGGAGCAATCAATATAACTTAACGAAGCGAAAGGGTGAGTTTTGCTATGTTCTGAATTATCTGTACTACTATATTTTATTCTTTTTATGGTACTGTCTTCAAGTGCGAACACTGATTTGTTGTTTTCTTGACACCATTCTGTGGCGCGTTCTTTGAACAGCATGAAATCTTTCATTTTCTGTATAACAATGCGTTAGGTACCTGTTCGTCTTTTAAATATAACAAATCCCATATTCTTTCAAACCTCATTCAATAACCTTAAAAGCATGAAAGCTCTAGAGAGATTACTCGGGGTTACATAAAAATTTGAATTTTTTGTTAGAACACATGGGACACACTTTGCAAAATGTGACTAATACTTCTGTTTATCTAACAAGTTTGTTGGTGAATATCTGTCAGGCTTTGTCCGTTCAAGATTTAGGAATATGAGCTCCGTGTGTATATGCATAGCTGCTCCCAAAACTGAGAATGTTTTCATAAAAAATATCAATACTGCGTTCTATCTTCCTACAAGCCTCGAAAAAAAATGTAGTCATTGTAATAACCATAGCAACCGTCCACACCTGTTCATCGCACATGCATCGTCGGTAGTGCGCGATTTAATAAACGTTGTTTCGTGAACCCCTAACAAGTGTTTTGAAAAAATGGATCTGAAAGGCAAACAAAGATTCAACATTAAATTTTACTCTCGACGTAAGAAGTCTGTCGAAAAGACTCTCCGTCTTGTGCAAGAGGCTTATAAAGATGAACGTCTAGAAAGTCCTGTAATTTACAGATGGATATTTCAATCCCTGAACGGGGAAACAAAGGCATAAAGATTAATGGATATTATCTAACTCACATTCGTTTTGCTGATGACGTAGTCATTTTTGCAACTACCCTATCATATCTGAAATGTATTATCCAGGAACTTGCTGACAAGAGTAAAGAAGTGGGATTAAAATGCACTTTCAGAAGACAAAAGCGATGTACAATGTTTTTACAAGAAATGAAGATTTATCAATTGATGGAGAAAAGCTGGAGATAACAGATACGTACGTTTATCTTGGACAGCAGATATCAAGTAAAGGTCACATTGATGAAGAAATTATTCGGCGTATAAAACTTGCATGGATAGCTTTTGGAAGAAATAGCATAATTTTCAAGAAGAATATGCCATTATGTCTTACAAAAAAAGTGTTTGATCAATGCATCCTTCCAGTGCTTACGTATGGTGGAAAGACGTGGACCTTACCTTAAAGAGACATACGAATGCTGCCGATAACTCAAAGAGGCATGGAGAGGTGCATGCTTGGTGTAACCAGAAGAGAAAAGAAGAGGAACTCGTGGATCCGAAAAACAAAAAGAGTGGAAGACATCATGATTAGGGTTAAATCCCTGAAATAGCAATGGGCTGGACATACTGCCGGAAGGACAGACCATGGATAGACAGCCGAAATTTTAGATTTGATTTCAAGGGAAAGGTAAATACCCAGTAGAAGACCAAATTTCAGATGGGTGGATGAAATGCGAAAGTATGCGGGAGTAACATGGAGGAGACTCGCACAAGACAGACCGTTGTGAAAAAGGCTTAGAGAGACCTTCGTCCAGCAGTGGATTGATAATGGTTGACAATGATGATGCTGATGAGAGAATTTATGGGCGGCGGTGAGCCGGCGGCTTAAAACGAGCATGGAGGTGTACCTTCAACGCGTATTGCAGCGATAAACATAAAAACAATTGGCGTTACTAAATGGAAGGCAGACACGTACCGTTTAGAGATATCGAAGATTTGGCGCTCATTTCAAAATCATCAATTCACAGAAATTTACCAGACCATTTGGGCATGAAACGAGTTTGTTCAACGTGGTTTCTCCATTTCCCTTCATGTACCACCCAATACAAGGCTGCACATTTGCAATTATTTCGTTTCATAGCTGGAGAAAATTAATATTAAGTTGATGCCCCAACCTGCGTAGATTCGAGACTTGTCACCATGTGACTCCTGATTGCACCACATTTAAAAAAGACATTACGGGGACGACAATTTGAGACCGATAACATCTTACACTGGCGGAAAGTGAAAAAAGAACACCAAGAAGGAGACATATGATACCAACTAAATTAATACAGCATAATAACGGAATACAGAGGATAACGTATTCGAAACATTGTGGCAAAATACAGCTGTATTTGCTGGTAAACTGAAAAATAACATTTCCATGTAACATGGTTAGTACGAGGTTGAACCGCCATGAACTGCGTCACACTGTGCAATTCTGGCATGGAGTCTGTCGTACTGATGTTGGATGTAAGTTTGGGGTATTGAGTTCCAAGCATCCTCAAACTGGATGCGTAAATCGGGGATGGTCGTGGCTGGCCATGGAGACCGGATAAGTCGTTGCCCCATAAAATGCCACACGTGCTCAATGGGGGACAAATCCGGTGAACGTGCAGGCCATGGAAGTTGTCTCACACCCTGAAGTGCATGTTGCTTTGCACGTGCCGTGTGTGGGCGTGCGTTATCTTGCTGAAAAACACTACGATGGACTGACCTTACAAATGGCACATCAACGGGCTGAATCATGTTGTTGATGTAGGAGGTGCTGTTTAACGTACCCGGTACAAACACTAGTTGTGTACGGGAGTGATAGCTGATCTCTCACCACGCCAGGAGACCAGGATTAGGCCCTTTGTGTTGCTGGCGGATGCAAAAAGGGTGAAGACGATCCTCTGTGCGTCTGTGAACACGCATACGGCCATCGGAGGCTCATAAGCAGAATTTGTTTTCATCGCTGAACATGACAGATCGCCATTGCGTTCTCCAGTGTAGACGTTGGCGACCCCACTGCAGCCGTTCCTGACGGTGGGCTGGAGTCAGAGATACACATGCCAGAGTCACACGTGCACGTAGTCCAGCATCCAGTAGACGGTTGCGGATTGTTCAAACAGTCACCTCAGGTGCAACGGCAGCTCGGATTGGCGTCGCAGTGGATGTTCTGCTTGACAATGCCGCTCTTCTTATGCGTCGGTTGGTCCGCTCATCAGTACGTCTGTGCCTCTCGGTTCCACGTCTTCTCGTGTGAGAATGTTCCTCGGATCAGCTACACCACCATCGTACCACCACTGATACTTCCCGTCCACTTCACTCCGCAATACGACGATACGACCACCCGGCCTCGCGGGGTCCGACTAGACGACCTCCCTCAAAGTCCGATAACTGCTGAAATCGTACATGTCTTCCATGTCCAGGCATTGCTGCTTCTTCATGGTCTTCGCACGTGTCCGTACGCCGACGACTGATTATATTCACTTCGCCGTACTCTTAAATACCACCCACGATAATTTGCATATTATCCCGTGCTGTGGAGTAAGCGCTCACCGGTTGGTCCCGAAATTAACATCACACCTACGTAATCTCGACCCCATTAACATATGTAATTTTCATGATCGTCCGCCAATTCCTTCTTCGTGTTCTTATTTCACATTCCGCCAGTGTATAAGTTTTTGTTCACGTACTTACGACTTTATTGGTGTTAAGTATTTTTCATGAAACTTACTTTTAGAAAACGTACTGAAACGAAAATTACACTATACTAAATAATGACAACCAAATCAGTGTTCATGAAAACCGCTAAGGGCGCACGTATGTCTTGTGTTGATTTCCTTTTAAAATACTAGCGTCACCAACAGGACAGGATGTGTCTCAGTGAAAACCATAGGTAATAACAAGGGTCAGCGATGAAATTTTTTCTTCAAAGTGAATGGTGTTTTTTATGTATTTTTTTATGCATGTTTCGGGAAAACTACTTAAAAAAGTCTATCACATACAGTTTCGAAAGATATCGAAAATTACGGTCTGGAATTCTTTTCACAAGAAAATATTTGAAATGTTTTCTTATATACACTGAAGAGCAATTTAATTAGAGACAATTGGCGTGATGCAAATATGGTGCTGTGGGCGGCCCTGTTCTCGGAAACGACATGACGTATGCAGCGATCCGGCAATATAAAGAGTGATGCGACGGGAATCAGTAAGAGACGGACGCAGTATGGGTAAGACAAAGGATCTAAGCGCATTTGAACGTGGGCAAACTGCTGGGGCCCGACGAATGGATCACTCCATCTCGGAAGTCGTCCAGGCACAGGGATTTTCACGAATCACTGTGTCACGGGTGCACCGTGAGTACATCGAATCCGGTAAAACCATCCCAGCAAGTGCCAACTGCCGTGGACAACAGCGTGTGGATGAGTGGGGTCATCGTCGGCTAGCTCGCATTGTAAGAGCGGATAGACGCGCCACAGTGCAAGAAATTACTGGACAATTTAACGCTGGTGCACAAAAACGTGTAAGCAGCCACACCATCCAGAACCATCTCTTTACTATGGGGTACAGAAGCCATCGTTCCACGAAGTTACCGCTGCTGACCGCACATCACTAAGAGCAAAGATTAGCATGGGCACGGGAAGATCACCAATGGACACTAGACATGTAAAAAAATGTTGCCTGGACTGATGAGTCGAGATTCCCGTTGGTGCATGCGGATGGCAGGATACGAGTATGGCGCAAATGGATCCTTCTTGCCAGCAGGGTACTCTTCAAGCTGGTGGGGGTGCCATTTTCCTCTGGGGACAGTTTACGTTCACTGAAATGGAACCCCTGGTACGTGTGGCAACGTCCTTTACAGGTCAACGTTACCGGGATATCCCGGACGACCATTTGCTCCCGTTTGTGCGTCTTCAACATCTCACTGGGGATCTCATCCTGCAACAAAGCAATGCACCGTGCCATCGCTGACGAATTGTATCCAAATGGTTGGATGAGCCTCGATTCCTTGGCTAGCTAGGTCACTTGACATCATTCCTATTGAGCACATCTGGGATGCCATCGAGAGAGATGTTCGAGGCTGTGACACCCCTCCATCAAATCTTCGTACACTGTGGGAGCTTGTTCAGGGGTCGTGAATCCGTATGGCTTCCCAAAGCTTCCGGTGTCTTGTCGAGTCCAAGCCGAGACGAATCGCCGCGGTCATGAGCACAAAACTTGGTGCTACACCTTACTCGACAGGTATCTCTAATTCAACTGCTCTTCAGTGTGTGTATTTAAACATGGTTTTGAAGGTAAACATGGACCTGAAACGGATAAAGTGTGTGACTGTCATGGCTTCAAGAATTTGTGTCAATTCTGCTGACAGCTTCTGCTATATCTGTTGCGAACATGCAGTGAAAAACCAACAGCGGAAGATTATGGACTTTTTTGGAAAAGCGTATGTTGTATACTTCGGTGTAAGGGTTGGAGACCAAGACAGGTCATGGGCCCCGCATCGGGTGTGTTCAAGTTGCGAGGAAGGACTCCGCATGTGGTCTAATGGTAAGGTGACATCTTTTCGTTTTGGAGTGCGTATGATAATGAGGGAGCCCCTAAACCACAGCGATGTCTGCTGCTTTTGTTCGTGCAGCATGTAGGGGTACTGTTTAAAAAACAAAAAATAAATCTTCTATCCGAATCTTGAATCTGCACTGCGCCCTGTGCCTCACGGACCGGACATTTCCTTACCATTGGCTCCAGAAAGGTTTGACGATGTGCCTGCACCCTCAGGGACCGAGTCCGATGAAAATGCTGAAGACTATTTTCAAGTCGACAACTGCAGTACGCCCCAGCTGTTTTCACAATCAGAATTGAAGAACTTGATTCGAGATATTATATTTCCAAAAGATTCTGCTCAGTTGCTAGGCACTAGATTCCAGGAGAAGAACTTGTTAGGCCCTGGAACTTCTTTTATTCGTTATGAAACCGAGAGAAACACTACATGCCTTACTTTTCTCATGACGGTGAACTTGTTTTCTGCTCCGATGTCCCCGGTTTGATGCAAATGTTCAAAATTCGGCATGAGGCGGGAGATTTGAGATTCTTCATTGACTCACCGCAAAGAAGTCTGAAAGCTGTACTTCTTCACAACGGCAACAAATACACCTCTATATCGGTTGGACATTCATCCATTTGAAAAAAAGGTATGATAATTTAGAATTAATCCTGACCAAGCATAACTACAAGGAATACGAATGGACCATCATTGGCAATCTGAAAGTGCTCTCTATGATCCTTGGTCAACAGGGTGGCTACACCAAGTACTCCTGTTTCCTCTGTGAATGGGAGAGTCGTGGTAAAGCCAAGCTCCGTTCTTTTTCCCCTACTTTCAGCAGGACGCTCAAAGTAGGAGAAAAGAACGTGTAATTTGAATCTTTGGTGGACCAAAAAAAAGTATTCAAGCCTCCACTTCACATCAAACTTGGTACCATGAAGCAGTTTGAGAAAGCCCTGCCAAAAGATGGTGATACTTTCAAGTACCTGGCACATAAGTTTCTAACGCTCTCAGGAGCAAAGCTAAAAAAGGATTTTTTGTCAGTCCTGACATTCGAAAACGAAATCTTTGGAACCAAAATGGATGACATTGAGAGATGGGCTTGGACATCCTTTAAAGAAGTTGTAAAGACCTTTTTTGGCAAAACAGAAAGACCCTGACTTTAAGAACATCGTAGGAAACATGCTGGAGAACTTCAAAGCCTTGGGCTGCTGAATGAGCTTGAAGTTCCACTTTTTTAACTCCCATGTAGGTTATTTTTCAGAAAATATAGGCGCTGTGAATGAAGAACAATGAGAGTGATTCCACCAGGACATAAAGGAAATGGAACGCAGTTATCAAAGCTAGTGGAATGTGAACATGATAGCAGACTACTGCTGGATGTTGAATAGGGATGAGCCGCAAGCAGTTCACAAGAAAAAAGTAGTAAACGGAGCTTCGAGGAGAAGAAGAAGAAACATTATAAATATTTTTGACTTTGCGGTAGCTATAACAAACATAACAAATTAATGAAATATAAAATAAAGCTTATTTTTAAGGGTTTTTTTGTATTAATAAATACATTTTTTTGACTCTTCTGATCTTCTGTGTGATTTAACTGATCTTCTGTGTGATTTAACTGGATTTTCATCCTCACGTTGTGGAAAAACCTTACGTGATAGAGGGAAAAACTCAGCATTTCTGAACTCAACGTATCGAAAAACATTAGAAACGCCTAAAACGGCGCAGGAAAAAAAGTATTATTTCGCAGACCTGTGTAATCGAAAATTAAACGTATGTTATGAATTAATCCTACTGGGGTCCTGTAATTACGCTTTACAAACACTACATTACTGAAAAAATAAATTATTTCTATAAAGTGTTAATTTTTTGTCTAGTGTAAATCGCAATGGTTGAAAAACAAATTCGGCCTTAAATGGCTTGAGAGATATGCCGAACATTATTTTTGTTAAAACAATATCAGAAACTTTTATGTTGCACAAATATTGAATTTTAGGAGATTACTGTTAGAAGTGACGTTACAAAGTTACCCTAACAAGTGTATGGACAGTTTAAGAAGGATTATGTGCAATCTGTCTAAAATATTTTGCCAAACTTGAGAATTTGCTTTACCAGCGAGTTTGATAGCAAAACGTGCGGAAGATATAAGTCAGGGAACCCTTTACTCTTTCTGAGAGTGAAATGAATGGTATAAGCGAAAGTCGCACACCAGACATAACTATGTGAAACCAATTGGGTTGGTGAAAATACCAGAAACCTCGGCTCATACATTCAAATTTAGCGCACCTGCTATTGAATTTATTCCAGCAAAAATGTTCAGTGCACCGCCAAAATGTTTTTCAAACGAGCAGTCATCTCTTTTAAAAAATAAACACATACAAGTTATAAGACATAAAATGGTACAGGTCAGCTGCCGTAACCGACTGGTAAGAGGTATAATTTTTTTCAGTTTTCATCCGTGTAACTCGTGAATTTATGTACGCGGTGAATTATGATATGCTTGAATTACAGCCCTGATTTTCTACTTAACACGAAATCAGTGTGCCAAAATTAAGGACGGGCCACTTGATCTGGCCGCCGAGGTGCTCTCTTGGTCTATTAAAACCTGAAATTAAAACACAAATTAAAAAAGGTAGATAAGACCTGTTCTATTATCGAAAGCGAATGCTGTAAAGCTATATTTCTTCTGGACAATGCCTTTCCCGCCTTAGTTTCTGCTCATTCTGTTTGTCTGAACTGTTTTTGAGTTCCACCAAGATTTGGAAAGAATAACGCCATTGGCTGTTATTTTTAGCTTGCTCATCTTTTTTCTTAATATATTGGCCCCGCTGTCATCTTTCGCACGTGGATAAGTGAAGCTCCTAGAACGGAGGAGATAAACGGGACTGTCCTAAACAGCTCTGCTGCTTTCTGACAGACGAAGAGGTTGTGAAATTATAGGTTCCCGACAAAAAGACTACTTTTCTGACAGCCAGTTTTGAAACTGTTTAGACGGATAATTTCATAAACTGCGGAACAATGGTTTACCTTACACTGTGTTTCTTGTATGTGTTCGAATATTCTGTCCTCTTCTTGTAGAATAGCCAAACTGAAATCAAAAATAAAATGGAAAAACAGTATTTTATTTATTTAGCAGTACTTCTTGAAACTCCTTAAGCAGTACTTCTTGAAACTAAATCTACCGTCACCGATTGATTGCAAACAAGCAAACCACCAAAAAAGGTTCATTTTCGCTAATTCGAACACCATGTTTTGAGCACCAAATCTGTGAAAAAAATTCTGTTATTCCTTTATAACCCAGTGATTCGGTGTTACTAATGGTTTAAGAAAATAGAGCATCAGTAAGGAAGAAGAATCAGATTTCTTTGACGAACACTTTTTTTCTTCTTTGTCCAGACTACCAGAAGCAACACGGTGTACACATCCTAATATTAGGTCCACAAACTACAGGAGAGGGAAGAAGCAGGTGCCGAAGAAAACCAAATAGTCATACCGCACGGGGATCTAACCCGTACCCTTCTTGGGTGAACGGTCAGATGCCAGATCTAAGACAACTGTGTGACCCACACGTCTGAGGATCTCTTAAAACTCCAGTAATACTGTGTTTTTATTGTTATTGTATTGAGATTTCATCATCGTTAGTTTGGCTATTTTACTGTTAGGGCACTGGTCACATTAGTCCGTATGGTTTAATTTCGTTTAGTAGTAGAAATATTTATTAACATTTGATATTCATTGAGTGTAAAGTTATTCTACCGTGATTGTGGAGTTGTTTTACAGTTTAATTATTCGTGTACTTTGTAGAAACAAGAAACAAAGCACCTTAGGGAGAACATTGCATAAGCATTTTTCCTTTTGATAACTTCGTTTGGAGTGGTTACTTTTCTGAGAAAGTGGAATAGTCTTCAAGTGTTGTTCTTTTGTAACTTATAGAATAATGCAGTAAAAGTCTGAGTTTAGAAAATAACTTTAAGTATTCTTTATTTTGATAGATTTATCTTTAGTGCTTTATTCTACTAAATGCTTGAAATTTTTTTCAATTGTTTATCCTAGTTTACAGAGTCGCCAAATAATCACAGTGAGGACAAGAATTTTTTGTATTTGCTGGTTTGTAACATTACTTTTTTTTTTTGGAGTTATCTATAAGTGTCGAATTACGTTCAAGTGTTATGCTTGGCGTACATTATACAAGCACAGCACTTTAGTAAATTACGAACTGTAAGTCTTATAGTGTTGACACACAATTTGATCAGTGTTGAAACTTGAAACAATATAGTGCCACTGTTTCGAGAACGAAATTGTCCGAGGTGAAATATTTACAGAACATTACTGAGATTGTAAAATTTGAAATTCAGAAATTTTTCAACATATTCTCAAACCGATATGCTACATATATCAGCAGCGATAAATATTGAGATTCTCCAATCTGTTATGTTTGCTAACTTCTTGGAAAGCGTTTCTTCTGAATGCTTAAAAAATCATAAGTTTAAATATGTGGCGTATATTTGAATAAATACACATATGGATCCTGATTGGAGATCATAATGTGCATCATACTATTCATATAACATCAATAATACATGTACTTCCTAATGAGCTTATTAAAAAGGTACTTCCTTCCTGACCACATAAAAACTGCTCAATTTCTTGGAATTTATCCATCGCTGAATTAATTTCCTCTTATTTTGTATTTGGAGACAAAGCACAAACATAGTTCATGTTCAATCATCAAAATTTCGTTCTTCAATCCGATTTTTGTACGATTTTCGTTTTCGGGAAGCATAGTTGCGGAGAATTGTGTTCAGATTTAGCTTGCTAGAAAAGAATATCAAATCATGATTTGATAATTTCGACCTTCTATCCCATCAACTAAACTTACTCCTATCTGACTATCAGGAATGATATAAACATTTTGTGAACTCAGACTGTTAGTCGTGGTGTTCAGTTTCGAGTACGGTAGCATGTAAAGAAAGTTGAACAACGTAAAGTGCTTAAAATCATAACTACTAATAGTTATGAAAGATAGACGACCCAAAAGTATTTTAAGAAAGGTTATAACGCAACACTTTTTCGTGTGCGAGAATGGTGTTACGCTATGTCTAAAACCATGACTAAGGAAATGATGAACTAAATGAGAATGCAATGCAATAGTTGCACGGGATAGCTCAAATTAAGGTTTTATGGCCAGACGAAACATATACAAAGGCCAAACTTACGATAACATTTTATTGCTTCAGCAACGATTGATGAAATCCACAATAAAGCACTGCGAGTTTTACACTTCACATATAACACCTTAATTATCTATCGTATAATTTAGCTTAACAACGATCGAACATATCCACACACGAAAACGAATTACGTTATATCGGCGCCCGAACTTCGAAGATCAGCAGGCTGATAGGTTTCTGGCAATGGTGTGATGATCTTTCCACACTGCGAGATAGGAAAACTGATAATCCCTTATTCAGTGCTTCAAAAAATAAATCAGTGTGATGGATAATATTTTGAAGCACTGAAGGAGGGACAGATGCACGTGCATCTGAGGAATCCCACACCAAATTGTCTGGGATTCTTCAGATGCACGTTCTTCATTGAATGACTGCCTACAGCGACACATGGTCCCTGCTAACACGTGGGCCATGCCCCCTGCCCTCTTTCGGTTGGGAGGTGTGAAATGCCTGCCCCTCAGGACCCATATCAGGTAAAGGCAGGTAGACGTAAGAGCACATGCCTGTTTAGTACAGTGGATAGCACTCAGAGCACCGGAGCCGAGAGTTAAGGGTTTGAATCCCTGTCCTGGAATAAAAACGATGGAGGAATTTACTTCGTCATAACGTGAAAAGGTTTTTCTATAATGAAGCGACGTATTTTGGCATAAAAAGGGCTCTGACATTTACCTTGAGTCTATCTCTGTTGGCAGAAAGGCATTTGCTTTCTCTGTGCGGGATTCACAATTCCGAAGGGCAAAAGTTCTGGAAAGTGCCGAGAAAAATCAATCCTTCGTATGAAATTGCACCGAAGGTCATCGATTATGCTGTGTAGCATAAAAGTTACCAACATAAACATAAAATTTTAAGTGCACGCGTTTTAAAGACAGCAATGTTTCACACAAGCATGCTCAGCTGTTTCTCCTTAAACCTTTTCCCAGATTATACGCTCTAATGAAGGTGTACTACAGATGCAGTAAAACCTCCATTATCGGACCCATTTGAACAACAGCAACTTCTAAAAGAAGGGCAAGTTCAGGCTGGTACAGAATAACTGCGGTAGGATTAACATTAGTGATAACTTCCGAACAATGAGACCTATTAGCAACGGTCAACGGACACCCCTGTCTGTCCTGAAGGGGATCTAATGGAGACTTTGCTCGTAAGGATTTTACGCAGTACCTTCAGTACTGCGTAAGCATGTGAAACATGTTGCTGAACCTACATTACAGCGGATGTAGCAGAATGTTACAGCAAAAATGGATGGGATAAAGTTAGATTCGTGCGACAGTACTTACTTAACGGGAGCTCCATATCCTGTGTCAGCTTCCTTCCCCTCTTCACCGTGTTAGGTGATGGTAGAATGGTTTCTTAAATGTTGCCCGTTGGGGAGGTGTTGATTGGTTTGTCCCTGCGGATTCTGTTCCTGCTTTTCGCTGGCGTCCGGCAAACTCTGCAGTTACACTTCACTGTCTTCAACATTTTTTCTAAGAGTAACGTAACGTTAATCACATCTCAAATGGTTGTTTAAGACCAAGGGTCAGGCACTGCCTTCCTTAAATCCTCTACAACATGGGTGATTGATTGTAAAAGTTCTGCTAGGGTCATCTAGTTCTAGTGAGAATTATAGGAAGGTAACGAGAAATGATAGTGCATTTAAAATGCAAGTCATTCTCGTTATTCTTTTTCTGCTGAAAAAATTCAACTGCGAGAAATCAATTCTTTTACTGTCTTGGATCTCGACAATGCCGCTCTTGAACTAATTTCGTTTTCTTTAGGCTAACACTTGCATTTGCATTCTAATCCCCGCGTCGCCACAGGTGCAAAACACATGTGTCTCTAATTCTGTATTGACTTTCAGAATTTTATCAACTGAACTGATTGATGAATTGTTTGGCATACAGATGCTATTTTCCCATGTGTGTGTTTGTGATCTGTGTATTTTTTCCTTCCCATTTCACAGAAAGCTCGCTTCACATACATGTAAGCGGAAGAACTGCAGCATTCAGGAAAACTTTCAGACAATCGTAAAAAGCGCACTTAAATTAGTGAATCCGTTCACTTTCATAATGAGTGAACAACAAAAGTGGAAGTTTTCGATATTAGCAAAAAGGAAGCGGAAAAGGAATAAATGTTCGCCGTTCAGTAGAACATTATGGTTGCAGAAGGACGTAAATCAGTTTTTTTACTGAAGAAGAAATGATTACTTCAAAGGTTTCAGGAAACCAAATCGAAGATGAAGTTAGTGAGGTAGAAAATGAAAATGGCATCTATGGTGCCAAAACCTACATAAACGTTTTGCAAAATGTACAGCAGCTAGTTTTATAAGTAAAAATTACACCATGAACGTCAACGAGGGGCAGTAAAAAGTTTTTTTTTAAATTTTAGCAGGTTGTAATTTCACTGATACATGGAAGCAATGCCCCAAATGTAAAGTTAAAATTTAGCGATATCGCCTCATCACCCAAAATGCGCGACTTTTAATGATGAATTATTCAACTGCCGAAAATATGCCCAGGTCTTTTTGTTATTTGAGAGGTAAGGTGTATACGAAATTTATGTTAAAAAACTACCGTCATTATGTTTCTCCCTTTTTCTCTAGGAAAATTAAAAAGAAAAATGTCTAAACAGTCCAATAACATCGGTTTCGTGAAAAAAGGGAGACGGATGCACCGAAGGGCAAAAATGCAATTAGTGGCAAATGTAATTTTCCATCTGTTGTGGAATATTTTTTTCAAACAAAATGGGACTAATAAAAACACTATTAATTCAGCAAATACCTTTTTCTCTTAAGGTTTTATGTAAAGAATTTCATATACAGTCTTTCCGAACTTGTTTTCATCCGAGGTACACCTTGTGTTTCTGTAGTTGGTACCTCAGGGATGCACAAGGTTGCAAATTTGGCGTTTTGAAACAAAAAATGTTCCTAAAGCAAAGTATGTGGAAAGCATGATAATGACTATGAACTGGTGCTTAGAGTAAACCACCTAAATTAAAATAAAACTTATGAGCAAAACAGAAAAAAATATGTTTTTTCACACACTATTTTCACAAAATTTGGTAAAACATTAGTACCGGCAGACCATCGTCGTAGAAACTTGACAATTTTTGCTGTCTAACGATGGTATTTGTATTGTAACATGCTTTCAGAACCACGTACCAGGAGAAAAAAATGATATACTTATTTTTGTTTAACATACTAAATAATAATATTAATTTTACCTAAATACGATTGGTCAGTTAAGTAATGCACTGAAACAAATTCCCACTTGAATAAAACATGCAGTTAAATACGTTGCCCAGAAGTGTGAGTAGCCTACGCTCTTTAAAATTTTCATTTCTTCTGGTTAAAGGAAACACTTCAAAACACATTCTCATAACACCTTTGTATTCGGGCAATCTTTCTTTTTCTTTTGTCTAAATCTGTATTATAAATTTTCAGGTGTTTGAAATCAGTCTACCAGTACTTATTTCGCAGCACATTAATGCCTTACCGGAAAAAGTTCAGTAATTTATAGGTAAAAAAGTTTTAATAATTAAATTTTACAGAGTGATTTGTCATGACAGGATAGAACAATTTTAACCAATAGTGTGCAATGTACATTTAAATCAATAAGCATAATAAGGTCTATTGTTTTTCGAATGGGTATCAACCCCAAGCGGTAAGTTATTTACATTTGGCAAACTTTAAATAAGAGAACATAACTTTATCAAAAAAAAAATATAATAATAATAATATGCCGTGCTAACCTTTAAGGTCGTAAATACGTTATGTGGGCTCTTTTATGTACATACCAAATATTTAGGACCAACTTGTGAACGCGCTGAGGAGGATGAACTTAGGTGCCGTGCCGGCTAAGAACTCAGTCAACTTTAAATGCAATGCTTAAGAGAAATGTCGAAACGCCCCTCTTCTCGATGAGGCTGTAATTTATGCCTTTCCACTAAACTTTTCGAACGGCTCAAAGCGATATTACAAGGTAACGACCAAGCGTTCGTTCAGAATTAGGTTCAACGAATATAAAAACGACTCGAGGGACGGAAAAGAAACCATTCCCCTATCGAAAGGAGTCAAGTTCAAGTCCGCTTAACCCTGTGTGAGACGATAGAAAGAATGTAGCTTCCTACTTCACGCCTAAATTTACTACAATTCGCTAAACTTTAGAGGTGATTAATGAGAATGAGGATTGCAATAATAGGGTCTCTTTAGAATTACAACTAGTTTGGAACGAGGTTTTCAAATAATGCTTCGTTATATCCGAGGGTACCACATGTAAAACAAACAGCACGCTTTGTTTGCTTGAAGGAATAATTGCATTCATATATCTTCAAGTATTAGCTACTCAAATCACCGCGCTCAAATTTTTGAATTATTTTATCATTCCTTTTGCACTTTTCTTTCTACCTTCCTTCAAAAAGCCACCTGCTTAATGTGCGAAAGCTTGGAAACTGATATTTATTTAACCCCAATAAATTCGGATTAGTAGAGTGATTATATTATTACGAGTACAGCTATCGTGCGTTTCCAGGTTATTGATTACATAAGGACAATTTTGGTATTAACGGAATCATTTCCATCAAAACCTTGAAACAAAAACACAACCGATCTTCGAGACACAACTACGTATTAAAACGAATAGGTGTTCAGAGCTCTGTGTATTTCTAAACGATTTATATCACTTTGTTTGTAAAAAACTGTACCGAGTAAAAAGTAATTTTGAGAACGCAATGTATATGCGTAAAATAAATTATTAATGGTGCATTAGTTAATGTAAGAATGTGTCCTTCAAATATCGCGTTATGCTGAGTGGTGCATTAATACTTTTGGAAAATTATGTTGTGACTTTGTAAAATTTTTTTAATCGGAACACAAAATTTGAGCAAAAAGTGATCGTCAGTAAATTATTTATATAAAAAATTTAAATACTCTGCTGGCCACCCAAAATGCAACACTAAGACGGAAGCATCCGATTGGCCTGAAATTCGTGGCATGCGTCGCTCGCGAGAGGACATGCAAACGATTAGCATTGCAGGGCATATACAAATCATGTGCGCCCGGCACGCTACTGAAAAGCACTATAAAAAGGGTGCACAGAAGGCTGGGTGTAAGTAGTGGAAGTGTGTTGTGCTGCTGGACCTGTGCGTGGGAAGATTCCTGATGTCTCGTCGCAGAATACGGCAGTCATTCCAGCACGTTACGGAGTTCGACAAAGGACAAATAGTGGCTTTTCGCGACAGCGGTTTATCGTACCGAGACATCGGCGGCCGTGTGGCACGACATCCAGCCACAGTGAAGCGAGTATGGATTCGGTGGGTGCAGGAGAGACGGACGGACGGACATGAGCGATTGCCGCATCTGCGGCAGACTACCGAACGAGAGGACCGGCATGCTATGCGGTGTGCATTCACGGCTCGCACCGCCACATCACGAACGTTAGTGCAGGAATTAGGACGTGTTGCGCAACAACCTGAGTCAGCACGTACCGTTCGACGTCGTCTGTAGGAGAGGGACCTAGTCGCACGGCGGCCATTGCTCCTATTACCATTGACGTTACACCACTAGCAAGTGCGTCGGTAGTGGGCCGTTGAACGCCGCACCTGGACTACGTAATGGCACGACATTGTGTTCTCTGACGAATCCCGCTTCTGCCAGCAACACCATAAGGTTCGGGCACGCGTGTGGCGGCACCACGGCGAGAGACTGTATGACGCATGCATTATGCATCGCCACACCGGTCCGTCGCCTGGCTTTATGGTTTGAGGCGCAATTGGATATGACATCCGTACCCTACTGGTACGCATCGCCGGTACACTCAACAGCCACCGCACCATCTCCAACACTTTGGAGCCTGTAGTCCTGCCTCACCTGCGGGACCTGCCAGCGGCCACGTTTCAACAGGACAATGCGCGACCGCACGTGACCCGCATCGTGCAACAATCCTTCATGGCCCACCAGGTGTCACTGCTGCAGTGGCCCGCCTGTTTTCCCGATATGTCGCCCATCGAACATGTCTGGTCGCTGATCGCCAACCGAGAGGCCCGGTAAGCACCACCCGCGGCTACGCCTGTTGAACTGTGTCAACGTGTGGAAGCTGCCTGGACCGACATACCCCAAGCCCACATCCAAAGCCTCTTTCGTTCGATGCCGCGGTGTGTAGCGGCCGTTATTGCCATCCATGAGGGCCACACGAACTATTTCTGTCTGCGTGTTCCGCAAGTCGCACGGGCCTGTAAGCTCAATCGTTTCGTCTTTGTATCTGTTATATATAATTGATGACTACAAACTTGTGGTGATAATAAAGTAAAAATATCAACGTTTACCACAATCAATGTATTATTATATATCGACTATAGTTTCGCAGAGCTTTTGGCTCGGCTTCATCATAACGAATGGAGCATAAACATTCAAATCAATGTGACATCATCCGAATTTTGACGGTCACAGTTTTTGGTAAGTTGTTTAAACGCGCTTGAAAGAAATGGAGTCGACGTCATGTCGTTGACAAGCAGTGAAGAGTTCCGGTATATGTGAAAAGCTTCTAATACATTAAGCTTCATCTTTGAATCAGGTTTATCAATGAGCATAGCGTTTCCGAACAGAAATTTATGGTTGTTTTCGTGACAATGCTGGGCTATAGACGACTTCTTCAGTTCACACTGCCGTACGTAGGTCTGGTGTTCCTTCACACGAAAAGTTAAAGCCCTGCTGGTCTGTCCTAAATACGAAAGTCCACATTCACAAGGTGTCTGATAAATTCCCCAGGAATTTATGTCTTCGACGTAATCTTTGGATCCGAAAATTTTATTTTGTTTATGGGTTTGAAAATAACTTTAAAATTAAAACTCTTTAGAATTTTTGAAATTCCGAAGCAAATCTTTGGAGCAAATGGTATAGCCGCCCAATTCTGTCGTATTGGGTGTCCTACCGGCGTGAGTGTGCAGACAGGCTTTGGTTTCCTAAATTTGTGGACAGCTTTCTCTACGACGGAACGTATATAACCTCTGTGTACTACAATTCGTTTAAGAAAATCTACCTCTTTCTGCAAGGAATCCTCAGCTGAGCATATATTTATTGCACGATATACGTATGAGTAGAAGGCAGAGATTTTTTGTTTCCATGGGTGATTTGATTTTGCATGTGGGGGTAAAGAAACAGCGAATGGTTTTCGATAAACTGTTGTGATAAGGGATCCTTCAGAGCGTGACACAAGGACGTCAAAAAATGATAAGCAGCAATTATTTTCAGTCTCACATGTGAACTGTATATGAGGATCAATTGAATTGATGAGTTGCATTAATTTAGGTATTTCCAAATTCATGCCTTTCCAGAGAACGAAAGTATCATCAACATATCGAATCCAAAGATCAAACGTAACGAGCTGAAAGAATTTGTCCTCAAAATGACGCATATAGACTTCGCATAAAATAGGCGATAATGGGCTACCCATTGCAAGGCCTTCCGTCTGTTGGAAAAGTCTTCCACGAAAAAGGAAACTGTTTTGTCTCGTACAAATTTCCACTAGTCTCAAAATTTCTTCTACTTCCGGTTGACTGAAATGATGTTCAGTGAGACTCACTTTCAATGATTCGAGGGCTCCATTCAGTGGGATGCTTGTGAACATGGATTTCACATCAAAGGATAACATGAATTGATCTTTGTACGGATGTCGTTTTAGTCGATATGCAAAACTCTATGGATTTTTTAACAGTTGTTTTGTTCGAAGAAGTCGTTAAGGCGGATAATTTTGAAGATAGAAACTTGGCCAACTTATGTGTAGCTGAGCCAATGTTGCTGACTATGGGACGGAAAGGAATACCAATCTTATGTATCTTCGGAAGTGCATAGAAGCGCGGACAACGGGCATATGAAGTCTTTAGACGACTTTTTGAACTTTGGTCAAGAGTTACACAACTTGATATCAGTTTTCGAACTTCCTTTAATTGTTTCTCCGATGGATCCTTTTTTATTTCATTATAGGGTCCTTCGGAAATAAGTTTTTCAACTTCTGTCTCATAACGTTTTTTATCGAGAATAACAACTTGTCCTCCTTTATCTGCTTTACTGACGACAATATCTCGATTTGACTGTAATTCTTTTAAAGCATTATATTCTTCTTTGTTGAGATTGGGTTTAAATGTTGGAAAGGACTTTGATGTTAGTATCTGGCTCACAAAATGTCTAATTGTTTCTTTTTGATCAATGTTTAGATCGCTTTTTATCAGGGACTCCTCAACCGACGCAACTATATTGAATACAGGTACCTTTTTCGAAATCGCAAAATTCGAATTGTAACGTAAAATCCTTTTTTGAATTTCACTCGGCTTAAAACAAGAAAGGTTAGATATTACTTCATTATCCGAAAGGCATCCTGAGTTTGCGCAGAGGAATTTTCTTTACTGTTGTTGTTATTCAATAGTTTTTCAAATTTTCTTTCTAATGTCATTTTATGAGTATACGACATATTGTAACTCCTAGACCAGGTTTTGCCGTCCAGGTCTGAAAAATCTGGCAACGTTTTAGTCAGTAAAAGATGTAGGTCATACAGTTCGACCTCAACGTTTGCAATAATTTTTTTCGTATCTTTAACAACAGCTCTTAATAGTGCAAACGAAGCATTAGATATGGATTTCTTGACGTTATGGGATGTTCGTAAGTTGCATTTCACAGATATAAAATTTGGTAATATCTGGTATCTCTTACATCGAAGCAAGACGTTTAGGTGGTTCAGTAATCTGAACTTCTTTATCCTCAGCTTCGGAAAACGGTTGATGGTCGCAGACAGTGAGTTCGTCATAATCAGGATCAAGAACTAAGATGTTATGTTCCTGAATAGTCAATATCGGTATGAAATAAGTCCACAAAAACGGAAGCGAAGCAAGATGTTATGTTCCGTCTCCCGTTGAAGGATATCTCAATATACTTACGCACCAAACTGTAGTCGTAGTTTTCAAACCCATAAACAAGGTAAATTTTTTCGGATCCAAAGATTACGTCGAAGACATAAATTTCTGGGGAATTTATCAGATACCTTGTGAATGTGGACTTTCGTATATAGGACAGACCCGCAGGGCTTTAACGTTTCGTGTGAAGGAACACCAGACCTACGTACGGAATTGTGAACTGAAGAAGTCGTCTATAGCCCAGCATTGTCACGAAAACAACCATATATTTCTGTTCGGAAACGCTATGCTCATTGATAAACCTGATTCAACGATAAAGCTTAATGTATTAGAAGCTTTTCACATATACTGGAACTCTTCACTGCTTGTCAACGACATGACGTTGACTCCATTTCTTTCAAGCGCGGGGAAACAACTTACCAAAAACCGTGACCGTCTAAGTTCTGATGATGTCACAATGATTTGAATGTTTATGCTCCATTCGTCCTGATGAAGCCGAGCCAGAAGCTCTGCGAAACTATAGTCGATATATAATAAATGATTGATTGTGGTAAACGTTGATATTTTTACTTTGCATCTGTTGTTATGTGTTCGGTAAATCTGGCTTTGTTATCTCGTGTCCTTCTTGGTGTTGCATTTTGGGTGGCCAACAGTGAATATATAATCTTAAAAATTGAGTTTGAAATTATAAAGAAAGCAATAGAATGTAGTGCTTTACGCAATTAAATTGATTAAAATGGCTTGCCGGTTTTATTGGCAGTTTACTTCTAAACGTGTCTTTTAAACCTTACCAGCTTTTCATCTTCTTTATGTACCAATACTTAGCTTATATTGGAGATTGCTTTTTTCCGTGCGAATTGTTCTAATATATCTGCGAAGGTAACCCCTAAGGCATTCTACACTTTTGCAAAAAAATAATCACATTGGGTATTATTAGGACTTGTTTACGGATATCATTAACTGTATATTGTATATAATCCTGTGTGATACAAGCATTTGAATGCGAAGCATGATACTGCGGGGCTAATGTATTGTACGAAGAAGTATGAGTGTACTTTAGTGGAGTGCCTTTCATTCGTGCGGGTAACTCGGTGACTTGCGTGCTTTGTAATCTCTTGCTATTCCTTAGATCGAACGATACACTTACGCAGAACTCGAGGACATGTATTTTATCTACGTACGACGTTCCTCAACATTCATCGGAAGAACATGTTCCTTGCCTACAGTACATCATGTAGATCGTCCACGACAGATTCGAAATGTTGCTGTAGCAGAAAGTGTCATTTCTCGTGCATAAGACCAACCGTCTACCAGTACTCGTGCTATCGTTCATCACGTGGCCATTTCACAAAGCACTGTGAGACGGGTCTTGCATACTAACCACCAGCCGCACCCTTACCATCCACAAACAGTGCATGTGTTATCAGAGAAAGAGTTAACATGACAGGTTCAATTTTGCTTATTGATCTAAAAAAAGTGTAATCAAACGAGTTGAAATTTTTTCAGGGATGTAGCACGGTTTGCCAGAGATAGTGTCTTTAATTTTTGTAAGAGCAATGTTTGGGCGAAACGCAATCTGAATATTGCATTCGAGCACAACCCCTAAGAGGCGTTGACATTAAAAATATGGGCAGGTATTATCCATAACCACCTGATCAAACCTTACTTCTTGCCACCACGTTTGATAGAATCTTAAATTACGAATTTTAAATGGATGTTTTTACACCTCTGAATCAGAATACTAATCATCAAATAGCAATTTTTTAAAATTACATATCTTCAATTTATCTAATATATTATATTTTTAGAATATAATAATGTCAGTGATTTGCTGTATTGAAAAGCCGGGGTTCCTTGTGTGAATTTCTATTTAATTCAACAATACAAATATTTTTCCTGCTGAAAACAATAACAATTTTAAAGTACGAATACGATGAGTTTTCGGAAGGAATTTTCTCTCCGTGTCAGGCACTGGGAAGGTAAATGAAGAAAATACCCCCTCTGATTAAAAGAACATTTCCTGAGCTTAATGGATTAGTTAAACAAAAAACGAAATGTAAAACTTTATCACTTTTCATAATGATCTGAAAATTATTACTCAGGTATCAAAATCGAATAACGATATATAATTGCATAACGATAATAATCATTCCGCCGTATTTTTTAATTGCAGATTAAATTGGATATAATATTAACTCTATGACACTCTCTTTTAACCCGGTATCTCCGATACTTAACCGAAATTTAAAAGCTAAAATTTAAAATTACAGAGAACAGAAAATTAAAAAACTATATTGTTGCGTCCTTTGGGCCTTAGTTGTCAGAATGCCCAATCACGTCCGGACTGCGATTCGAATCACTGGATCCGCCAATACCTCGTTAGCCGATTAGCCGACACAGTACACCAATAAACCAATGGAGGCACAGTATAACAATTAAAACAGGGATTTAATAGATATATGCATAAATTACACCGGATTCTTCGTTTAATAGAAAGGCTATAATTTCCGGCCAGCTTTCGCCCTCTTCGGTGTTTCAAAAAATATGTCCTAACGAAATGTCTGTTCGATCACTATTAGCCTCAAAGAATACTGGTAAAAAGTACTTACATAGGTCCTTGAGTATCCACAGTATGGGTGACACAAACAACACAAACACTCACTCGCTTCACTAATATGTTGACACTACGGGTAGTTTGATCTTAACTTCCATCACTGCTCCTGCTTAGCTGTGGATAAAGCGATGTCGTTCCCCGGTCACTGGAGATACGTAATCAGACACACACACAAGATTTTTCTCCTTTACTCGACACGAAGAGGCTCTGCATGGGGGGGGGATCCTCCGTGGTTCCTGGTGTCAGGCGTTTCATCTCTCCGCTCTCTCTCTCTCTAGTTGAGCGAGGATATTCCCTAATTATTATGTTTCTGTCGGCATTTCACCTGAAATGGCTCCTTACGACAGGTATCCGTGGTCCGGCCGAGGAGAAGAAAGTTTCCAGGCAGATCTGGGGCTTTTTATTCATCAGCTTATGCTTTCAGCTGGATTCCCTTCTTATGCTCAAAATTGTAAGAACACGCAGACGGACGGCAAGCATTTTCTTGCACGATGAAAAATCGAGGCCCAAGTTCTCTCGGATATCAAACGGGATCTGTCTTCAACAACAATCTCCTCCTCTCCAAGAAATTGGTAAGCGGGGAATTCCAACACTTGAAACCGCGACATTTTTATTATAAACCGCTCTTCAAGTCTAAGAGCTTTCCCATTGTTTAGCGCGCGGCACAGACAAAAGCTTCAAACGCTTTTGCCGTCCAAACACTTTTGAGTCATGGGAAATAGCTTTTAAACTCTGACCCATCCCATCTCCGTTTATGGGCTCTTTGTTCTCGTGGCAAACACCTGCAACTCGCCACTTGAGTTCAAAGTGCTAGAAGATCTTTTCTTAATATACCGCCCCTCGCAATTGTTTAAAATTATAAAGCTCTGTTAATTAAAACCCCCAATCAAGTTTCAATTACCGTTAATTAACCACGCCTCTCGCCAATTAATTATGCGAGGGGAGGGGGATCGTAACATCGCCCCCCTTCTTAAAATGCAAACTTGTCCCGAGTGCATATAAGCTACCTGTGATTCGCAGCGTTTCCACCACCCGGAACTGCCTACCCTAGATAAGACTCATCAGTACTCCTCTTTCATGGTGCCTATCATCGTCTCTACCCTTACTAAAAACAATCGCCTTGAATTGGTCTTTGACATTCCCCGGGCACATCCCCTTCTCTAACGAATCTCAGGGAACGCCCACATACCATGCATACCTGCATAATTATTTACACTGCCACGCCCCAGGGCAGTACACAAATACGACACTACATAATTAATTTACATTATACATTTCCACTACCTACCACGGCATATGACATATTGCAATATTAAAATATTTCTACCAATAGAACACAACACCGTGTACACTGTACAAAATTATTACAACCAACAAACTCATTCCATGTTCTCAAGCTCTCTGCTTCTCATTCTTTCACATCACTAAGTCAACCAACGGGAAACTAACCAATCGCCTGAGACACTCACCCTTCAAATGTTTATGATTCGGGATTTCCTGCCCTATACGGTCTAAGCCTATCGAGGTGTATAATTCTAACTGGTCTATTATTGTACTGAACCTTTTAAAGAACATCGTTTATTCTTTTCTTTACTACATAAGGACTTTCCCACGGGCGCTGCAATTTGGGTGACTTTCCCTTTCGCCTACGTGGGTTATAGAGCCAGACTAAGTCTTCCTCCTTAAACACTTTCTCTGCAGCCTGCACGTCATATCTGGTCTTCATTCGTTCAGTAGCTATCCGAATATTCTTCCTAGCAAAACTATGTACTTTCTCCAATCTTCTGGAAAGCTCTGTGACTTACGTGCTAGAATCCTGAGCAATTGGTTCCGGCCTTCCAAACACCAAATCAAAGGGGAGACGTAATTCTCGCCCATACAACAGCATACTCGGGGTATTCCCTGTGATTTCATGCACCGCAGCTCGGTACGCCAACAAAAATAGCGGAACAAGCCTGTCCCAATCTTTCTGGTTATCACTAACAAATAATGAAAGCTGCTGTCCCAAGGTGAGTATGAACCTTTCACACATTCCGTCACTCTAAGAATGAAGTTGCGAAGATCCAGTCTTTTTAATGATGAGTAAATTACACATTTCTTGGAACACTTTAGACTCAAAGTTCCATCCCTGGTCGGAATGCAATTCAAGAGGAACCCCATGAGAGCTCACCAATATACTGACAAGAATTTCGGCAACAGCAACTGCTTCCTGATTTTCCATAGGAAAGACCTCCGGCCATTTGGTGAAATAATCCATAACCACCAACAAATACATGTTGCCATCCTCTGACTTGGGATACGGTCCCATTACATCAATGGCTACACTTTCGAACGGTGCTCCCACATTATACACTTGCATTCGGCCGCGACATCGTGTCATTGGGCCCTCCATGGACGCGCATAAGTGACACTGTCTGCACCAATCCTCTACATCCTTCCTACAATTTACCCAGTAAAATCGTTCCCGGACTTTCGCGAGAGTTTTTTTGAAACAAAAATGTCCACCAGTCGGGCTATCATGCATTTGTTTCAAAACATTTTTCACCAAAGATCTTGGAACCACCAGTTGAATTTGTCGCGAATCATTCCTAGAATTTTCCAGTTCTCTGTACAAAATTCCATCTCTAACCACAAGAGAATCCCATTGGGCCCAATAACTTTTCAAAATCTGTCCGTACGCTGCGACAGTCGCCCACGTAGGACGGTCGGAAGAATATTGCTTCCATCGGACCAGACGTCCAACATCTTCGTCCGCTTCCTGCGCTTTTTGCATCTCACCCGGTCTCAGCGGATCTCGTACAGTCCGGGTCGGGGGAATTTTCTTCTGGCGCACCGCTTGGGTACCCGGCTGCAGATCATTGCTCTCTGCGCGTAGGCAGGATTTGCATTGCGGCTGACAGGGTCTTCTCGACAAAGCATCTGCATTCTTATTGGCATTTCTTTTCCGATGTTATACCTGGAAATCATAAATTTGTAAACGTTCTATCCACCTGGCTACCTGTCCCTCCAGATTTCTAAAATTAAACAACCAACGCAAAGCGCCATGATCGGTTCCCAACAAGAATTTTCTACTGAACAAATAAGGATGGAAATGTTCTATAAATTTTACCATAGCCAATAATTCTTTTCTAGTAACACAGTAGTTCCGTTCCGGCTTAGAAAGAGATTTATTAAAGTACGCTATGACTTTTTCTTGTTTTTGAACCTGAGATAAAACTCCACCTACTCCAGTTTCACTAGCATCGACATCCAGGATGAATGATAATTCCGCTTTGGGATACGCCAATACCGGCGCTGATATCAGAGCTTCCTTTAGCGTCGCGAAGGCTCGTTGACACTGTTCATTCCATTCAAAGGGAACTTTCGCCTCAGTTAACCGATGCAATGGTCGGGCTATCTGCGAAAAACCTCTGATAAATTTCCGGTAATAGGAACATAACCCAAGGAAACTTCTCACCTCCCGAACATTCGTCTGTGATGGCCATTCTTTGACTGCTACAATCTTTTCAGGATCCGTCCCTATGCCATCTGCAGAAATTACATGTCCGAGGTACTTCACTTCTATTTGCAAAAATCTACATTTTTTTCGGATTCAATTTTAATCCAGCTTCACGGAGCCTAGTGAAAACAACTTTCAAATTATTCAAATGCTTAGCAAAAGTGGTACCACACGCAATTATGTCATCCAGAAAAACCATGCAGATATCAAACGGTAAACCACGAAGAACAGTTTCCATTAAACGTTCAAATGTGGCGGGTGCATTACACAATCCAAAGGGCATTACCCGAAATTGCCACAAACCGTTACCTGTCGTGAAGGCAGTTTTCTCCTTATCACCTGGATGCATACCCACCTGCCAATAGCCACTTTTTAGATCGAGCGTTGAGAACCACTCATATCCAGCCAAATGATCCAAAGTGTCATCAATCCTACGTAGTGGATAATAATACTTACGAGTTACTTTATTGAGCTTCCTGTAATCTAAAGAAAACCTAGTCGTATCGTCGGGCTTCCTGACTAAAACAACGAGGAGATGCCCTCGTGCTAAATGAAGGTTCTATAACTCCTTGCTTCTCCATATTTCTTAACATCTCTTCCACTTCTGCTCGTTTAGCTAAAGGTAAGTGTCTAGGCGTTTGGTTAATTGGAGCAGTATTTTCCGTATCTATTTTATGGAACACGACATTAGTTCGTCCATTATCATCCTCAACTGCGGAAAAAACATCGGCTAATGCGCATATCATCTCGGTCCACTCTCCAAACTGACACGTACACAGGCTCGCCGTGGCATCCCTTGCGAGGTCATGCAGATGCTCCGGCACCTCGCCGCTCCCTCCCACATTCGAGTTGGGTGGGATCATCACTCTGTTGCTAAGCGCCGAAATTACAGGATTCAAGGAGCAAAGTTCTAGCACTTCCTTTATCTTCACATCGACGTCACCCAGGTTAACTATTCTTACGGGGATGCAATGTGCTGTTTTTACCAGCGCTCCCGCTACAAGTACATTTTTCGGTAACGGGCAAATTTAGGACATTTCGCATACTGCCATCGGAAATTCTAGTGAAAGCTGAGGCAAACATCCTGCCAGAATTGTTTCACTTTTTGCTGGTAAAACACACTTTTCTTTTGCGAGAACTGCGACCCTTTGCGACCTCATGTGCCCATGTTGACTCCTCATGAGAACCATTTCCTCATGTTCCGTCTTCAGGGTTCCATTCTTAAGGTCCAAAACATATCCGTTCTCACTAAGAAAATCGAGACCCAGCATGCATTCTTCAACGATATCAGCAATCACTGCCGTGTGTCTGCAGCATTCATTTCCAATTCGTATGTCGACGCCTGCGGTTCCAAGAGCCACTAAACTATTACCATTCACAGTTTGAATCTCAACCCGTTGCTCACTCTTCAAACAATCTGCAGGTTCCTTACTTTGCTCGAAAAAATCCGGACGGAGTAATGTAATATCCGCCCCAGTATCCAGCACTAATTGGCATTTAGTTTTATTTATCATTCTCTCAACTCTTAAGCCACTGTAATCCCCAGAAAGACCTGTGACGTGCGCTTTCACCGTGCGGGGCTGCTTTTGCTGCGTCAGTTCTCGCCCCTCGAAACTGACTTCTGAGGGTTTCCCGAAGCCTGTTCCTTCGACTTTTTTCTCTCTCAACCGTTTTCTACATTCAATACTGCGATGACCTCTTAATCTACAATACCAGCACTCCATTTTTCTAAACGGCGTATCACTTCTTCCCCGGCCAGGAGACCTAACAAAACTATGCTTAACATCTCAGCGAAGGAGATCCAAAAGCTCTTCGAGTTTAGTTTCGACTGATGCATTGATCGGACTTCCTGCTACAGTCGCCATACGAACTGTTTTTCTAGAACTCCTAGAATGGCGCGAAGAGTCAAATTTCATTGCATGTAAGACGGCTGACTTAAGTGAGTCACAATCCGCCATTCGCACTGAATGCTGAATGTCTGGATCAGAATTCGCTTCAACAAAATTTGGCTGCGCCATCGTGTCCTGTATATCCGACGTACATTGCACATACGCAAGCCTTGTCATCCGATCGATGTCGGTCGCAAGCTCTTGTAGTGATTAGTTGACCTCCTGCCTGCGATTTTTCAACTGAAGAACACGGAGTTGCTTCAAATGTTTCTCCCCAAATCTGAGTTCCAGGACAGCGAGGAGACAGGAATATTTTAAACGGCTCTCTTCTGACAAAGTTTGTAGGATATCAACATCTGCATCCCTCAATGATGCCGCAAGCGCGCATGCCTTCTCCCTTTCGCTCCAGCCGTTCACACTTGAAACCATTTCGAACTGGGTCCTGTATACTCCCCAGCTAGTCTTTTCGTCAAACGCACCTGGTTTAATTCGGGTCGGCCTACTCAAAGCTTCGCTCATCACTCCCGGTGACTTAAATTCCGACGAACTTATTTTTGCCTCACAATGTTGTACCCTTTTCTCAATATCCCTATAAAATTTTGTTTGTTCTAACTTAGTACCATTAAACTCCTCAGAAGGTTTTTCCTTTACATTTCTAGATTGAGTCTCGCACAAGTTACGAACGCTCTCTAAATTTTGGGTACAATATTCTATTTGGTCTACGCATTTTGCCTGCCCAATTTCCAACTGATCGATACTCAAGTTGATATCTTCTATTATTTTATCAAATTTTTCCTCATACCCCCCAACTCTAGCTATCAGCTTATTTACGCTGACCGACTGCTGCTGAAGACTTTCTTTCTGCTGATGTAAGCTTTGCTCAAGACTTTCTTTCTGCTGTAGCAAGAAAGAAAGTCTTGTTTTGAGCTGCTGCTCAAAACTTTCTTTGGCAGTTTTCAGTCCATTTCTGAGTTCAACTTTCAGTTCATCTAAAATTTTTGTTATCTTTTCCATTTTTGAAACTTTGAGCTCAACTTATTATGCAAGTTGCAAAAGTTGGCATAAATACTGTGCTGCGGTTGCACTGTGTTTCTGAGGTATGCAATACGGATCCCACTGCTGATCACCACTTTTGTTGCGTCCTTTGGGTCTTAGTTGTCAGGATGCCCAATTACTTCCGGACTGCGATTCGAATCACTGAATTCGGCAATACCTCGTTAGCCAATTAGCCGACAAAGTACACCAATAAACCAATGGAGGCACAGTATAACAATTAAAACAGGGATTTAATAGATACATGTATAAATTACACCGGATCCTTCGTTTAATGGAAAGGCTATAATTTCCGGCCAGCTTTCGCCCTCTTCGGTGTTTCAAAAAATATGTCCTAACAAAATGTCTGTTCGATCACAATTAGCCTCAAAGAATACTGGTAAAAAGTACTTACATAGGTCCTTGAGTATCCACAGTATGGGTGACACAAACAACACAAACACTCACTCGCTTCACTAATATGTTGACACTACGGGTAGTTTGATCTTAACTTCCATCACTGCTCCTGCTTAGCTGTGGATAAAGCGATGTCGTTCCCCGGTCACCGGAGATACGTAATCAGACACACACACAAGATTTTTTTCTCCTCTACTCGACACGAAGAGGCTCTGCATGGGGGGGGGGGATCCTCCGTGGTTCCTGGTGTCAGGCGTTTCATCTCTCCGCTCTCTCTCTCTCTAGTTGAGCGAGGATATTCCCTAATTATTATGTTTCTGTCGGCATTTCACCTGAAATGGCTCCTTACGACAGGTATCCGTGGTCCGGCCGAGGAGAAGAAAGTTTCCAGGCAGATCTGGGGCTTTTTATTCATCAGCTTATGCTTTCAGCTGGATTCCCTTCTTATGCTCAAAATTGTAAGAACACGCAGACGGACGGCAAGCATTTTCTTGCACGAGGAAAAATCGAGGCCCAAGTTCTATCGGATATCAAACGGGATCTGTCTTCAACAACAATCTCCCCTCTCCAAGAAATTGGTAAGCGGGGAATTCCAACACTTGAAACCGCGACATTTATTATAAACCGCTCTTCAAGTCTAAGAGCTTTCCCCATTGTTTAGCGCGCGGCACAGACAAAAGCTTCAAACGCTTTTGCCGTCCAAACACTTTTGAGTCATGGGAAATAGCTTTTAAACTCTGACCCATCCCATCTCCGTTTATGGGCTCTTTGTTCTCGTGGCAAACACCTGCAACTCGCCACTTGAGTTCAAAGTGCTAGAAGATCTTTTCTTAATATACCGCCCCTCGCAATTGTTTAAAATTATAAAGCTCTGTTAATTAAAACCCCCAATCAAGTTTCAATTACCGTTAATTAACCACGCCTCTCGCCAATTAATTATGCGAGGGGGGGGGGGGATCGTCACAATATAATGGAATTAAAATGAATCTAGTAGTTTTGAATAAAAATAAAATATTTATAGGGATCCATTGAATCGGCAGATAAAATGTTTTCTTTAACATATCTCTCAAAAAATTAACTGTACTTATGCTGAACTTTTCATAATTAATGGGATGGATTTTTGTGGCAAAAAAAAAAAAAAAAAACTACCGGCTTCTTCATTTCCAAGCCCGCATGAAAATGCCTAAGCGTTTTCTCTTTTAAATACGTGGAACTATTCACAGAATGACCGTAAACGGTTCTCAAAAATATATAAAAAGGCAGTGATAGATATTAGAAAAACAGGGCTCAAGTAATCCAATGATATATACCTCTAGAACTTTTGAACTGCTCTTCAGCACATTCTTCTGTCAGACTGTTACTTTGGCTTTAGTTTTCTTTCGAATTGAAGTCAGTTCATCAAAAATTTCGAAATGCAAAATTGCAATTTGCATTTTATTATATTTTGTTACTACGGTTATGTTTGATTTGGAATTTTTACCACCAGTTCGACTTGTTCTCATATGTTCGGTTGCTCATGCGGGACCATGAGTACTACGAACTTGAACTTAAGAACAAAAGCTTTTATGAGCCAACACTCAGTCAGTATTAAAATCGTTTGGGAGATAGCGTAGTCCCTTTATTGTCCACATGTATTTTATCGTTTTTGATTCTTGTGACGGCATTTGATTTTTAGTATCAATCATGTTTATACAGTCTTTTTAGCAGGTGCCTTTCTGCTTTTCACGTAAATTTAACACTTATTCGGACATACATGGAAAGTGTCAGTTTTTCACAGCAGTATACATAAATTTTACTCAAAAATCGCTATATATGAATTAATTTCTCAACATGCGTTAATATTTATGTTTGATTGGAAAAACTGCTAAATAAGAGATTACAAATGACCTGGAAGTAGCTTTAAAAAATTCTATATAGGCTTTACATTTTTATGGAATTATATTTGAAACTATTGATTGGCATCGCACTGCAGCTGTATCTTAGTTGTAACGAATGTCTTTATCAGTAAATATACATACTGCAGTATTAGGCAAAAATCCAAAAAAATGTAAAACCGATGCTACTATGACACACACACATTTCTAAAACATCTTTGAGCCAGACTGTAAAATTCTTAGAAATGAAAGTGCGAATGTATACAAATTTTTCATTGGAAAAATTAAATTCTCCGATAGTGAATGTGATGGTTTCCCGCTGTGAAATCAGACCCCGAAATCCAGTAGTGAAAGTTTAAGATCGACCTCCCCATAATGCAATCCACAGATTGAAGCAAAAGGATTTCATCATGTAAGTCACTCCTCGGTTTTTACTGCGTTTAAAACATCAATTCAATATTACAAACTAAAAAGTTGTGTATATAAGATGTCATTAAACAATATTATTAAGTTAGAGGTTTTAACACGCAAAAATTTCAAATTAGGAAATTTCTTACCTGTAAATCCAATTCCATGTTTATTCACAAAAAAAGATTCTGATGTGTGAAATGCAATATTTAAAGTCTCTGTGCCTGTAAATTCGGATACCTCAAGAGCTTGAAACTTTCATAAGGTTTTTAAAATGGGCGGCACCGTCTCCTGGAGACAAAAAAGACATTAAGTTTCATTTCCGAATAAATTGAAGAAAACTGAAACCTCAGAAGAGAGAGAGCAAACAGTAAAAGCTGCTCAGGAAAACTATATTCCAAAATCACTTGTAGTAAGCGGCAAATGACTTTCTCACATAAATAACTACCTACCGCATACCATTTCCTTTTTAACTGTGATTGGTTATAAGGGTTTAGATCAATCTGTAATGACCCTTTAAAAAACATAACCTTATTCCCTTTCAAAAATGATAAATTATCTTCCGAATTAAATAAAATTCGTAAGGAGAAGATAATTGGAGAAAAGTATTGTTTTATTGATAAAATACTATCAATATCATTCGTGCAAAAGATGTAAAACTTTTCTGTTCTACTTTTTTGCATAAAATCAGGGAACAAGAATAACTAAACAATAAAAACCTTTAGCATTTATGTAAACGTTTCAGAAATATCAGCATCAGAAGTATTTTTAGGGTAACTTAAGATGGTAGCATACATTCAACACTTCTTATATGCAACTTGAAAAAGCTTTTGGTCAATTTCAATGGCGTAAGACATAGACTCGTTTTTTAGGAAAAACGTAGAACTACACTGGCGGAAAGTGTAAAACGAACACCAAGAATGAATTGGCGGACGATCATGAAATTTACATATGGTAATGAGGTCGAGTTTACGTAGGTGTGATGTAAATTAGGAACCAACCGGTGAGCGCTTACGTCACAGCACGGCATAATATGCAATTTATCGTCGGTGGTATTTAAGGAGTACGGCGAAGGGAATGTGATCAGTCGTCAGCGTACGGACACGTGCGAAAATCCTGAAGAAGCTGCAATGCCTGAACATGGAAGACGTGTACGATTTCAGAAATTATCGGACTTTGAGAGAGGTCGTCTAGTCGGACTTCGCGAAGCCGGGTTGTCGTATCGTCGTATTGCGGAGCGAATTGGACGGAACGTATCGGTGGTGGTACGATGGTGGCTTAGATGTTCCGAGGAACATTCACACACGAGAAGACGTGGATCCGGGAGTCACAGACTTACTGATGAGCGGACCGATCGAGGCATAAGAAGAGTGACTGTTGTCAAGCAGAACATCCACTGCGACGCAAATCCGAGCTGTCGTTGCACCTGGGTTTGTAACGTATACTCTATATTCACTTTCCTTTTGATTTTACTATCTCTGGTTATTTTATTTTACTATGTAAATTATCTTCCTACTGAACGAAATATTATTTCACCCCGCTGAATGAGATCTGGCAATGAGTGTAAGTCATGACGTGGTGGTAGCTCGTATATAGGCGCGTTCATCGAGAAGTAGTTGTGTGTTGTTGCGTTGTAGTTGTGTTGTTGCGTTGTAGTTGTGTTGTTGCGTTGTAGTTGTGTTGTTGTGTTGGAGTTGAGGGTGGTTGGTGTTGTGTTGCGTTGCGTTGCAGTGTGTTGTTATGTAGTAGTGATATATGAGTGCCTTAGTTGACCAGGAGTCATCATAATAAACAAGTTGTTCTGTAAGTTCAGTCTTTCTCAATTCTTAGTTTTGTCAGACCTCTGTCTGGCTGTTAGGTTTATGACTTTGATTACTTAATATAAATAACCAGCGTTGAGACTTTGTTTAAGTTCATAATTAACGAGTAACAACACCCTTTTGGGAATTCATTATTTTGAAGCTTAGAGCATTATTCATTCATAATAATTAGCTTAGCAAAAAGATAAACAAAGCTAATTCATTATAGGTTGACTGGGCGAATAATCCGGAACCGTCTACTGGATGCAGGACTACGTGCACGTGTGCCTCTAGCATGTGTACCTCTGACTCCAGCCCACCGTTAGGAACGGCTGCAGTGGTGTCGCCAACATATGCACTGGAGAACGCAATGGCGATCTGTGGTGTTCAGCCGTTAAAGAAGATTCTGCTTGGGAGCTTCCGATGGCCGTATGCGTGTTCGCAGACGCACAAGGGAGCGTCTCCACCCTTCTTGCATCCGCCAGCGACACACAGGGCTTACCTCTGGTCTCCTGGTGTGGGGAGCAATCAGCTATCACTCCCGTACACAGCTAGTGTTTGTACCGTTAACGTTAAACAGCACCTCTTACATGAACAACATCATTCCGCCCGTTGTTGTGCCATTTGTAAAGTCGGTCAATCGTGGTGTTTTACAGCAAGACAACGCACGCCCACACACGGCACGCGCAACGCAACATGCACTTGAGGGTGTGAGACAACTTCCATGACCTGCACGTTCACCAGATTTGTCCCCCATTAAGCACGTGTGGGATTTTCTGGGACAACGACTTATCCTGTCTCCACGGCCAGCCACGACCATCTCCGATTTACGCGTCTAGGTTGAAGATGCTTGGAACTCAATACCCCAAACTTACATCCAACATCTGTACGACAGACTACATGCCAGAATTGCACAGTGTGACGCAGTTCATGGCGGTTCAACCTCGTACTAACCATGTTACATGGAAATGTTATTTTTCAGTTTACCAGCAAATACAGCTGTATTTTGCCATAAAGTTTTGATCACTTTATCGTCTGTATTCCGCTATTATGCTGTATAAATTTCGTTGATATCAGACGTCTTCTTCTTGGTGTTCTTTTTTCACTTTCCACCAGTGCATATGTTCATATGGAAAACAGAAAAATTAAAGTTCTCAAAAAGGAGCGTATTAGAATAAGAAATCGGATCACAAATCCTGATACTTCGCCTATTTTTCGAAAATCATTTCAAATAACATATTAGTGAGCTTTGATTTGTCATTGTTTTCATAGCCATGAATGGCGTACGGGGTTTAGCGAGTGTGTATCATAAACATTGTGGCCGTGGGATGCATACATTTGGATCAGTGCTAACACAAAACACAGTGATCATCAGTCCTCGAAATAAAAAACATTTTGTTCGATCGTCTGCAGCCAACTTTCTGCCAAACTTGTGTTTTAAGCATTATACCATGCCTGGTCTTTGAAGGCGAAGAATTTCTGGATCCTTGTTCAACCTCAGTATTGTTGTGGAAGTTCCTACTGCGCAGGAAGTGAGACATGGATCGAAATATGTAGTAGTCACTTTGTCCAACGCCCAGGCTATATTCTGGGTGGAACAAGAGTTCGATACACTTGAGATCCTCGATTTTTGCATAGAACGTGAAGTTGTTTCGAATAAAATAGTTAAGTATCGGTAAAATGTCACTGGCTATTACCTCACGAGAAGTATGTAACTCATTTCCTGTTTAATAAGCAAACGCCATTAATGACAAACACTGCAAAGCCTTACTTTAAAACACACCCACACACCACACGCATGGGCGGTGCACTCTGCACGAATTACAAGTTTAGTGACCCTTATTAGGAAAGAGGTATGAAAATATTTTATTCTTCATCATTATAGCCCGTACAGTTTCACAGTCGTGCAATAAGTATGCGCAGGGGATACCTTCAGTGAATCAATGTCAAATCGATTGATATCAAACGGAAGTGTGACTTTTGCTGTTCTCATACTTCTTTTCTCATTCGGATCATCCCAACGAAGATTGTTCACTCTTAAAAAATGTTCATCTCTATATTAAAATAGGGTAACATATCCGTTTAACAAAGAAGCACCTTCCTAACAATAGAACAGAGGAACATTTAGAAATTATTTTGAAATATCCACGTACGGAATAATGCTTTGTTCATGAATTAGTGCTATGTAAAACTCCCCGGGACATGCAAAAGGTTAAGAAACTTTTTCTCAGCACACTAAAAGAAGAAGAATGATTAACATCAACATGTCTTTTTCTCCTGAGTAGAGGCACGTTCAAAAATTATGGTGTTATGTTTTATATCTTATACCTTTTACTCCTGAGTGGTATACGTGCTCCAAACCTTTGCATACAACCAAATTTCACAACAAGATTTTAAATAATCCATCAGGATTTATAACTAAACCATATAAATTGCATGATGCGCCTGGATTTGGAACTAAGGCTATATATAGTGCATAATGCACCTTGATTCAGTGCATAGTCCTGGTAGATTTAGTGCGTAATCCATTAGTATTTGAAACAAAAACGTTGAATAAGAAATTCTGTCGAGAGAGCAAATGATCTTAGGAAAATACGACACAACAGAGAGTAGGTTAGGCAATAAAATGACAAGTAACGTAGCGGAAATACACCAAAATATGTACGTGTTTCAATGTTTATTTTAACTTCTTTTTTGTTCAAAATCAACGAATAAGATAGCACTAAACAAACCATGTATTTTTCTTTAGGTGCTCTAATTCGGTTCTATTCGTGCGGCTTTCCCCAACCCCTCGATGCTCAATTTCGTTCTATCAATTTGTATATAAGTGTCTTTACTGAGAATAAGACACCCTCTTCGGTTAAAAGTTATTGGGAAGACCCAACGTTTTAAATGGAAACTATTAACCTGTGTGTGCATTTTTTGTGGTGCAAGAATATAACATCAAATCAAAATATTTCCAAACATATAGCTTTCAACAGTTTCAAAAGAAAAACCTACATTTTAAACACAAACACAGAAGCACGCGTACATATGTGTGAAATTGGTGGATCTGTATTTGTCTGCGAAAAATTCGTACCTCTGTGCAAATGAATTACTATTGTATAAGGTTCTTAAAATAACTCCATGCACAAGAAAAAAAATGCTATACAATCTCATTTTTTTGGTTCTTTCATAAATTATGCACTCCTGAGTTGTGCATTATAATTTGAACTGGATAGTAACAAAATGCACCTTCTTGGTTTCTTAGTAACAAAATGCACCTTCTTGGTTTCTTAGTAACAAAATGCACTTTCTTGGCATAGAACTAAAGAGCGTCTTTAGTTGTCCATTGGTGATAACACGGTGCCACACGGCCCTTACAGACTTAATAAATGCAGTTTTAGATGTGGGTCCTTGACGGATCTTTTGCTTTTATCTCAACTACAGGTTCTCTATAGGATTAGGAACCGGTGAATGTGCCGGCACTGAAGTTTTCTTATAACTTTTCGATTAAACCACCCGTCGACCAACTTTGACCGATGACATGGCACGTTATCGTCCTTAAATATTAAATTCCGCAAACCCATGTCTTGTGAGATGGTAGTACTTTGTACTCCAAAATATCCACATATTTCGGTCTATTCAATGAGCCATGAACAATGTGCAGACAGCCAACACCACTGACTGAAACACTATATTATAACATCACCGAATGTTGGTGCTGGATTTTTGGATGGGTGCAGCATGTCTTATATCTTTCGCCAGCCCGATGACGTACATATTTATTTCCATTATTAGCGGAAATGGTAACAGTTGTTTCATCACTGAAAATAAAATGTGTCCTTTCATCAACAGTCCAATTCTTGTGTGCATTGGTCCAAAGAATTCCTTTAAGCCGTGGTTGTTCAGTAAGGAAAGGGTTTGGTGCAGGTTTTCTTTCAGTCAGTCCATTTTTTTGTAGCCGACCAAGAGCTGTACGTGCAAACTGAATAATGCGTACTTCATTTTCCCACTCATTTGTTAAATCAGTGGCCTGTTTTTAAATCGTGTTTTTAAGAAACGACGTATCAACATATGATTATTACATTCAGTACACAGCCTTGGTCGACCTGTTCTTTTTCTGTTTACCACACATCCAGTTTCTGAGACACTTTTAATGGTGCGCAAGACAGTGACATGATCACAGCCACATTTAACAGCAACTTTACGACTACTGAATCCAAGGTGATGCAAAGGTATAATATTTCCCCTGGTTTAAAGGGGCATTACGTAATTTAAATGTCACCAGGAATTCTGCTTAAACTTCCTTCAACCCACATTTGTCATTTTCATGTAGGACTTCCGTCCTCAGGGAGTAGAGTTTAGGTCCCAGCCACCTACAGCGAGATCGCTTTTTGGGCAGGACACAGAAACGGAAGGAATGAGAGCAAGTCTAGCGACTTTTGAAAGAACAGTTTGTAGTAAGATTAGAGTACAGTAGATGGCGCCACCGTACAAGTACGATATTGCACATAGATGGGCGAGAGAATTTCAGGGAGAGCATAGGAAAAGATACCCATTTAACCAGTGGGTCCAGACTGGGGGCCGTCACTTTACGTGCACGGCGGACATTCTGCGATTGTTAGTAAATCACACCATCTCTGAAAGATCAGCCCAGGCTAGAACCTGGGGACCCAGCATCGATAGTCTGAAACACTAAGCCATCCGCGGCTTAAGTCCTTCAACCCACTACAAGCAGCTGCGTTCTTATTTTGCAAACGATGCTAAATCCCTTTTATCTCACTAGCGGGCGTCCGAGAAAGCTATAGAGGAATAGAAGGGCGCGAACATTTTTGAGAACTGGATTTGTGTTTCCTCACTTGCACATTTTTACTTGTAACTTCACTGTATTACTGGTAATAACATTCTGAAAACCTATTTGAATTCAGCATTAAATTTCTTTTAAAATGATACATAATACGCATTTATTACTTTACCATTACGTTGCATAAGTCGACGTCAAACACCAAAATTAACTTTCGGTCTACTGGTGCGGAAAATTTTGCCACGATTGTAATCCTGCTGTTTAATACACAGTTACAGCGTTTCATAGATAGTGCTAATTATTTCTAGATTATTGATGAATATTATTTGTAAGTTATTTGATATTCGTACCTCGCTCAAACCAATATCTTGAATTTGTCAAAACAAATATCAACCAAATTGCCTAAGTGTTTGGCAAAAAAACATTCTGAAATGTTTGATTTCTTAAATGATTTTGTCTGGTATGAAAGCATTTTGTTTTTCCTCAGATTAACAAGGAGGTTTAGTCATCATAGTAACACCGAAAATGTCATTTCTCACACAAGTTCTAAACTTGTATGAAAGTTAAATGTGTTATAAAAATAATTCAGGAAGATTTGTGTTTACTTCTCAACGGTGCTGTGCGCTTCTTTCATGAATCGATGATTAAAATTACTTTACGTTCCGCTTTTCAATCAGCCAGTTAAACAACCGGTTTTCAAACAGCCAGTTTTGTTCGAAACATCCAGTTCCCGCCTATTTTATCTAAGTGCACAAGGGTCCGAAGATTGTATGAGGTGTGAGAGCAGTGTCTGATGGTGCTGCCTCTGTCTCTTTCCAGAAACCAGGGCCCCGACATCAGTCAGAGCGACTGCTAATTAACATATGAACTGGTTATGGTTGCTGTTAAGGACTGAAAAAAATGTGTAGATATTCTATCTAGTGATATCAGGACAAAGAAAATGTCATGTAAGTTATGTGAGAAAAAGAGAGGATAAGGAAAATTACTAAAATAAATAATAAAAGAATACATTTTCCTGTAAATTTCACATGCTAAACACAATCTGGCTTTCAGATTGGATGTACTCTGCCAACACTCAAATTCAGAAATATAGATGATGTAATATTTTTTTGTTGTGAAGGAATAGACAGAAAGAGAGAAGGGAGAGAGAACAGAAGGTAAGAAGATTGAGAGACAGAACAGAAGGGAAGAAGATTGAGAGACAGAAAGTGAGAAGAGTTAGAGAGACAGACAGAACAGAGAAACGCCGCAGAAGAGAAAACAGAAAGATAAGAAATAAGCGATAGACAGAAAGAGAAGAGAACGATACAGAAGAGAGAAAGGTAAAGCGAAGAGAACACAGAAAACAGATAGAATAGAAAACATAAAGGGAAGAAAGGAGTGATAGATAGAGGGGGAAGGGACAGAGGAAGAAAATAAAAAAAAGTTAAATTTGAGAGCAAGAGGGGAAAATATACAGAGAAGAAAGAGCGAGGGTGAGAAAAAAGAGAAGAGTGAGAGAGACAGGGAGAAAAGAGGTGGGATAAAGAGACAGACATGGATAACAGAGAGAGAGAAGAGAAAGAGGGATCAAAGAGAAAAGGAGAGAAAGAAGAAAGAGAGACAGAGTAAAAATAGAAGAGAGAAGAGACAAAGAGAAGAAAGAAGAAGAAAGAAGAGGAAAGAGATATGTACGATAAAAGAAAGAGTTCCATAAGAGAAAAAACAAAGAGATGAGAGTGGCAGAAAGAGATAAATGAGAGCAAAGACAAAGAGATGAGAGTGGCAGAAAGAGATAAATTAGAGCAAAGACAAAAGTTAGAATAGAAAAGGAAATCAGAAGAGAGAGAAAAGAAACTGAATACAGAGAGATAGAGAGACTTTCTGAAAAATAAACCATGTATATGAAAAATTATCCCACGTAATTATCACTTCACTAATACAACTTTAATAAAGAATTTCGCACCAACGCTTCGTCTACACCAGGAGTAAAAAAGTATGTTTAATGTAAGAGTATTTAATATTATAACACATACAATGAAATAGAAATGTATAATATCTTTGGGAAGAAATTAAGTCCTCTGCACACCGTAAGGAACTTTTCCAAGGTCCAAATTTATCTTAATATTTCCATGCATCTCTCAATATAAAAAACAAAAAAAAATGAGAACCACATGTACTTTAGACTCACAGAGAAACGGAAGTGATGATTCATTATAGTTTAAAACAGCTGTATGCTTCGAAAGCAGTCTTTTCGTCTATATCTTTGTAAAACGTATATGGCTTGCGAAAATGTAGAAAGTCTGCCTGCAGTAACAGCTGTATTTTCAAAGCAATACTAGATCTCGATAACTTCAAACTCCAATATTTCTCATTGAGGTTTCATTTTTGGTGCATTTAAAATTTCTGTGAGCACATAGTGTAATGCAGAATCTTCCGTCCCAAACTGTGGGGTAACGTAGAGATGGGAGCTGCGGTTGGACAAATACACTGGCTTAGTCCAATCAAATAGTACATGCAACGACCATCTGTGGTAATATGAAAATAGACATAGTCCTTGATCATTTATATAGCAGGTAAATTCGAATGTATGACAGTTGGAAGGGGGCATATTTTAACAGATCATATAACTTTTATTTATCTAAAATAAAAGTTTTATTATTTGTACCTAATTTACAGCTTCCTTTAGTTTTTTATTTGACAACATTACAACAAAAATATGCAAGCCGTAACCCAAAATATTAAGCATGAAAAAGGAAGGTATGCTATTCTGGAAAAATCCCTGATTTTTACAAACACAGGTGCCTGACATATTCATCGGAAACCACTGACTTCCATCGATTTTAAAGATGTAAAGCGATACATTCAGTAGATACTCGTTTACCATGAAATAATGTCTTCTTCAGAAAGATGCGAGTTCCGCTTTTCATATCATTCTCTTTCTTGGTATAATCCAGTTAATATAAAAAAAAACGCATGCTTTTCTTGAATTTATCTTAACGGGTGAGTCAAATTGAAATCTGAGTAAAAGTTTTGTTTAGCGTCCTAAATATTCTAGCTCAAAACCTCAAAAAAAAAAAAAAAATTATATACATATTTTAAAGCATATAATTTGATGCGAAATGTAGAAAATATTTAGCTTTACAACGAATTTAAAATATTTTTGTAATAAAATTTACTTGTAAGTACGAGAGTGTAAACATATGTTGCGGCGAACCTACATCCAGCACCGGTCCATCGTCGAAACAATCTTGCGCTCGCTGCTGAGGCTGCCATTTTATGCGCAGAAAACAACGAGAAGAATAAGTCTTTGCGTCTTACAAAATTATGTTCTGATCTGGAAAAGAGGTCTAAATTTATCATTAATGTCTGTAGAAAAGCGACTCAATTTTGTAGAAAAGCAATCGTGATGTCTCCTTTCGGCAGATCCACAAAATGGTTGCAGCAGCACCACTCGAAGTTCATCGCTTCGCAGGAGCCCCAGAGGACGTTGGGGACGAAATAGATGGTGAGATCGCCACAGGGTGTGTTTAGATCTCCGTACCGTGAGGTAAATGTCTCGGGGAAAATCTTTAAAATGCGTCATAGAGATGAATTTTGTCATCAATTTTGATCAAATTACACACTTTAAGATATGTATATCACTTTTTTCAAAATTTTCTACCAAGTAATACAGGGCCCTAAACTGCATCATTACCGAAATTTGGCTTCACTTGTATTTCTTTCCCATTTCAACTTTCGAGGTTAGTAATTAATTCAATCACTCGACGGGGATCAGGAACACCAAACAGAAATCATCGCTCTTTCCACGTTAATAAGTGAGTCTCGTTAATAATATGGAAAGCAGCAACTGAACAAATAACTAGGAGGCGAATGGATAATTAATTCAAACACCCGACGTGGATCAGGAACACCGAACAGAAATCATCTCTCTTTCCACGTTAATGACTGAGTCTCGGAAAAATTCTCATCGGCCGCCACCGGGAATCGAAACCAGGATCTTCTAATTACGCGCCAGACATGCTACTACTGCACCACAGCAACCTGTCAACCTGTCCTGTCAACCTGTCAAGGCAGTTAGTCGAATGTGATTCTAGAGAAGTTGAGGCCGCTGTGGTGCAGTGGTAGCATGTCCGGGTCGTAAGTGGAAGACCCTAGGTTCGATTCCCGGGGGGCTTATGATAATTTTTCTGAGACTCACTTATTGACGTGAAAAGTACGATGATTTTTGTTTGGTATTCCAGATAAACGTCGAGTGTTTGAATTAATTATCCTTTCGCCTCCTAGTTATTTCCTCAGTTACTGCTTTTCATCTTTGGTGATTCCACAGCATTGTGCGGGACTCCATGCAGCAAACTGCTATGTAGTTAGGCAGTTAATCACATGTGAGTCTAGAGCCTTCGTTACCTCTGTGGTGCAGTGGTAGCATGCCTGGCGCGTAACAGGAAGACACTGGGTTCGATTCCCGGTGGCGGCCGATGATAATTTTTTGGGGTCTCACTTATTAACGTGGGAAGAGCGATGATTTCTGTTTGGTGTTTCAAAATTAGTTTTGAATTATATGAAAGCACTATGAAGAACCACTACGCAATGTTTAGGGTACATTGAATTTCCTTTTCCCTTTAATTTTACTAAATTGATTTCATTTGTGCAAAAGGTGTTCTTTGAGCAGTGAAAAAAGTTTTCCTTCTATGCCGTTACCTTATGCCGCTAACAATACTAAAGGATAGCGCAATGACTTTTAAATTTCCACAGAAGTTTCAGTTGTACTTATCATACAGAACTGTTTCCTAATGGAATCTGGATATGCTTTATAAATATGAGTCTTGAGCAAATTACATTTTGGACTGGTGGGTCACCATTCCACTTGCTTTGTGTTAACACTGATAATATTCTAGTGTAGCAATTAGGAACTTTTAAGTTCGTCAACACAGTCTAAATAAAAAAAATTTAAAACTAAATTGTTTAGAGGCTTTTAATACAAAATTTATTTTCCACAAATTACTGAAAACTATTGAAATTACTTTGTCAAGGGACAGGTTTTTTCCAAATAGTTTTTAATGACGCACGGTAATTTAATAATATCCATTTCACATTTGTTAAACTGAAATTTCCGTTTTATTTCGCATACAGAATTTTAAGAATTAATGTATGAAACATTTTTCTGTTACGTTTGTTTACAAACTAAATCAAATTTTTGTCACGCCAGAAAAAACATCTAATTCGAAAAAATCTTAGATGCTGAGTTAAAATATGTTCCTAATCTTTTCTCTTTCACACAGAGATTTCTGTGACAGACCGGTTAAATCTGAAAAAACAGAGAATATATGAGCAGTCATAACATTATTCATATTACCTAAGAAGTCAAATTTGATAACTTTCTTCTGTTGTTAGAATCTGGAACATCCCTCATGAGTGTTCAACAACATTCAGCAATGAAGCTAATACTTCATTTTTTCCCGTTATCTCTTGTGCACCCTAGATAAGAGATAATAGGAGAAGTGCTATGATTCGACCACATTGTGTCATGTTAATGCCATATTTGACTTCTATACAACTTTGCGTGCGGAAAAGATATAAATTATTAAAGGTAAACATGTTTTCTTTCTATAATTCGACCACATTAAATACCTTTTAAATCTATTTCTAAAGCTGTACTCAAATAAGTTACAAAAAAATGATTCAAAAACAAAGTGATCATATCTTTATCCTGAACACAGAGCTGGAGACCCAAAAGTAAATCTTCTATAGAAGCCCGTGGTAACAATTTGACCTACGTTGGCATCAAAGATCTCAATAGAACAGCGCGCCAGTGGACGGACATGGAACTAAAGCCTAGAAACCGTAACCGTTAAAGACATCTTTTTTCAAAAGTATACAGATCTCTCTTCGGCGCTACTTATACACTGTGATTCAGAACTCATGGGGCAAACTTTAAGGGGTGGTATAGCACTCTGCAACAAAATTTTTTTGTATAGAAATGTATGGGCGCAAGTGACGCGTTGAGGCACAAACACAAAAAATAGACATGAAAGGAAACATAAGTTGTGTTCTTACATAAGTTGTGTTCTTCGTTGACAAGTGCTTCTTAACAGCTATGTTTACAATTATTCATCATAATTGCGTCCACCAACAGTAATACATGCGTTGCAGCATCGACGGAGTGAGTGGCATGTACTGTTGCCGGAAGAGGGCAATGGGCGGCTTGCACATTATGCATCTGATTGGCACATATCTACTACCAACGCGACTCGATGGCAGATGTTATCGTATTTTTCCGGAAGAGATTTTACCAGAATTACTTCAACTTGTACCACTGGCCGTCCGACAAGGACTGTGGTTTCAGCATGATGGGGCGCCAGCTCATTTCAGTCCGTTGGCCACCCCGATCACCCGACTTATCGAGCCTCGATTATTTCTTATGGGGACATCTGAAGGTCCACGTTTACGAGAATCCAGTTGACTTTGTTGAGGACCTCGTCGCTCGATTTTCCGTTGTGGCTACATGTGTGCGAGAAACACCTGGCATCTTTGAAACTGTACACCAATCACTCCGTCAACGCTGCCACGCATGTATTACCGTTGGTGCACGCAATTTCGAGCAATTATTGTAAACATTGCTGTAAAGAAGCACTTGTCAACGATGCTAGAAATACACAATTTACGTTTCCTTTCATGTCTATTTCTTGTGCTTGTGCCTCAACGCGTCACTTGCGCCCATACAATCCTACACAAAAAATGTTTGATGTAGGGAGCTTTACCACCCCTTTCAGTTTGCTCCATGAGTTCTAAATCATCCTGTATAACCACTGCTACTGTATCACGTGACATACGCTTAGTAGTTTCATGTCCTCCCACTGAGGCGCTGTTAAAAAAACGAGAATTAACCTTCGGTATCTGTGGCTTTGAAGTTCCAGAGTTTTATCAATTCTGCGGGACTCTCGAGTAAACATTATCGAGATGCGGGTGTCGTTATTTTGGAACCTTTTCCCTGACATTATAATTATTTCAATATTATAACATGCTTGCATGTCTTTTATGTTTCAAGTTAATACCAGCAGTCCTTCATGGTGTTGTAAATTTCAAAACAGATTAGAACATAATAAATAACAATTATCATTTAGATCTGACGTGATGAATGTCCTTTTATGTAAAAAATAAATATGCGCAAATTAATATCTGCGAAATCGTTTACTTATAAATTTACATGCTGCCGTAAAGACTTTAAAATTCTCAGTTACAGCCATAGATAAAACATAAACTGAACACATCTGTTTTTACCCGTACTTCAATATTTTAGGAAGTCAGGGTTGATTTCAAATTGCATTCTACCGTAAAGTCTTCAAAATGTCCGGTTCAAGCGCTCGATGAAACAGCAGTTGCTAATAAAAGTAGTTTTTTTTTGTCGGAAATCATTGCCAACGCAAAACGCTTTGCTTATAACTTCAAATTCTTCCAAACCCACAGGTTACCACTAGAGAGTATATGTTCCCGATTCCGTTAACAACATATTAACAGCGCTATTTCCCTCGTCTGAAAATTCGATTAACAATAACTTTATCGGTCAGATACCACTAAACACGGAAACTCTTTGTTCGTATTTTTTGTGCACAATAATTTACTCTGACCCCGCAAGAGGCGTGAGTGTTCAACATGTTTTCTTGTATATCAGTGCTTTTGAAATTTCTGTGAGAAACATTATTCAACGCCTGATACTGTTCCCCATATGGAACACTTTGCATGTCCTCGGGTGATTTTCATATCGCAGTTCTGGCACCAGGTGGTGTTAGCGCATATTTATGATTCCAATTGTAGCTCCGACTCTAAAAAACATTTGAAAAACTTATTTTGTACTGTATGCCATTCGCTACAACAAAGATGCGGAATATCTAATTCATAAACTGATGTAGAGTTTTGCCGTTCTGTTAATTAAACATTGTCCTCGCTATCTGTGTTGCAAAGAGACATATATAAAGGTATTGATTTTCTTTAGCATAGATGTTGTTAGGAAGAAAATCTTAATATATTTTCCACTTTTCCATTGTTCAAAAGCCTGCTGAGAAGCGGAAACTTTGTTTTTTTTTATTTGAAAGAGTTCATTCGATTCTGAGAACAGTTTAGAAATATTTGTTTTTGGTACTAAACTTTTCTATATGTAGATTGTTTCGAACATATCTTCTCTTTTAAGTAACACAAAGTTTTCCCGCAAGGGTTGTAAAGTTATGTAATGATTTGCTATATACACTGGCGTGCAAAAATTAAGGACGAAGAGGAGAAATTAGCATAACAGCGGAGCGAGCAGGCAGAAAGGACCAAAAGACCGCTCAAGAGATAGGCTAGGGACCGGTACGGTGGGGCATGCGCATATATGCAGCATGACGGGGGGGGGATGTCGAAAGGGTATAAAGCACACGGGCGGTGTACGCTCAGCATATCGGGGAAAGCTATTGCACGGTGTACATCGGTTTGAACGATGTGGAGTTGCTGCCACCGTGTAATATGGCCAACAGGCAATCCAGTAGACGACGTCTGGATGACTTTACCCGAGGTCGCGTCATTGGGAAGTTGGAAGAAGTTCGAAATGTGACTAGTGGGGCCGAGGAGTTCGGGTTCGCTCACAGCATCGTTTCACGAGATTGGAGAGCATTTCAAACGACAGGATCAACTGTCCGAGAGCTTAGCAGTGGTCGTCCACGAGCAACCACGGTGGCGGACGACCGGAATATTTTCCTACAGGAGAGAAGAGACAGACGGCAGACAGCGGAAGAAATCGCAAGCCACGTGCAACAGACAACTGGACGTCCGTTATCGCGTTTGATCGTGGCTAAAATGCTGCACAAAGGTGGTCTATTTGCACGACGAACAGTACGGTGTGTGCCATTAACGCCTGCTCATCGGAGACGGCGGTTTCTATGGTACCAGGAACACAAGAACTGGACACATCAGCAATGGGGTCGAGTTGTCTTTACGGATGAGAGCCAATTTAGTCTGACGAGTGATTCTGAACTTATACACATCTGGAGAGAGCAGGAAACACGCAATCACACCTCCAACATCATCGAAAGGGACCGGTTTGGAGGTGGCGGAGTTCTCGTTTGGGTCGGTATCATGCTTGGTAACCGTACTGACCGCCGCATTTTCCAAGGAGGTTCCGTCACTGATGTCCGCTATTGTACCGAATTTCTCCTGCCTCACGTGCGTCTGATTACAAATGCTGTGGGTCCCGAGGTCCTATATATGGACGACAACGCTACACCTCATCGTACAGTGGCTGTCGCAGACCTGTTGGAGAGTGAAGATGTTCAACGCATAGATTGGCTCGCAAGGTCCCCGGACCTAAATCCAATCGAACACGTGTGGGACCTTCTCGGGAGACGCTTGGCAGCATGTCACCAGCCGCCAGCCACGATTCCGCAGTTGCGATTGGCGCTAGAAGAGGAATGTGCCGCGGTACCTCAACAGCTCCTTAACAGCATCGTCCTCAGCATGGAAAGACGTTGTAACTCCTGCAACGCAGTCAGGGGTGATCATATCCCCTACTAAAGACTCGTATTTAATTGGCAGCCGCGTGTCACATGGACATTTCTCTCTTCTGTCCACTTGTGCTCGAAACTACCTTTTCAATAAAGTGCCTTTGTATCATTTGGTTTTCTTGTTTGGACGGTTTTGCTCACTTCTTATATATTCTTACATCTTGGAGATCTTATGGTATGATTTGAGTCGATGTGGAGCACTTCTGCACGACGTTACATTCGAAAAACCGTCTCGTCCTTAATTTTTGTACGCCAGTGTATATTTTCTTCCAACTATTCTACCGGGAAACCCCTTTGTTTCTTTCATCAGTTATAAGAAAATTTATGTGCAAAGTTTGTTAATATTCCTAGCGTATTTCTCAGTGTGCCTAAGAATCTGTTTATATTTCTGCGTGCTTTATCATCTGCAGAAATCTGGTTGAGGTTTTTAAACAGTTTCATTTGCTATGAATAACTATGCTTTCAACACGTTTTTTAAGTTACGCGCGATTCTTTCGTTGGTGGTGGTGTTATCAGTACAATAGCCGTAATATCTAGCCGAAGGAAACACTAAAAATTTTGGGTTGCGTATCAATAATATTTTAATGAATTTCAAACCGAAGACATGTTTGTTATTTACTGATTTGAATTTTTCTCTTTTGTGGGGTGTTGCTTTCAAGGTGTAGCAGAACGCCACAGGAATATACCCTTGCAAGCTTCCAAAGCAAATTTATAATCCTATTGCCAAATATCTACTGATAACCACCGTGTAAACACAAAAGAGAGCTGCGATCTGTACTTCTCAAAGGAGATTATTCCTCACGGTATGAGGGAAGGCCTACTGCTGATTATTAATTCAGAGCTGTTTTTACCAATTTGTATGGAAAGACAGGGACTACAGCACACAGCAGTTAATTTTTATGACGCAAAAAGGTATTATATTTATTTGTAAATACTGTTGAGAAGAAATTATTTTAAACTAATTTCTTCCTAAACATATATATATATATATATTAAAAACGAATTTAATTAGATTCGGAAAAAAATTATAGATTAGGAGTATATATATCTGAAAAGCAGCTAAACAAAGCAAAATTAATAATTACCGTTTCTTACCATTTAAGATAAAACAAATAATTCCTCCTCGTTGAATAATATAAAACAGCATTATAAATCAGCAAAAGCTGTTTACAGAATTTCTAGAAAAAAACATCGTATTTCGTAAAAAAGAACAAATGAACTATTGGTTAGTCATCTCCCTTCAAGACGACACGTTGTGCTTCGATTTCGATACTTGAAGTCGTTTCGAAAAATGGAAAGTTCTTGCATTTCGTGAATGAAAGGGAAGTCAAATGTTCAAACTCTAGAACGGACGAATTATCTTTTCCTTTTATATGACAGTTTATTTCAATTTAGACTAACGTTAACTGTTTTTTAACAGAATAAAACTTTGAAATGGAACTGCTACTTTCAAATTTTAGCAGCACTTAACATTTCGGCACATGCAAATAGAAAAAAATATATTTACCATATTTATGTATCACTTGTATCCTTAAACGATACTTCCAAAATTTTCAAAATAACTAAATTTATAACATATTATCAAGATATTTCATAATTGAGTCGTACTACCAGCAATTTTCTGTGCTATTTTAAACAGAACTGCTAAAGGAAATTTCTACAATTCACACAATATTTTTCGCTTCGGAATGTAATCACTTAAAGTTTTGCTTAATTTCATTAACTCAAGAGATGGAAGTAAGTCATATATTTTGAAAAAATTCGTAAATTACAATTCAGGTTGATGACTAAAGCCTGGTAAAGACAATTTAACTAATCCCTAGAAAAAAAATGTATCTATTTTGCTCACGAAGACTTAGATTTTTTTAGGGGAATAATTGCCTGGCACGTTTTTGAAATCGGAAAATTCAGTTAATAGATTTCGCATATAGTCAGAGAATGTGATTTCATGTGGCAGTAGTCAGACATTAGATCCTCATATGTTTCATAGATACGCTTAGCAATACGACAAATTCACATTTTTTAATGACATACAACTGATTATCACTTTTGTCGTCAGTACTCTAACATGATTGTTTTCTCCTGAAATTTTAATAGAAATTTAAGCAAACCAAAATTAGTCATTCAAATAATTTCCAGGATTTCTAATTAAGATATATGAAATAGTTACTTATTTAGGACAGCATCCAGTGAGGCTCCACAATGTTACAAGTGTTTTTAATGTTGCCTCAGGAAAGGAAATATCCCAGCAAACATGTTACAGAACTATTTCGATTGTGTTCCTTTTATAAATAAGCCGTTCTTTAAATTTCGGAAATCAAATTATGTGTCATATTTCAAAGCATAGTCTATATTTTCAGGAGGTCTGCTGATCGCGCCAAATGAATTTGAGATTAATCAAGGTTTTCCTTCTAATAATAATTCAGTACTGGGTACTGAATAATATAACAGTGACCTATTATGAACTATTGATGTCTTATAATTTCTACCTATTTCTCATTCGAAATATATCACGTTTGTTCCGTTTAAAGCAATCTTATGTGCACTACTGCGAAATTCATTTAATTTGTGAAGTTAATGTTTCTGTACTTTGAGCCAAAAGACAGCCAAACGTCCTTTTTGCATATTAACAGACGTTAATCTCGACATCAAAGAAACTGCAGATTTTAATTTAAATCGACGAAATCCGTAAAAGGTGTTAAAAGGTTAGTCGTTTGAAAGAACCACTTTTGTGTTTGTTCTGGTCAGTGGGAAAATAAACCTAACTTTTTTTGGATCCAATCTGTACTTTGGCAGGAAATCGCGGTTTTGCACTGAATTTGATATAAAGCTTTCCGGAAATATTATTGTTTTATAGAGTAATATTTGTCCTGCTTTTAATCACTGCGAATAATTTTATGCAACCGTGTTTCCTTTATGAAATATCAATACAGTTTTACATAAGATAAAATAATTGTATTTCCACCTGTTCTTTTAACGAAGTTAAGAAGCATGCATTTAAAGAATGTATTACATTTGGTGGGAATTTTCATTATTTTGAGGCATCCATTTGAATATGTTGCACATTCGGCTATCGGAAACGTAACCTTTTTACATCCTTTTCCTTTTGAGTCAGTGTTGAATCCTTAGCTAATTCATTTTGGTAAGGGAGGACAGCGTGTGTGAAAGTAAAATATTTGACAAGTCAGCACATAAAGAATTGTAATATTCGTCGTAGTGTGTAACACTTCTTCCAAGAACAGCCATAATTTCATGAACCATTGCAGTAATCTCTATGACCTTTATATAATATTACTTTCAAGTTTTAGAAAATTCGGTATTATATGCTGAGAAAGCACGTTGTTGAATGTCCTATTTCACAGTATTGATAATGCTGTACAAAAAAAGTATATTTGTTTCAAACATTTTTCTGGGTGTGTTCCATTTTTTTCAATATCGTAACTGAACTTTTTTTTTTAGTATCTGCCATGAAGATATTATTTCAATTAGAGTTCAGAGTATCTTTCTATCTTGAAATATTATTTCTCTCATAGAAGCGTTCTAAGTTACATCACTAGAACAAATTTGAAGTATGTGAGAGTGTTCCATAAAACATAGTGCCAATTCATTTTGTTGGGCCTTGTTAAATCTTATCCAAAGTGTTTTTCATAATAACAGCGTTTAGCAAATGTATTCACTATATTCATATGAACTTCAAATTACCTCTGGCCGTTAGGAACTACTGAACGGAAAATGTGAGAACGTTTCTCGTCCACGAATGCATATTATGACTCTAATTAAACCTTATTTTTATGACAGAAATGTCCTTTATATTTATAATATTTCTTACAGCATACATCATTTGCTTACGCACCCTCTTCATTCCATTTTTCATAAGGAAATTACATATATGTTGCTTTAGAGTTATTTGATGTACAAATGCGGATCAGCAACGGAGTTCCAATATCATTAAGCTCATATTCATCCTTCGAAATGAAGGATATTCAGCACGACTCGGAAGAATTCCCTCTTAGTTGTACAAAGGGCGCCAAAAACTGGCATGGATGCATCATTTTTAATTTGAAAACTAATTGTACTTAGAAAGCACTGCATTTACTCCGAAAAATGTGTTTCTTGTATTAGGAAAACAAATGCTGCAAAATACAGTACAAAAATGGTGTAAAAAGTTCAGATACTAATAAAAAGGATATGAAGATTTATACAAGTGAATGTCATTATTGGAATTTAAAAATATTTCCAATTCCAGATATTCGTTCACGAATATGAAAAGTATTAACCAAAGCATTATGGTTGCAAAATACTGTTTGCTAGGAAATTATATATTTATTCCAAAACTTCCGCTCATTACCACGCACCATTCATGTTCGTTTGCATTGAAATAGGCTCATTCAATTTTATTGGCACTAGTATAGATCTTTTTCTTTGTATTTTAACGACAGCAGTGAGCCACTCCTGGTATAAAGAATAGTGCGTCGGTAATGTTTGGCTTCTGGTTCCGTGGGAGAGAGCCAGAAGCCAAGAAAAACATAACATTCATTCCTCACGGGAATCGAACCCGGACACATCTGACACGAATGGTCAGAAATGGGCGTTTAGACAAATGCGCCATCGGTGCGTCATTTCAAATATTCAGTTTAAATGCCGTTTATTGTTTCTGAATGGGAACGTTTTGCATTGCAAAAAAAGAAGGAAAGTTTTTTTTATAGCTTATTCACTGACTTCTTATGAAAAACATACATATTGTTTTATAGGATTCCCACTAAAATTTGTTAAAAATGAGGTTCATTACGCATTGTCGTTCTTGAGAAATTCCCTCTTTAATCCATTGCTTGTTTGTTCCACATATCAGGCCTAAGTAGCACTATGTTAATTCTTAAAGCACTTTCTTGTATGTAAATAATGGAAAAGCACCTGCATGACTGAAAAAAAGAACCACTCCTGTGGTAGCATCACAGCTTTCGTGCTTGTTTTCGAAAGATTAGAGTGTTTTACACCCTTGACAAATGTAACATACCTGAGGGTAGTAGGTTAAACTGAAATGTTACTTTCTATATATATATATAAATTTCTTTTCAAATAAATTGTTGAATACATATAATTTTGAATAGGACATAGTGCATATAATTTCCATTGACGAGAAAATTATTTCAGTAGTTGACATGAAAAAAGTGTTTCCCATATTACGAATGTAACAGCGGAAACTGTGGTTTTCACCTAATATATACCGTTACCTTCACATACTGCGCACCGTATGCAGGTTATCACAAGTTTCTGAAACACGTGTTGGAGTCATATGGCGAAAGTCGCTTTACGGGAGTGGATGTGGCATCCTTCACTTCTTCATCTGCCTTAAACTTCCTTCCTCTCAACTCTTCCTCAAGCGCTGAAAAAGTCCTAAAATCGCAGGTTGCAAAGTCTGTATAGAAGATGTGACAGATGTTGTACATTAATTTTTTCAAAAGCTTACATTGCTCCTTGCACTGCGTGCACGCGGAATTGCACCATTGCTGGACAACGAACCGCACTGTGATTTCTTTGGAAAGAGGAAGTGAAACCTGATGGTTTCCATAGAAGGATGTTAGCTATGTAAAGAATTTAAAACAGCTTTATTCAGCGAAATGTTTATGAATGTGTAGAACGCTTTAAGTAGTGAAAAATAAATGTAACCGAATAAATACTATCTGGTTCTCCATCAAAAACGCAAACAGAAATCAAAATTGACAGGGCAAATTTCCAACCCTCTGTTGCGTTAAATTGAGATCTCAGCTAGCTATCAGCACATGCCATAGCACATGATGACTTGAGGAACCGTAAAGTTTGCACAAGATGTTAAACCAAACAGCTTCGAAATCTCCGAAAGCAATAGGGCGTGGAAATTGTGACCCAATACCTGAAACGTTGTGATGAAAATCCGAGGAATTTGAAGGAGACTGCCTACGGTGACGAGATTTGGGTTCATCACTGTAAACCGGAAAGCAAGGGGCATTGCATTTAATGGAATAACCGTCTACTCTAGTAAAGCTAAAATTCAAACAGTATCCTTCCACCAAGAAAATCATGATGACCTTTCTTTATGACATGAAGTGTCCTATTCTAGGGCATTTTCTGAAACACGGATAAAAGATTTGGTGACTTTGCTTTAAAGGTTTTAATTATATTTACAGATATAAACTTAATGTAGCCTATTGTAACATCTCCGAGTGGAGGAATCTTTATCATTTTCAGGAATCTTTATCTTTTTATCGTAACAGGCAGATAATGTAAACACTGAAATTCAGAACTATCGAACGCTACGTGAGCAGGCAAGCGCAGGGTCTATCAGTAAGAACAACACCCCAAACAACACCTACGGTGGACCGATGAAGATTTGAAGAAAGATTCCTTCCCGATCAATCCCTGTCTTCTCCTGAATCAAGTTTCTGGAAGGAAGAGAAAAAGGCCAGCATTTGTGGAAAAGTTTGCACAAGATGATGCGACACCAAAGAGTCTGTAAAGGGTCTTGTGAGAATAGATATGGAATATGTTTTTGTGACATTCTTTGTACCATGATCAGGTCACATGAGGATGAAAACTCTGTCATGTCAGGGTACATAATGATGATGTACGCATCCTCATGTACCCTGATCAGGGGACAAAGCCGTTACTGTTGATTGAAGAAAATAGTAATTCATTCTTTGACCAGTCAGAAGATTATACATGTACTGTATCGAATATACACTATGAAGGTTTGTGAATCTAGGTATTCAAACCCTAATAATGATCTTAAACTACATGAAACCTGTAATAAAACCTTTATTTGATCATTTACACAACGACTAGATCTCTCAAAGCGTCAAGAGTTTCATCAGTAGGAAATAGGTGATTAACAAAGAATTACGATCAGTATGTTAAAGCAGTTTGAAAAAATGGGTAACGTATTTTACAAGCATTCACGCGATGTGATTACCGCGTGAATTGGTATTGATTACCATACAATAGCAAGTATTAGTTTGGTTTACTGTTCTAAAGTAATTCTTAGTGTGTTTATGATTAAGTTCGACTTTCTCAAAATAATGTCTTCCGCGGAATCAGAATCGTTACAGATTAGCGTTCGTTGCAACACTTTTATCTTACTTTTCAACAGTAAATGCGTGAGCTAAGAATAATTGATATTGCATGCTAATCAGCAACAATTTTCGCAATAATAACGTCGCTTGAATGCTTGTATATTACGTTACCCATTTTTTGAAACTGCTGCAACGTACTGATCTTAATTCTTTGTTGATCACTTATTACCTGATGATGAACGCTTGAAGCTTTGAAAGATCTAGTAGTGTGCGTATATGATCAAATAAAGGTTTTAACACAGGTTTCAGGTAGTATAAGATCATTATTAGGTTTTGAGTATGGAGATTCAAAATTTTCATCGTGTATAGACGGTACAATATAATCTGCCATAGATTGAGGAACCTGAAACTGGAGGCTGCTGATCATGCCTGCAGTGTTCCCAAACCGAGATAGGATATTCGAATCATTCAGAACGTCGTGTCATAAGGCTGGTATTGCCCAGGTGTGTTCCGATAAAAACGAGGAACGATTCACTGTTATTCGGCGCCCTCAAGAAATGAGCCCACCAAAACGCATTTCAGGCTACATGGATTGGGAGCTGAAGTGGTAAATTACCATCAGCAGTAAAATGGCAGGGATGAAAGCAACCACGAGATAACTGTAGATGCGCATTTCGTCCTAATGTTTCTCCCAAACAATTCTGTGGATCTACAGGAGTGGCAAATTTGACCCCGGAATGGACAACAATCCCCTATTGGCAGCAATGTTGTGAGCATCTGAGTTTCTATTGCAGCGATTTTTAATCTGAATTAGAATTGTATCTTCTTTACCACACAAAACATTATGCTACTGACCACAATAGTACGAAAAGCATGAGGAACTCTTGAATCGAAGCACAATGATCTTAACTTTTAGTAATCTGGTTTTGCAAATTCAAGCACACGGGTTTTAGAGTTTGACACAGAAGCGTAAAAAATTATTTTTTTGAAAATAATAATTTAAAATTTTGGAATCATTAACCCTTAACGACAATAACGGCGGAACCACCCTGACATTCAACGTATCATGAATACACGGAAACGGATATCCTATACACCTCTTGCTTCTCTTCACTGGATTAGCAGAGGTTACACTCTGTCACAATTTTTGCCATTAAACAAATACATAATGCAACCTTCGGTATCTCCCGGAGCGCCAACATTTACTTTCTCGACATCACATGCATTATTCCTAAAGGAATTCGGTTATTGACACGTGAAACGCCTGAAAACCAATGCTTATCAAGGTCGGAAGTTTCGTGTGAAAATAAAGTCCTCGTCCCTATTTTTTAGTTGAGAAGGGAAGGGAAGAAATTCTAAAAAGAGCAATAGATTGATTCAGGTGCTATTATATTCCAAGCGACATCGGATTTAAAGTCCCAGGTTTTCACAGAGATAAATCTAAAAAAATCTACTATGAACGAGTTGGATTATATTGAGCACGATTTGTGGCTTCTTAAACGATTAGACCAAAATACTGAAATACAGGTATTTCATCAAAAAAATAGATAGAACAATGTGGAGCTCGTTTGGCATTAGTGATAAACATTGAAGTAGGGGACGATATCCAACAGGCTTCGACCAGAACTGGATTATCATCTACTACGCACTAAAATATTTGATCCCGGGCCATCGAACAGGGCGCTTATTTCTAGGTGTCCTTAGCACCTAGAAATAAGCGCATCACATTATATTTACATGGAGACACTACTTCGCAGTATTTAGGCTAAAATTTACATAAGACTAGCCATCGTGAATCCAAGCGAAAGTTTTGAAGAAAGATTCTCAGGCAGTGATATGCTGTTTTTTGATCGATGCTGGTATCAAAAAGACATTCAATGGCTAACTAAAAATGTCGATAGCAGAGATCAAATAAAGGTTGGAAGAAACTTTGGTGAGTAAACGCGGGCACTCAACTTTGGAGAACAATGCAGTTTGGGTCTACTGTTGACAAATAGGTTTGTTTCCTTGTAATTTCCACGTCATTTGCTGAACCTGAAATCTCACTGCGGATCGCCTGGTAGCAAGCACCTGTTATGCCATTTATACAAGTTCCACATCTCCAACACAGCTGCGTCCAATATGGAATTCGTAGTGAGAAAATAAATTTTCTGGCTCCAGAGAAATCAATCATCAACATTTGTGAGGTGAACTAGACGAGCATGAAACGTAAGTATTGATAAAAATGTTTTACACATATATTCGCTTTGACGATTCTTATGCTTACAAGGTGTAATTGTTTGCCTTATGAGGGAACATAGAACTCCTCTTCTCGTTCTTTTATAATTCTAATAGAATAAACATTTGTTTTCCAGGTAAAATCGAAGATATCAGCTCGATGTTTCCGGGTTGAAAAAAAAGGTTTCGGCTTTGTTCTGAATATTTATTTTGCTTTCTTTTTTATGACATACAAAATACAGTAAACATATCGTTTGTCTCAATGTCACTGGTAACTATTATACTGTATATCTAACAGTCTACAAACAAGACTATATTGTAAAGAAAGCAATCATGATACATACGTTTAGCTGTTTCCTCTGAGTAAATCAAGGTTGTACACTGAAATGTGGAGACAACGCTCCTAAATTAACATTAACTGACTACATTTTAAGAATCACAAAAAATGGTATTTCCTTATTATACCAAATTTTTCGAATTACTAACTGAATGAAAACGAATATTAAAATCGGTTTGAAAATTTTGTACAACATTTGCACAAAATATTTCCTGTTCTCTTGGTAAATAATTATCCTATAGCATTCAGGCGAACTTGATGTTTCTTCTCTGATATCTCTCTTTTTTGGCATAAATCACAGAATAAATTGGAAAACTACTTTTTAAATTTTAAAGTCAATCAAATAAATTTAAATCTGTTTGCTTAATTTAAAAATAATACTGAGGATACCCCGTTCTTCTCTGTCTCGGATCTGGAAAATATTTTCCAAATTCACTTGATTTTAAAAGTGTTTAGTTCTGATGAATTTCACGAAGTTCTCACGGAAAAATATTGAGATGATTAAAACATGAATCATTTACTTTAACTGAATTGTGCTTGCTACAGTCTGGAGCTAAGTGTATCCGTTTACCTTCCACACATGTTTCAAGTGAAAATAAATATCAAAAGTATCTACTCCATTGTTCAATTTACCCTGAACATTTTATGGGTAACATATATGGCCATGTTTCCATCATGGACGGATTACACGCCGGTTTGGAATTTAATTTCAGTTTAAGAAAGGTACAAAAGAGCAAATACACTTGCTTTACTGATTTATTTCTCTTGAGCAAGGTGCTGTTAGAAAGAAAAATACAGACACTTCATCAGTAAACAAAAACATTTATATTTTTATATGACGAGATTTTACTCACGAAAACGGATTTAACGAGAAATTCCGTTGATCCTCAGCTAACATCTATGAGCTGATTCATCTATAATATATCATGGCATCTTAAATTTTTTTTAATATAGTTCTGTCCACAACTTGATCTTTCACACAAAAATACATTTTCTTGGTAGCAGCATTCTGTATATAATTTGTAATTATAAGTTTATTATATTTTTTTAATGAAGCATTTGCATGTGTTTTAGAAAAGTATAAATTATCTGAAAAATGTATTTTGTTGCAATCCTATTATATGGTTGTCCCATTTGGTGTAGGGCAGCTGCTTCTCCCTTGACAAAATTAGAAACTTTCCAAATAATATTAACTAGGCTTATTTCCATTGAACAATTTGGAACTCAAACATTTGATGTTTTGATGTAATTTTGTCTTACTAGATTACCTAGAAGTGCGTATTATCAGATAGTTAATTTTTATGAAAAGCTTGGTATTTTCTAAATACTGTGTTATAGAATCTATTCGTTAGGATGTAAAATGCATCTAAAAAGTTAAACGTTCAAGTCATTTTCTCCTTAATGTCAAATAGCTTCCTTCACATTTTTTATAAGTAAGCAATCTACTTAATTGTTACATAAGAGGTTGCCTTCTGACATCTCGATTGTTCCTTTTCGCTGACTCATTCTTGTGAATGATTTACCTATGACAGCTGAGTGTTGATATTTTGCTCAATGCAAGTGAATGAAACAACCTTCTTGAAATATCAAAGGGGCTCGGTAACTTTTCATGGAGTCAACTATATGTCTTTTCTTTCATTAATCAATAGGAAATTTCCTTTTGTTTCATTAGTTTGTTATTGAAAACAATAGACGTGGGCTCATTGAAAAAGTGGCATTACTTTGTTGTTCCCTTTTTTTAACGAAATTTGTCTAAATTTTGACTTTTTACTTGCTACAATATCGTATACCTATATACACTATCTACCAACAAATAATTGGACACCCCTCCAATCGACGATATCTGCTGTCCTGATACACGTCACGGCCACTGCCGTTAAATATCGCGTGGGAAACAACAACGCAACCAGTCGCATGCAAGATGCCACGCAGTTCGGAGCTCTCTTATTTCGAGAAAGGTGTAATCGTCGGGCATTACAGAAATGGCCGATTCATACGTGACATATCCAGCGAGTTGAAGTACCCAAATTTGACAGTGGCCTACGTGATTGGCAAGTGGAAGATGAGAGGTGACTGTCGGAATGTTCTCCGACCCGACAGACCCAAAAAACTGGGAGTTAGAGACCGACAGGTGCTGGCCAGTGAAATTCGGAAGAACCGCACCAAATCAATGGGCCACATCCGCGAGGAGTTTCAAAAGACATCCGGGAGTGTTCTTTCGATGAATACCATCCGTAAGGAAGCCGATCTGCTCGGTTATTATGGACGTGCTGCCGCCCACAAGCCTTTGATCACCAAGTCAAAGAACGCTGCTCGGCGAACGTGGAGCAAAGAACGTCGACAGTGGACCGTTGAACAGTGGAAACAGGTTCTCTCGAGCGACGAATCAAAATTCGCCCTCTACCGTTCGGATGGCAGGGTCTGGGTTTGGCGTCTTCCTGGATAACGCCTCCCACCGGAATGTATTGTGCCAACTGTGAAGTTCTGCGGCAGGGGAATTATGCTATGGGGGTGTTTCTCCTGGTATGGCACGGAACCCTTGTTCGCAATTCCTGGTAGACTCAACGCCGAGACCTACTGCACCATTTTGGATGACCATGTGCTTCCTACGTTGTGGCAGTTTTACGGGGTGGACCCATGTTACTTTCAGGATGACAATGCTACCTGTCATGTTGCGAGGTCCACCATGGCTTTGTATGGTGACAATGGGGTTATCGAATGTACTGACCTGCACAGAGCCCGGACCTTGACCATATCGAGCACCTCTGGGAGGAGTTGGAGCGTCGACTTAACGGGTGCCCCACCCTCCGAAATCGGTGAAGGAACTGACCTGTCTTCTCCAAGCCGAGTGGAAGAAAATACCGCTAGCCATCGTACAACGCCTGGTTGAGAGTATGCCCCGGAGGGTAGCAGCTGTAATCGCCGCTCGTGGAGGCTCCACCAACTATTGAAGGTGAATAAACTTTGTTTTCCTTTGCTATAACAGGTGTCCAATTACTTGTTGCTAGATAGTGTATTTAAGAACTGTCTTAAATTTTTTGATTTTTATACCAGTACTTGATATTTCGTTAGTTACTTTTGTAATTAGAGTAATTTGCATGTTCCCCCTTCCAATGCATCATAAGAAGATTGTTTCTGGTCATTGTGATATATCGTTTTCCTACAAATGCCCCGGATGCACAAGTTTTTGTACTGAAAAATTTGTTAGTTCGAAAAGTGACTTGCACTTCTTCAATGATGAGGAAATCTATAAAAATCTAGAGAAGCATGAATTCGTTTTACATTTTAATATCATCTTCACATGTCAAACTCTACGTCATAATCTCCCCTAAATTGGCTCGTGTGCCGTGTTGTTTTATCTTTATTTATGGAGTTTTCCCCATTTATATGGATTTGTTACATCATATAGCTTCTCATTCCCTTTATAAATGTGCTGCCTCTTCAGAGCAAGTAAAAGTACGTGTCCACTTACTATCTTAGCATATTTTCCTATTCTTGAAATATCCTTATTGCTGCATTATGGTAAAACAGCATTCCTAGGTGCTTAGGAGCGAGCGATCAGCCATTCCGTAAGCCAATTGCTTTGTTTTAATACCTTTTAAATTGGTTAGGCCAGAGATGTTTGATACAGTAGGTTGCTAGATATTTTGTTTGCGCATTTTGGGCTCGTTCTTTCTTCGATTTTTTGTGAGGCTTCTGAGCTCACCGTCTAAATTTCGTTTCCGATACTGAAGGCAAAATCGATAGATCCATTAAACAGCTCACTTACTTAAATTTTCATTACATATATTTTATGGGGTATTTTATTAAGCTTTAAAAGTGTGGTCAACATAATTTGTTTTAATTTTACCCTGTTAATATTTAGATTAAGATAATTTCTAACATTGAAATCTCTTGCAGTTAGGTAAACTGTTTGACCGGCAATCTTTCGGAAACCCAACTGAGAGTGAGCCTGGGAGTAATATTATTATCAACCAGTAAGGACGCTTTAACGGAAAACAAAGAGTATTTAAATAGGTACATATGAAAATTTATTTCCATTTATACATAACACTTTATCCATAAATTCTCCTGTATTCAGTTTCATCCGTTTGATGCACTCTTGGAACGGCAATCTTTAATGGTATCCACATTTTGTGTTATGATATGAAAAACAGTATTTGATAAAGAATTCTAGGAATTACATTCTTTCGGTATTACATTTTAAATTGAAGAACAGCTGATTTTAATTTTGTTTTCAAACGGTGCAACATTTTAAAACATCGGAAACGTTTAATTTTTATTTTATATAGCAATGTTCACAGAAACATAGCTATATTAAACTATTACACGTACACATGTCAAACACATAGTAAACATATACTGTATTACACATACATTATACACATATTACACACATACCATGTCAAACACATACTGTGTTACAAATACATGTTAATAGCAATATTTTTTGTTTTGTCTTTTTGAGCTGAGAAATCCTCTTTAACATGAAGATCGGGAATGAGGCAAAAGTATGAAATATACTTTGTGGCAGGAAAAAAGTAAGACTGAGTTATCAAACACTTGTAGGATATTTTGGAATGAAAGTGTTCAGCAGTAGACCTGGTAATTTCTCATGATGTTGTTATTAATTTTAGAAAATTAAGTTCATGATGATGATGTTATCCATTCAATCGGCTCCGACTTTTGGCGATTCCATAGGCATCAGGCTTTCACGCCTCCCCGTCCTGGACTCCCTTCCTCAGTTGCTCCAGTCCAGTTCAGCATTCAGCTTCATTTTTTCCAGCCAACGTCTACTTTGTCGTCCTGGTCTCCTTGTTCCCTCCACCTTTCTAAGCATCATATTTTTCTTCAATAAGATCGATCGCATCACATGAACAAAGTAAGTGAATTCTTGTCTGATAATCTTTTCCTGAAGTGAGAAAAATAACGTTACTATAACCTAAAGCTTTTGTATTTTTTTCAGTAAGATAATATCATAATACTACGTTCTAGGACTTCGCAAAACGAAATTAAGTAGTCTTTTCACAGAATTTGAATTTGAAACGCTCGTTACCTTCCAAAAACAGTTGTTATATTCGCTTTTCTTAAACTCGTAGGTGCATTTTGTATTTGCACGCTCGCCGGAACATTAACAGGAGCAAAAATATTTAAGCTTTATGATAAGTACTTGTTGGACGGGATTCACACCTAAATACAATAAACAAATCTATACAAACTCCGTTTATTGTTGTGGAAGTTTATTTAAGGAAGAAATAGAAGAAAATAATTAAATCTCCGGAGCTTTCGCTTTCCAACCATAAAGCTATCTCAAGGGTTGCAGACGTTACTAACAAGTCTGGCAACAAATCATTTCGAAACACTGGTGGTTGGGAACGTCGTATTTTGAAACTTGATGCTCGAGGCCCGAGACACGAGGTGATACACGGGTTTCTTTCATACGTAGATTCATCTCATCATGTACCTCCACGCGGACGGAATATAAACAGATTGGGTATCGTTGCATGCGTAGGGATGTGTGGAGATCTCAGTACCTTTTCAGATCAGTGTACCTTATTTGATAAAGTAAAGATAATTACACCGTATACTAGCCACAATGGTACACTGATCAGAGAAAGTACTGAGATCTCCACACATCCCTACGCATGCAACGATACACAATCTGTTGATATTCCGTCTACGTGGGGGAACATGCTGAGCTGATTCTCCGCGTGGAGGAACATGCTGAATTGACTCTCCGCATGAAAGAAACCCGTGTATTACCTCGTGCCTTGTGCCCCGAGCTTCAAGTTTCAAATTGTGACGTTCCCAACAACCAGTGGTTCGAAATGTTTTGTTTATACTAGCCAGACTTGAAAGTAATGTCTGCAACCCTTGAGAAAGCCTCCCGGTTGGAGAGCGGAAGCTCAGGAGATACAATTCTTTTCTTGAATTTCTTCATTAAATTTTTTTTCACACCAAAAAGCGGAGTTTGTAAAAAAACAGTTTAATTTATGGTAAATTTTTAAATATTTATTTTTCCGAATAAAATACGAAAAATATATGATTTTGATTTTACGTACGTCTGTGTATTGAGTCATGAATGCTTTCTTCGCACTGATGATAGAATTTATTTCTAATATGTTCACAGTGCTCAGCATTTTGTAATATAGGATATATAAATAAATCTTAAGATATTATGCCTTATTTGCCAACTTCGTACAGGTATTTGTGTATCGGGCCTTATTCATACGACGCGACAGTATTTGTGGATACTTCCATCGTCAACGCTTCCATAATTTCTGCATAATTTCCCATGTCCAATGTTTCTCTTCTTCTCCTGCTGACATTGTTCTCAATTGTAAACATGTGAAAATTCATTACAAATTCTTGCCAGGATTTTCCCCTGGCCATTCGTACGGCGCTCAGTAATTTATTACACAAATCCAAATCACTTCCACTGATATTGATGTTGAACTGGAATTAGAATTATTTAATAGAGAATTCCCTTTTGAAATCTAACTGCTTTGCAACGACAGGTTTGAAAAGAAATAAAAGGTGAAAAATGGAATTTTTTCACCTAATTTTATAGCAAATAGAATCCTGCAACAATAGTCACCGATAAAAAACAAATTGTAAGCGGAACTGGGCTTTATTATATTTGATATATCTTCCCTTGGAACAGAAAGACATTACCGTGCATTGGTTTATAGAAGAAACTAGCAGTCCTACCTTGTACAGAAAATGATTACGAATCAAAGAAACTCGAGACTTTTGTTATATCCCTTGAGAAATTCAAATTAAATTTTCAGAAAGCATACACTTATTAGTATTGGACAGTTTCTTACGTTTCTATTACCTCATTTGAAATAGTGCCACATTGCCGGTAACAGACAGCACTGGTTGTAATATCTAATCCAAAGCAGAGGTGATGACTTTTTGACGAAGAGTTTACCGACATTAAAAAGAATTATGCTTTTTTATTTGACAGTTAAACTGTGTAAATCAAGTGCTGAACAAGCCATTTATGTAAAATGCTTGTGCTGTGAAAAAAGATAACGTTTTTTTTTTCTGTTTTTGCTTTTTTTTCTATTAATTCTCATTCATTCACAACACGCCGCGCAATTAGTATAATAAACTTGAATTCAAGTGCGAAACATTTGGTTTAGAACAACGATTTGTTTTAGTAGTTTGCGCTTTTCATGTCTACTGTTTATAATGGAGGGCGCTGCAGTAATTTGTTGTCCACCATTTCGGAAAGTATCCTCCGTTTAGATCAAAAGATATTTCAGTTCGAAACCTCTACTTAGAAAAATACTATCCCAGAGGCGATAACATATCTGGCCTTGTTTTCCTTTTTGCACTTTGAAATGAAGTTACATTTCAGCTGGCGGAAAATGCCATGCATTCGCGCTGCAAAATAGCAAACGGAATTACATATATCGCAAAAGGAGCAACGTACAAATTTTTAGAGTCGCTAGCAATTTGCAGTAAAAATGAAATCAAAAATTTAAGCCACAAACTGAGTTGATGGTAAATTACTAAAGTCGTCTTTGTTAGAGAATCTCTCAGCCGGAGTGGAAGAAATTTTTATTGTTAATTTTGATGATTTTGCAGGTTTAGCTAAATCAAAATTACAGACTTCCCTTCTATAATACCTATCTTTGAAGCAGCTCAAATTTTAGCCGAATTGCTACGCTTATACAACAAGCAACAAACCTGAGAATAAAATTACGCGTCTTTTCCATCAAAGCTGTCAAAAGTCCTTTTTACAGTAAATTCAATGCCGCCTTAGCTGCTCAGCGGTCTAAGAGTTACTTCTGGCCATTCGTGCAAGATGTCTCTGAGTTCTAATCCAGAGTGAGACATGGATAGGGTATTTATTTTAAGACGCTGCCTCTAGCACTTGTCTGGAGCCCGTGGCACTAAATTACATATGTGTGACTGCTACTACGCATTGAGTTGTTCGCGGTGGTCGCTAAATTACGAACTAAAAGCGTAGGTTCGAACATTCTAATGTACGTTGAGTAAAGTTCACCGTTTCTAAATGATTCAACACCGTCTTCTGATTAAAAACCGATATTCAGGGATTGTTGACTAATTAAATTTTCTTTTACCCTGAAGCATCATATTTACTTCGCTTAGGTTTATTCATAATGTAACACATAGACGAAGGTCACAATTTCACATGCAATCCTTAATTTCATGGAAATTCTCAAGCTGTTTCTTTTCAACCAAAAACTGGTGCATTTCTGGAATAAATTAAACAACTCGTTCCATTATATTGGCCCGACGTATCCATGGAACACAGGCAAAGTGAACGAAATTATCGAATTTACAATGCCTTGCGAATTTCAGTGCTACAACGAACTGACGATGGATCAAACCACTAATACTTCGAACGTAACCTTTTTTTACTGCAATATATATCATTTATTTGAAAGAAATCTTTCACGACATCTAACCAAAAATAAATCTTGATGCAAATACCGTGACAAGATAATTCATCCCTAACTGCCTATTTCCAACGGTTCCTTAAACATGCTGATGTTTTTTAACGCTCATTTGTTTTTTAACATGAATAATGAAGTACCAGTTATCACGGACGCAGTTCTAAAAAATTAGTCTATATTCTATTCATAGATTTACTGAGGTATTCAAGGGCATGGATATCCATGCTTCATTTTGAATTTCGCCAATTTTGTGTAGTCTTCGAATTTCACATGTGATTGTGCTATTCGATGCAAGAGGTCTAACTGAGCTATATCAAATTCATCAGTCGATCAAACAAGTCTATACCAGTTACACAGATGAATTTGCAACTGACCACTGACTTGTATATCGGAATGTTTCGGAATATATCTATCACTGATTCTTCTTTATGGATGAAGCATGGTTTTTTCGTCATCAAATTATTTTTCATTCCTCAAAATTACTCGTAAAAACGAAATCACACTTTCTCATGACATGACAAATGACCCAAGAACTGCGGTTCCTGGTTCAATTCCTCTTTGGTATTTTGCTTGATACATACTTCTTGATTTCAATATTACTTGATTCGCCTGTGATGTAGTAAAGCACATTTCTCTGAGAGAATGCTGCGTGTCTTAACGCACAGTATTAATCACTGAAAGTATAATTGGCATGTGCACGAAGCATTGCGAGAAATGAGGTTATTACGCTATTACTTTTGTCATCGTAGACACGGGTGCCGATAATGTGTTTCAACGGACAACTTTTAAGTGTGTGAACATTAAATTAAGAGGCAATATATAGACAGACACAAGAAAGATATCATTTGTTCCACTCAATAACTCATTAATTTTTATATCTTGGTTGATTTTTTCTACAAGGAGATTCATATGTATATATTAAACAACCTTTTATAACAGCAGCAGGATTAATGCATTCCGAATCACAGCTGGTTAAAATGTTTAAAAGCTAATTTTTCTTTGTATCTTGTTTTTCCTGAAACACATATGTACTCAGCTAAATACAATTAATGATATCCACCTATACATTTCGACTTGTTTCAAATTCACTACGCAAATAATTATATCCAGGAACCTATGTATATATGGTTATATCTTACTTTAGCACGATGGCATAGACCCAACCATTAATATGCTTGTGGACGAACAGGTATGATGAGTCATCACGTCTAAAAATATTATACGCCTCAAGCGACAGATTTAATTCATTTACAGCAGAAATTGATTACGATGGCGAAGTGGTCTAAGCGATGGCCTCTGACCATTTGTCCGAAAGGGGTCCGGGTTTGAATCCCGCTGAGGCATGGATGTTGTGTTTGTCTTACGGCACTGGTTCTCTTCCTTCCCTGGAATCAGTGCCTCTAAATTAGGGACGGACGGCTGCTAATAGTCCATTGCGTTCCTCACGGTGGTCGTTAAACCTCCAATTAAAAAAAAATAATAATAATTTGCCTAGGAGCAACCACTCTTTTCCTGATATTTTAACTGCACTAGACTCCCATGTATTAAGTCAAAATCATAGCGGACAGAGATCTGCAACGCCCGTCATGTGAGAACGCAAATCAACATTGTTTCAAATCAAGAAAACTTTATGTGAGAATACAGCAACTTATGTCAGCTTGAGTACAATACAGAGGACATTACACTGCATTAAATGGCAAAATAAAGGGGCCATCGACAAGTTGTTAATCTTTTCCAGTACTGCTGCATGCCGATTTGCGTGATGTAGTGAACGCCTATCTTGTATGTGGACTACTAAAACACCGTGCTTTGGATAACAGAGCCACGGCACAGTCTAAATGTCCAAAGTATGCGTTGTATCTGTGGCAGACGCAGGAAGTAATTAACCTCCCGGACTGTATCATGTCGTCAAGGAAATTTGGTGGATAATGCGTGAGGTTGCGGAACTGATTTTTGTGGCCCATTTCTGGTTTTCGAAAATGTCGTTGTACTGACGACCCTGATAATTATTGCGTACCAACGTTGTGTCAATAATTTGAGGAACACCCATACCTCTTTTTCTACAACCAAGCACAATGTAATACTACTCGTTTTGTTACAGATGAGTTTAAGAGTATGAAATACAAACCGTTCCAATTGCAAACCAGAATCCTAGCTTCGTCATCCAAGTTTTACCTTTAATTGAACTGAGAAAAGTTTATTTGAGTATGTCCCTCCTTGCCCTTGTTCTTTATACCTAATCCATTTCATGGTGATATCATTTATATAAAATATTTCTCTAATGTAAATCATGTTTAGCACTCGATTACTCATTCCGAAATTACAGTGATATCTGAACTAACAAAAATGTATTTTTATTGATAGCACCAAATGTGGTCAGTCGTCGAGCAATAGAGAAAAAAACTGGAGTATTAAGCATGTTAAATTAAGAGATATTGATCCCTCACCAGGTTTAAGCTCACTTTCATTTTGATTTCGTATCAGCCTGCTACGTTAATGATGCAGTACTCTAATAAAGTTAACGATGATATCGGCATTTAACACTGTTATTAGTGCTATCTTACATTTCGGAATTGCTATTCTACCGGGAGGTTGTAATTCTATCATGTCAGACACCTGTTGTTACCGTATTTAAGCACGGTATAAACTACTTCATAGAGTCACAAATTTTAAGTCTACTACTCTTAATACTTTTTGTGTTAGTTAGTATTACATTTACAATATAAGTACTCTTAATTTATTGCATACATTTAGTACAGATGTAATTATTACAAAACATCATTCAGGTTGTTTAATTTCAAAATTTTAATATTAACAGTAATTTCTCGAAAAAAATATATATAAATATCAAGTTTTAAAAGTACTTGACACATTTAAAAAACTTCTTAAAGCATTTGTTAAAATGCTTGTGTCTTGAAACGAAAAATGGAATCCTCCTAAGGTGGATGTATTAACAACATACGTATGTTTCAAACGTTTTTGGAGGATCCATATGTTCATTGCATAAATTATGAAGAGGCGGTACCAGAAACCTTAAGAACACTATGCATATCGAAAATCTCGGAAAATAAAATAATTAAAATATCTATGTAATGTTTATTTTTGTTTTCAAGGTTCTAACATTTATGTGCATTTTTTTGGTGTCTTCAATATCCTGATACTTTGATATTTTTTTGATGTCTGAAGAAACTGTCACGCGACTACGTTCGCACGGCCATAGTATTCCTAAAAAAGTTCAGTATCTTCATTCCACACGGCCATAGTATTCCTGAAAAAGTTCAGTATCTTCATTCCACACGGCCATAGTATTCCTGAAAAAGTTCAGTATCTTCATTCTCTTGCCAGTTATTTGAAAATACTTGGTCTTCTGAATTTTTGTGAAAAGTCTTGAAAAAATTCTGAAAGTGTTTCCTGCAATGAAGGAAATCAAGAAAAATGCCAAAAGCATATGAAACTTCGCCATATGTTGAGGTTAAACAAATGAGAACGGTGAAATACATACTCAGGAAATATTCATCCAACAGACTGAAGTAATGCTGTACGATGATTCCGATGATAACATCAGCAAATATTCTGATTTCAGGATATTGCTGAAAACCCAATATGGAACTAATCAGCACTAATCAGAGCTCCGATAAGAACTGGGAATTTATCAAATAGCTGAAGATTTATTTTTTAAAGTTTAGTTACGCGAAAAAATTGCTATTCAACATATAACACATTTAATAAATGATGAATAACGTGTTTTTTAACAATATATTGTAATTTTTTAAATGCTTGAAAAGTATAACTTATTAAAGCCAAATTGCTTCCCAATATGAACTGTTACAGCCTCTTATATACGAAATAATGTGGGTTAGATAATGCTCCCAGATGTATGACGCTGAGCATGGCACATCTTAATATCTATTTCGAATAAAAGAAAAGTACGTGCTTATAATATCACTATGTACGCTTGGCTGCCGACACCATGTCTTTTCAACGATGTAATCGATTTGGAAAATCATTTCGGCAGCCGAGAACCTGACATGTCAAAACGACGATACATATTCTTTGTTCTTTTTAAGAAGCAGAAAAGGGCCTTTAGAGGATATATATATATATATATATATATATATATATATATATATATATATATATATATATATCATCATCATCATTGTCAACCATTATCAATCCACTGCTGGACGAAGGTCTCCCCAAGTTTCCTCCAAAACGGTCTGTCTTCTTCCAGTCTCCTCCAAGTCACTCCCGCATACTTTCGAAATTCATCCACCCATCTCCCATGTGATCTTCTTCTGGGTCTTTTCCTGTCCCTTGGAGTCCAATCTAAAATTTCGGCTGTGCATCGATGGTCTGTCCTTTCGGTCGTATGTCCAGCCCATTGCCATTTCAGGGATTTAACTCTGATCATGATCTCTTCCACTCTTGTCATTTTTCGGATCCATGAGATCCTCTTCTTATCTCTCCTGGTTACACCAAGCATTTACCTCTCCAAGCTTCTTTGAGTTGTCTGCAGCCTTTGTATGTCTCTTTTAGTTAAGGTCCACGTCTCTGCACCATGCGTAAGCAATGGAAGTATGCATTGATCAAGAACTTTTCTTTTAAGGTATAATGGCATATTGCTCATGAAAATTACGCTGTTTCCTCCAAAGGCTCTCCAGGCAAGTTTTGTACCCCGATTAATTTCTTCATCAATGTGACCCTCACTAGATATCTGCTGTCCAAGATAAACGTACGTGTCTGTTATCTCCAGCTTTTCTCCATCAGTCGATAAATCTTCATTTCTTGTAAAAGCATTGAAAATCACTTTTGTCTTCTGAAAATTCATTTTTAATCCCACTTCTTTACTCTTGTCAGCAAGTTCCTGAATCATACTCTGCAGCTCTGATGGGGTAGTTGCAAAAGTGACTACGTCATCAGCAAAACGAAGATGGGTTAGATAATTTCCATTAAACTTTATTTCTTTGTTTTCCCAGTTCAGTGTTTGAAAGACATTTTCAATGTGACATTTAGGAGCTTAGAAGATATGGTGTCACCTTGTCTTACTCCCTTTTCAATTTTTATGTGTGTTGTATTTTAAAACAGCCGAATCTTTGCACTTGCATTTTCATAGATGTTATTAATAATATTAATGTATGCATCTTCAATACCGCAGGATTTCAGAGCCGTGGTAACTGCTGATGGTGTCACCGAATTAAAGGCTTTTTCATAATCGAGAAAAGCCATGCACAATGGAAGTTCGTATCCCCTCGCTCTTTCAATTAGTTCTCTCAGTACGTGGGTATGATCTATTTTTCTGTAGCCACTCCTGAACCCAGCTTGTTCTCTCAGTTGAGCCATGTCCAGTGTTATCTTCAAGCGGTGTGAAAGAACGTTAGTGAAGATTTCATAAACCACTGATAGGAGGCTGATAGGTATGTAGTTCCTGAGATCCTCAATGTCACCTTTTTTATGTAGCAGGATCACTGTAGCGTTGTTCTAATCCTCAGGAATCTTCATTTCATTAAGGCATCGAGTCAAAATTTGGGCGAGTATTGTTCCGATTTCTCCACTTGCTTCTTGCATGATGTCTACAGTAATTCCATCATCTCCTGGAGCATTTTTCAGCTTCATGTTCTTAATAGCATGTGTAACGTCTGCTGGGAGGACTGGAAGAACTCTGGTACTGGTACCTTTTATGATGTCTGCAGTACATGTATCATTCCTTTCATATAATTTGGAGTAGAAATCTTTCACTCTTGTCAAAATTTCGGCTATATTTCTTGTTACAGAACCATCTTCTTTTCTCAGTGCCATATTCTGTTTTCTTCCTTACTGAGATGTCCCTTTGCTATCTTTAGGCTTTGGTTGTTTTCAATTGATTTCCTCACTTGTTCACAGTTGAATATCCTTACCACTTCAGTGATACTTTTTCGTATTGTCTTGCATAGCTCTATATATTTCACTTTGGAAGTCACATCTTCTTTAGTTGTCCTCATCTCTATTTTTTTTTTTTTTTTGCATCAACAATTTGGTTTTTCCTGGTAATTTGCTCACATGCAACTTGTTCTTAGACCCAGCTAATTTTGTTGCTGTTCCCATAAGATCTTTGGTTACTTTTCTGTTAACTTCAGAAATATTCCCTTCTTCCGATGTTTGGCGTTCTAAAGCAGATAATCTGTTCTTCAGTTCCAACTTGAAGGTATTATGGTGTTTTTTAAGGTTAGTTATGTAAATACATTTTGGTTGTCTTATGAGCTTGCCACGTTCGAGTTTAGGGTTGAGGTGCATCTTACATCTCACCAATCTATGGTCACTACCTGTGTTGAACTTGTTTATCACACTGCAGTCTTCTATGACGAATTTTTTGTTACACATAATAAAATCAATTTCACTTGTCGTTCCATTTGGATGTCTCCATGTCCATTTCCTGTGTGGTTTTTCTTGAAAAAGGAGTTCAAGATGAAAAACCCTTGTGCCTCTGCAAACTCAACGAGAGTATGGCCACGCTGATTTCTGTTGCTGTGACCGAATTTACCTACTAAAGTTTCATTCTTTTGCCGTTGCCCTATTTTTGCATTGAAATCTCCCATAAATATCTTCAAGTGCTTCTTACCTTTATTATTTAGATGACGAATTTCCTCATAAAATTCTTCAATTTCTTCTTCAGGATGACTTGTGGTGGGTGCATAAGTTTGAATAATCTGAGCCTTGTATCTTCTCGAGAGTTTGATAACGATTCGTGGAGCTCTGTCAGAGGATATATATAATAGTTTATATTTCAAATAATGCATAGATACGCTGCTATGACTGCATATACACTGCCTGACAATTGCTGAGGACGGATGACAATAGCAACGATAGCAACCATAAAATGGAAGGCAGGAAAATGTGGAAATTAGCATAAGGTCGGGATACAGTAAGACGTGTTGTGCGTATGCAAATTTTGGATTGCTGAACTTGTTCGTGACGTCATAGCGCTGATAAGAGATATAAAGGATTTGACGAGTATTGACTGTTGTTGTTCAAACGCAAAGTTGAGAGGGCAAGAATCAATTGACGAACTTGAAATTTTCAGTATGTCTTCCCGACATCACCTAGATGATTTTACGCGTGGCCGTAATATTGGCATGATTGAAGAAGGGCGAAAAATAACAAATGTTGCCAGGGAGTTTGACGTCAGCCACACTGTTGTTTGAAGGCTTTGGAAATCATTTCAAACAAATGGAGAGTGTTGCAAACGTCACGGGGGAGGTTTGTGTTTGCAGTACGACACCTGCAGAAGATCGGTACATAGTGCTATCAACAAAAAGACACCGGCGCAGCACAGCTTGTGAGGTAGCAAATCAGTTGATGGCTGCTAATGGCAAGCGGATCTCCCGAAAATCTGTCGCCAAACGTTTGCATGAAGAAGGACTATACGCCCGCCGTCCTGTTGTGTGCATCCCATTGTCCAGACATCATCGTACCGCCCGTTTGCAATGGTGCCATCAACATCGCAATTGGACTGGTCTGCTGTCCTCTTCTCAGATGAGAGTAGATACAGTCTATTATCTGATTGTCGAAGACAAATGATGTGGCGTGATAGTGGTACTGCATATTGTCCAGCAAACATTCAGGAAAGAGACCGATATCCGACATGTAGTGTCATGGTATGGGCTGGCATCATGATCAATGGCCGGTACGTCCCTCTATGTGCTTCCAACTAGGACTATGACTGGCCAACGATACATTAATGATGTTCTGCTACCTCATGTTCGTTTGTTCCGTGGTGGTGTCGGTGATAGATTCATTTTCATGGACGACAACGCAACATGTCATCGAACAGTTGCTGTCAAGGAGTGTCTTGAGAGTGAGGATATTCAACGCCTCGAATGGCCAGCACGTTCTCCAGATCTGAATCCCATTGAAAATGTGTGGCATGCTTTGGGGATGAGTCTTGCTGGTCGCCAATGCTCCCCAATAAACAAGGACACCCTCATCCGTGCACTGACAGAGGAATGGGATAAATTACCCCAACAGCTGCTTGATAATGTTGTGCAAAACATGACACGACGTGCGGAATCTTGCATCGCCCTCCGTTGTGGCCATATCCCTTATTGACATCTCACGCCGGAACGCCTGCGGACAGTAATTGCATTTTTTTCACGTTTACGTATTCTGCACAGAATGGCCTGTTTTTCCCTTGATCACGTTCCAAAGCCTTCTGGATTTCAGAGCACAATAAATTGTCTTTCTTGTAATGTCCTGGCATTCTGACATTTTTTTATTTCACTTGGCATCCAACCAGACTTACCTTTTTTTGCGCTATATAGCCATTTATGATCCGTCCTTAGCAATTGTCCAGCAGCGTATATATAATTTATTTTACCAGAAATATCTGCTTATAAAAATCTGAGAAAAATGACCTTGTCGTTACACATCGGGATGAGAGGTCGTCATGAAGAGTAATTTGCATGCATTTTACAGTATCTTGTAACAAATTCCTTTCTCACTAGGAAGCGTAAATTTGAATTTCTGTTTCTGTCCTTTTTTCAGTCGTACCTCCGCTTCTAACAATGTATCACTTAAAACATTATTTTTTCAGTCAGACACCGGGAAAACGTTTTTTTGTGTATTTTGTCTGTAAATAGTTTTAGTTTTTCTGTATGGAATAATGTTATCTCAGATTCTGTTATTAGCTACGAATTGCGTTTGTGGAGGAAGCTTTCATATATTCGTCAACATTCTGCGACATTCTTTAGATCTATGGTTTTACTTTAATTTCTCCCATCATTAAGATTTAATCTTGTGTTCTGAAAACCTGATTTGAAATTTCTCCCGATTCTGGAAGTCTTCTGTTGTAAGAAGTACTTTGTACACAATTTATGACCTTTCGTAGCTCACACATCAACCTCTTTTGGAGAAAAGCAGCTATTCCCATATCTTAACTGTCCACCCTTTGTTTAGACATTCCGTTGATTTCTTTTATGTATCCGGTGAAAAAGACTTATTACACTGCGCATTTTATATTACGCACACAGTTTTTCTCTGATTCGAACGTACATTCCCTTTCTGGGTGAAAGCGTCTTTCTAAACATCTGCTTTGAAATGCTTTTTTCTTGAAGGAAGGCTATAAATTTACGTTCTCATTACTCCCTAAAATTTGGGTTTTTTCTTTTTGTTTTGGTATGTGATTGCTGAAAATCACTCATTACTATTTCCTTGCTTCTCGGTGCTAGCTGTTCATTTTCCTTTGAACAATGTCCTTAAGACATTGTTCAAAGGAAAGGTCTTCTGGCATTATATTTCTCCAGATGGAACACTTTTATTTAAACGCGGTGACATACGAAATTAAACTTCTGCCAGACGCTTCCGTTTCATTTGAAATTTGCATAACATTTTCTTAGAAGGCCTCCATCGTATCCGCGATTGTTGAGTGCGTATACAGTGTTTCTACCAGGATTTTACCGTTTTACAGAATCCATACGAAAGCAAGCACCTGTAACGCATTAATACTGATATGGCCCTACACTTCGTTTATGAATAGCAAAGGATACCATTTTCGTGTTTTAAATTGAATAGAAGCGCGATTTCTTTCAGACGTAATTATGCCTTTAATGCAGCACAGGATTCGCCAATGCTTTATGAGTCTTGTGATAAGGGAAAGCTAAGAAGCGACCCGACATAATAGTAGCATGTTTTAAAGTGGGCCCATGTATAATTTTGTGAGATCCAAGGAAAACGTCATAAAGATACTTAGATGTTGAATCAAGTCATACAGAAGAAACACATAACATCCTGAGCATAACTTGCTACTGTAGTTCGCGTTTGGGTCACGCAAAGCTTTTATATGTTTGATTTGTAGTTAAACACAGTTTTGAATCATATTTGATAATTTACAAAAACGGAATATTTTGTTTTTCTTTCTTTTTTGATTGGATGTTTAGCGACCATCGTGAGCCATTCAAAGGGCTGTAAGCAGTCGCCCGTCGCTAATTCAGGGCCACTGATTTTCGGGAAAGGACAGAATCAGTGCCGCTAGACAAATACAACATCCATAACTCACGGGATTCAAACCCGTACCTTTTTCGGACGAATATTCGGAAGCCATCGCTTAGACCACGGCGCCAACAGGTCGGCACGAAATGCTTAAGAAAGCGAAATATATTTTTACTAAAAAATATGTACTTTGAAACAAATCCATTTTCAAAGTTTATTTGCATAATATGAAAGCATAATAAACAAAGCCATGTCGATTTGTCTTGTATTCCAACTGAAGTATTTCACTGAATTTCGCACTTATTACAAGTCTTTAAAAAGTAAGTAAATTGCTATTCAAATAAAACAAATGCGATGCACTTTGATTAGAAAAATTCTTACTTGGACCCGTTTTACTTAACTTGACACGTAAAAACATATACAAAGATGAAACGATTGGGCTTACAGACCCGTGCGACTTGCTGAACACGCTGACATCAATAGTTCGTGTGGCCCCCATGGTTGGCAATAACGGCCGCTACACTCTGCAGCATCGAACGAAAGAGGCTTTAGATGGGGGCTTAGGGCATGTCGGTCTAGGCTGCTTCCACACGTTGCCACAGTTCATCAGGCGTAGCCGTGGGTGACGCTCTCCGGGCCACTCGGTTGCCGACCAGTGACCAGATGTGTTCGATGGGCGAGATATCGGGAGAACAGGAGAGCCACGGCAGCAGTGATACCTGGTGGGCCGTGAAGAATTGTTTTACAATACGTGTTACGTGCGGGCGCGCATTGTCCTGTTAAAACGTCGCCACTGGCAGGTTCTGCAGGTAAAGGAAGACTACAAGCTCCAAAGCAACGGAGATGTAGCAGTGGTTGTTGAATGTACCGCCGATGCGTACCAGAGGGGCGTGGGTGTCATATACAAATGCGGCCCAAACCATAATGCCAGGCGACGGACCCGTATGGAGATCCATAATGCAAGCGTCATATCATCTCTCGCCGCGGTGGCTCCACACGTGGATCCGATCATCGTGGTGTTGCAGACAGAAGAGGGATTCGTCGGAGAAGACAACGCCGTGCCATTCCGTAGTCCAGGTGCGGCGTTTAACGGCCCACTGCCACCGCACTCGCCGGTAGTGTAACGTCAGGGTAATCGGAGCAATGGGCGCCGTGCGACATGTCCCCACTCCTGCAGACGACGTCGAACGGTACGTCTTGACACAAGTTGTTGCGCAAGACACCCTTATTCCTGCGCTAACGTTCGTGATGTGTCGGTGCGAGCCATCAACGCCCGCCGCATAACATGCCGGTTCATTCGTTCGGTGGTGTGCTGCACCTGCGGCCATCACTCACGTTCTTCCGTCCGTTCCTCCTGCACCCACCGAATCCATACTTACCTCACTGTGGCTGGATGTCGTCCCACACGGGCGCCGATGTCTCGGTAAGATAAACCGCTGTCGCGATAAGACACTATTCGTCCTCTGTCGAACTCCGAAACGTGCTAGAATGACTGCCGTATTCTGCAACGAGGTATCAGGAAGCTTCCCACGCAAAGGTCCGGCAGCACAACACACTTCCACTACTTACACCCCGCCTTCTGTGCACCCATCTTATAATGCTTCTCGGTGGCGTGCCGGGCGCACATGATTTGCATATGCCCTGCAATGCTAATCGTTTGCATGTCCTCTCGCGGGCGACGCATGCTGCGAATTTCAGGCCAATCGGATGCTTCCTCCTTGGTGTGCATTTTGGGTGGCCAGCAGTGTATATATATATATTTCTTGTTTGGTCTTTATAAGTCGTGAATTTTCGCCCATTTACTCAGTTCTTAATATTGTATATATGATAAAGAAATTTATAAGCATTCTTATGCTCTAATCTTACGCTTACAACTCATCTTGGAGCTCGTTTCAAAATATTCACAAGGAATTGCAGACTAGTGCTGAGACGGGCTGACCTCGGCTTCAAACCGGGTTCGGACTCCATATTATTTACAACAATTCAGGCTCTAGGGGTCTCGTGCTCTGAATTTTCTTTCTTCTTCCTTTTCTCTTTTTTTTTTAACTGTGCTGTTAATATGATTTAGCATAGAAATCTTTAATTACACTCTCTAGTGGATGATGAAATTCTTCTACAAGTGGGTCTGGGAAAGGGGCGGGGACTGCGAACGGATATTTGTTATGGGCTTAGAGAGAAAATGCCGCAGATAGACTGGCAACCGTTTCGCAGCGCGAATTTCCGGGAACATTTTCTCTAAATTTAAGGGATTTTTTTCTGTAATTTTGCGAATGTTAACTATATCCGCAAATTTATATATATTTTTTTATTTTTGCTCAATTTCTGTTATAGTTTTCCGATAACTTTTTTCTGATTTAAATAACTTTAATATTGCCTTCATTAGAATTTCCGCGAAACATTTTCCGCAATTAATTCAAATTAATTCATTTGTATTAGTAGTTTTAGCTGGAAAAAGCAACTCACACTAAGGAGTGTTTGAGTTTCTCAGACACTTAGCTAAGAAACTTTCTAGTTTTAGCAATGAAAAGTATCTCACAGCAAATAGTGTTTGAGTTTCTCAGACACTTAGCTTAGAAACATTTTAGTTTTTGCTGTGAAAAGCATCACAACAGGGAGTGTTTGAGTTTCTCAATCGCTTAGCTTATAAATCTCTTAGTTTTATCTGGGAAAAACATCTTACAGGAAGTATGTTTTGAGTTTATCAGGCCCTTAGCTTAGAAACATTTTAGTTTTAGTTGGAAATGCATCTCACAGCAAGGAGTATTTGAGTTTCTGAGACGCCTAGCTAAGAAACTTTTTAGTTTTAGATGGGAAAAACATCACAGAAAGAAGTGTTTGAGTTTAACAGACTTTTGGAGCTTTCCTGGAGTGTTTAGTTTATAAAGTTTCTAGATATTTCTTTTTAATTTGAGAATGAACCACGTGAGTAAAGTGAGTGCATCTCAAAGATATAAGCAGAATAGCAAGCGACCGTTTCACGTGCACAAAAATCTATTGTTCTTTTCGTTTCGAAACATGCAACTGAAATTTTGAAGAAAGGACAATTGTGAAAAGCATTTAACAAGAAACCTGCATAGAAAAAGATGTGTCCGAACTTTCAATCACAAATAATTCAAGTGGGGTTGATGAATTAATTGACAAAATAACTAAACAAGGACAGCATCGCTCAACGCAGCTTTTGATACTTTGGTGTCTTTTGTGCTGCTAATGTCCCACTTCACACACTGGATAACCCTACATTAAAAAAGCATTTGGAAAATACTTTGGAAGATATTGATGTTATTTCAAATGCAAATTGAATGCGAAAAAGTTATTTCCCAAAGATATATAATATTCAGAAGCAACAAGTGAAAGATTTTGTAAAACCAGCATGCTGTGTAAGCATAATAGTAGACGAACAACTGATTCCGGGGGTAGGTTCATTTTGAGTATTCTAGTTGTTCCATCAGCTGAAACGAATGTTGAAATCTGTAATCATTTTGAATGCAATTTTCCTCGAGTGTATCATTTTGGAATACATAAACCCTAAAGCCCTCAGCGAGGTAATATTTTAGTGCGTTAATAAGTATGAAATAAATTTTGCAAATATAACGGCTTTCCTGAGAGACAACACATCATACATGTTCCAAGCGTAGAGAAATTGTTCGAAAGCCGTATTTTTGAATGGTGTTCATGTCACCTGCAATGAGCATTTTTTAAATCATTTGTGCGAAATTTGGCAAAATGAATTTTAAAATGTCAACTCTTTAGTAGTTTTAATTAAACGTGCCTTAACAGCTTAAAACTCTCGTAAAAGACGTTTTCGACTATTTTTGAAATAGAAATGCAAAATATCTTGCTTACCCTAGCCTGTACTTCAAACCAACTGTTCCAGCTAGTCTGCACTAGCACCTGTGCAGACTAGGTGGAACAGTTGGTTTGAAGCCGTGCTTTTTCAGAGCAAATATTTAAAAGTCTACGCAGAGTAAGAAAAAGACAACATTTGTAGATGTATTCCGGCTAAAGTCATTGGATATTGTCAAGATAGGATTTAAAAGAAAATATGAAGCAGGTTGAGATTCTTGCGCCGTATATTTCCGAATAGCTCACTTTATTTGAAAAACAGTTAATTTCGGCGCAGAAATTATATAACGAAATGTAGGTCATTGACAACAATATTCTCAGCAAGAGGCAAGACTGCAATCCCGTCGTGGCAAAAATTGTTCTATCCAATTTTATAAAAAAATTAAGTATTACGTTTATGAAAATAAAAACCATTGATTTTTTCAGCCAGCCGCAATTTTTTTAAAGTAAGTAGGATGTTTGATCCCGTTCAACTGTAGTCCTTGGTCCTTTTAGACGACGAAGAAGAATTCTCGGTATTCAGCCACATTCCTTTGTTGAACTATAAGGACCAACTGAAACGTGAATTTCTTTCATATAAAGGGAATGTAAAAGAATTTCGTGTAAGCGAACGTTTGATAAACTTTTGCAATACGAAATTAAGGTCGTTTTCCAAAGCTACATAAAGTCGCCATCCGATGTCTTTCAGTATCCACAAACAGTGTCGATGCCAAATGACACTTTTCTAAATGTAAAAACCTGTTACCGAGCAACAGACACTCCATTAAAGAAGAAAATCTGCGTACGTAAAATGTAATGTATCAAACGCCTTCGACTTTAACGGATATCTTGATCTCATATAACGGCGTTGAAAGAATTGGAAGAATTTGAATGGTTTATAAACCTAAGTATCAATTCAAAAAAAAGTATAACGTTCATTTATTTACGTACTAGTATTTGCATTACTGCTTCCTAACTTGTTGATGTTTTTAGAAAATGTTAGTGTAAGTCCCTAGGTCATGAATTTTTCCCGAAATTCCGCAATTTACCCCGCGAGCGCCCCGCAAACTTTGTCTTTTTGTTTTGGGATAAGAAAACTAACTTAGCTATGGATCCCTCAGGCATGATGTGATTTTCCAGTCCACGCGGAGGTTACACGATTTAGAAAATGTTTACCCAAAATGTATTAGGACCTTCGGTTCGTATAGACCAATGCATAGATTAGGGCTGCAACCAGTTACTTCTTCTCTCTCTCCTCGTAAACAACAACGCTCTCTCATAACAACAACAAAAGCTCTCCCTAAGTCTCGATGAACGCGCCTATATACTAGCTACCACCACGTCATGACTTACACTCATTGCCAGATCTCATTCATCGGGTGAAATAATATTTCGTTTAGTAAGAAGATAATTTACATAGTAAAATAAAATAACCAGAGATAGTAAAATCAAAAGGAAAGTGAATATAGAGTATACGTTACAACCACACCAAAAGAGAATAGATTCCTCCAGGAAAATAACCCCCATGTCTACGAGCGTGCCATTAATAGGCATGCCTCAAAAAATACAGTGCTGGTATGAAACATCCCGAAGCATGCCTAAGCTCGATTGATATCAACCCTATTAAATATCTGTGGCAGCGACGGAAATCAAGTTGAGGAAGTTAGAGACACGACTTTTGCTCTATACCGGAACTGTGGCTCCGGTCCAAATAGCTTAGTTTTATTTTCCCTAACAGATGTAAAAAGACCATGTGAAATTCAAATTTTCCGGTTCCGATCCGCAAACCTACATCCTTCAGTATCAATTCAAAAAAATTATAATGCTCATTTAGTTACGTACTAGTATTTGCATTACTGCTTCCTAACTAGTTGATGTTTTTAGAAAATGTTATTGTAAATCCTGGGCCACGAATGTTTCCCAAAATTCTTCAATTTACCCCGCGTGAGAACTTTTCGGTGCTACTTGAGGTCTTGATTTGTTGTCACATCCAAGGCGGGTACGTGCGTCACATCGGGACGAAATTAAGGTCAACGAAATGTAATGTAGGCCGTCAAAGCAGTCAGTGTATTTTATTGTCTGGGTGTGTGGGTAACTGAATTAAGTTGATTGAATATGTTTTAGTATTTAAAATACTGGGCCAATTTTACAGAAAATAATAAAAGCACACTACTGAAGATCCATTTCTTCGTTATACTATGAACAAAAACATTTCGGTTATTATTTTTTCATGAAACTTAAAATTTTATACCTACTTCTTTACAAAATATTGGTAGCACACTGTTGAACATTACGAATATCTCATATGTCAGTTCTAAGTCAATAACATATATTTTGAAAATAGGAGTTCCATCCGTTATTTGATATCGTTTTTTCGTTCTCATGGCAAAAAAACAACAACAGGAAAACAAATGCAGCATGGCAGTAAACATATAGCCTTTGGTGAATCCAAGTGATTATTATCTTTCTTAATTGCTGTTAATAATTTCAGAAAAAGTTTCTTCAACGAGAGGGAAGAATATCACCAAAACTATGATTCACTTGTACTGAATCTTGAATGACGCCTAGATTATATTTGAACCAAGAATATTGTTAAGAAAACCACCTAATAAATTTAGATGACATCCTGGTCAGAGTTTTCTTTTCTTCTCATTATTTCTTTACTACAGATTTTTTCCTTTAACCAAGTCTCTTCTTAGCAAAGAGTTAGGACACCTCTTGGGAATTAAAGATACATTCAGCCTAATAAAAACAGATATACGTATTTTTGTCATAGTATAAATGATTTTTATTATATTGACAATGATTACACTAATTTACATAATAGGGGGATGTAAGGTCAGGTGATGCGTAACATCACAGCCTCTCCTTGACAAATGTCAACCCCGCCTTCTCGTGGTGCATCCTGTTCCCACTAAAGGGGCTCTGACGACCGCAAATAGCGGTATAACTATACCATCGGGATCAGAGGAAATGCTATCCCGTACTCACCAACCCGCTTGGCCAGCGTGGTGAGTTATGGCCAAACACCTCCAAAATGACTCTACAACTTAAATCTTGGCCCTCAGTCTCCGGCAGCTGGAATGTACCTGGCCAAGGCAGCGGCCAGTGCGACATGAAGGCAGAGGGTGCTAAGAATCCCCGGAGGACCGGACTAGGCTGCCATTTGATGCTGACCTTGGCTACCTACAACGGACGCTCCCTATCTTCTGATTCAAGGCTTCTTGAATTGGAAGAGGAACTACAAAGGATCAAGTGGGACATCGTCGGGCTAAGTGAGGTAAGGAGAAAAGGAGAAGATCTCATTGAACTGAAAAGTGGACATCTCTTCTATTATCGTGGGACAGATACTGGCAGAACTAGTGGTGTTGGATTTATAATAAACAAGAAACTGAAGGATAAAGTGGTAGAAGTTGAAAGTTCCTCTGACAGAGCTGCACGACTCGTTATCCAACTATCGAGAAGATACCAGGCTCAGATTATTCAAACTTATGCACCCACCACAAGTCATCCTGAAGAAGAAATTGAAGAATTTTATGAGGAAATTCGTCATCTAAATAATAAAGGTAAGCAGCACTTGAAGATAATTATGGGAGATTTCAATGCAAAAATAGGGCACCGGCAACAGAATGAAACTTCAGTAGGTAAATTTGGTCACGGCAACAGAAACCAGCGTGGAAATACTCTCGTTGAGTTTGCAGAGGCAGAAGGATTTTTCATCTTGAATTCCTTTTCAAGAAAAAGCCACACAGGAAATGGACATGGAGACATCCAATTGGGACGACAAGTGAAATTGGATTTTATTATGTGTAACAAAAAATTCATCATCGAAGACTGCAGTGTGCTGAACAAGTTCAACACAGGTAGTGACCATAGATTGGTGAGATGTAAGATGCACCTCAACACTAAACTGGAACGTGGCAAGCTCATAAGACAAACAGAATGTATTGACATAACCAACCTTAAAAAACACCATAATACTTTCAAGTTGGAACTGAAGAACAGATTCTCTGCTTTAGAAGGCCTAACATCGGAAGAAGTGGATATCTTCAGGAAGTTAACAGAAAAGTAACCAAAACTCTTATGGAGCAACAGCAACAAAATTAGCTGGGTCTAAGAACAAGTTGCATGTAAACAAATTATCAGGAAAAACCAAAATGTTGATGCAAAAAAGAAGAGAGATGAGGACAACTAAAGAAGAATGTGACTTCCAAAAGTGGAATATATAGAGCTATGCAAGACAGCACGAAAAAGTATCACTGAAGACGTAAGGAAATTCAACTGTGAGCTAGTGAGGAAAGCAATTGAAAACAACCAAAGCCTAAAGATAGCAAAGGGACATGTCAGTAAGGGAAGAAAACAGATTATGGCTCTGAGAAAAGAAGATGGTTCTATAACAAGAGAAATAGAGGCGAAATTTTGACAAGAGTGAAAGATTTCTACTCCAAATTATATGAAAGGGATGATACATGTACTCCAGACATCATGAAAGGAGTACCAGAGTTCTTCCAGTCCTCCCAGCAGAAGTTGCTCATGCAATCAAAAACATGAAGCGGGGGAAAGCTCCAGAGAGAAAGATGGAATTACTATAGACATCATACAAGAAGCAAGTGGAGAAATTAGAAACAGTACTCGCCCAGTAATTTTCACTCGATGCCTTAATGAAGGGAAGATTCCTGAGGATTGGAACAATGCTACAATGATCCTGCTACATAAAAAAGGTGACACTGGAGGATCTCAGGAACTACAGACCTATCAGCCTCCTATCAGTGGTTTATAAAATCTTCTACTAAAGTTCCTTTCACACCGCTTGAAGGTAACACTGGACACTTGGCTCTAACCGAGAGAACAAGCTGGATTCAGGAGTGGCTACAGCACAATAGATCATATCCACGTACTGAGAGAACTAATTGAAAGAGCGAGGGAATATGAACTTCCATTGTGCATAAAGCTTTTATCAGATTATGAAGAAAGCACTTTTGATTCGGTGAAACCATCAGCAGTTACCACGGCTCTGAAATCCTGCGGTATTGAAGATGCATACGTTAATATTATTAATAACATCTATGAAAATGCAAGTGCAAAGATTAGGCTGTTTGAAAATACAACACACATAAAAATTGGAAAGAGGAGTGAGACAAGGTGACACCATATCTCCGAAGCTCTTTAATGCCACATTGGAAAATGTCTTTCAATCACTGAACTGGGAAAACAAAGGGATAAAGATTAATGGAGATTATCTAACCCCACGCTTCGTTTTTGCTGATGACGTAGTCATTTTTGCAACTACCCCATCAGAGCTGCAGAGTATGATCCAGGAACTTTCTGACAAGAGAGTAAAGAAAGTGGGATTAAAAATGAACTTTGAGAAGACGAAAGTGATGTTCAATGCTTTTACAAAGAAATGAAGATTTATCGATTGATGGAGAACAACTGGAGATAACAAAGATAGGAGTACGTTTATCTTGGACAGCAGATATCAAGAGTGAGGGTCACATTGATGAAGAAATTAATCGGCGTACAAAACTTGCCTGGAGAGCTTTTGGAAGAAACAGCATAATTTTCAAAAGCAATATGCCATTATGTCTTAAAAGAAAAGTGTTTGAGTCAATGCATCCTTCCAGTGCTTCCCACGTATGGTGCAGAGAGACGTGGACCTTAACTAAAAGAGACATACAAAGGCTGCAGACAACTCAAAGAGGCATGGAGAGGGTGCATGCTTGGTATAACGAGTGAGAGATAAGAAGAGGGAACTCGTGGATCCGAAAAATGACGAGAGTGGAAGACATCATGATCAGAGTTAAATCCCTGAAATGGCAATGGGCTGGACATACTGCCAGAAAGACAGATCATCGATGGTTTACAGCCGAAATTTTAGATTGGATTCCAAGGGACAGGAAAAGACCCAAGAAAAAGACCACATGGGAGATGGGTGGATGAAATTCGTAAATATGCAGGAGTGACGCATGGAGGAGACTGGCACAAAGACAGACCGTTGTGGAGGAAACTTGGGGAGACCTTCGTCCAGCAGTGGATTGATAATGGTTGACAATGATGATGATGATGACATAATAGGGGGCTTAACTACAGGAAAAATATTTTCAAATAAATATAAGATGAAATATTTTTCAAAAATAAAGATGTCACCCACACTCACACACAGGTTTTATTTTCTCGATATTTTCAAAATTATCCAAAAAAAAAAAGAATATCTGTCTGCTCGAGCATGAGGTGTGAGTAGTTTTCTTTTGGAAAAGCACATCATAAGAGAATGAATTGAGACAATTTTCTAACTTAGTTTTTATTTAAATTCAAAAGCTGTATACAATCATAATGCTCTGAATCTGTAATGAAATTCGTGTAACGTTTAAAGCAATCACATGTAACACCACCGCTATCCGGAATCGAAACTGTTTTCTGTATAACTTAATTTTTAAATTTTTTTAAAGACAAGCTGTTTTCTATAATCTTAAATTGAAATACAATGAGCTATCTATGTAGGATATTGATAGTAGATCTCTGTATCATATTTTGTAACCCCATGAATCCTTTCTACAGAGGTAAACCTGGAAATTTAACATGCTTTCAATATACCTTTTCTTTAGGTGGATTATTGATTTTTAAATTATTTACAGTTTAGTGGAGAAACCCACAACAACCCGTGTGATCAATACTAACTCTTTGACCACGCTCCTATTACTGACATGACTTTAAAGCCCTTTATCTTTACATCAGGAATTATTATTATTTTCCTCCTGGAAATCTGATCTTCAGTAGAGGATTTTAGGAAGGGAGTGTCTGATCCCAGAGTCTTAAACAATCCTTAGAAATAGGAAGCTGGGAGATTTGGCTAGAAGTACCCGATAGGAAAGTGACACGGAATCGAAGTAGAAAGGAAGAGGAAGACGCCCCTATTTATTACCGGGTTCTGACGGCTTAACGTGCCCATCCGAAGAACGGCGAATATTTAGTGGCCCGAGCGTTCGTACTTGGCTGGGATCGAACCAGAGGTCTTTCTCCGTGGCAGTCACCAACGTTGACCGCTATGCTAACCGCGCCATTTTCCTCCTGAAAAGTAAAAAGTAGTGTTATATTAATATAAATTTTAGAAACTTTTGATAAATGCTATTCAACATCTTTACTTCAGTTTGATGATTCATTAAATAAAAATCTAATACTGGGGATGTAAACATGTTGTTGCACTTTTGAAGGCTGTTTTCCAAATTTCGAGTTATTTTGTGTCCTAATAGCTATAACTTTTCTACACTGACGGAAAAAAAATCCCAACACCACGAAAAAATAGTTGTAAAGGAATGAAATGGCGACAATATATTTTATAGGTAATATATTTATTCCATTAAAGGTTTCAAGATCACGAGCTTAATGTAAGAGCGAGAAGAGACATTTTAAATGTCAAATGCTGGTACATTAATAACCGGTGTAACCGCCAGAATGTTGAATGCAAGCACTCAAACTTTTCATGCATTGTGTCGTACAGGTGCTGGATGTCAGTTTGTGGAAGGAGTTCCATGCGCCTGTTGCACTTGGTCGGTCAATACAGGGACGAGTTAATGCTGGTTGGGGGTGACGCTGGAGTTGTCGTCCAACGTGTTGTCACATACGTGTTCGATTGGAGAAAGATACAATGATCTAGCAGGCCACGGCAACATGTCGACACTCTGTAGAGCATGTTGGGTTACAACAGCGGTATGGGGGCGAGCCTTATCCTGTTGAAAAACACCCCCTGGAATGCTGTTCATGAATGGCAGCACAACAGGTTAAATCACCAGACCGACGCACAACCGTTCCGTCAGGGTGCGTGGGATAACCACGAGAGTGCTCCTACTCTCATAGGAAATTGCTCCCCAGACCATAACTCCAGGTGTAGGTCCAGTGTGTCTCGGACGCAGACAGGTTGGTTGCAGGCGCTCACCTGGCCTCCTTCTTAACCAACACACGGCCATCACTGGCACCCAGGCAGAACCGGCTTTCAACGGAAAACATAACAGATCTACCACTCCGTCCTCCAATGAGCCCTAGCTTGACACCACTGACGTCGCAAACGGCAGTGGTTTGCGAGTAAGTGTAATGCACGCTACAGGTCGTCTGGCTCGGAGCTGTCCTTCAAGTAACCGATTTGTAACAATTCGTTGTGTCATTGTGGTGGCAACTGCAGCTCGAATTGCTGCCGCAGACGCAGTATTTTCGATGCGCCACGGCCATACGCCGTACACGGCGGTCTTCCCTCTCAGTAGTGCCCCGTGGCCGGCCGCAACCTGAATGTCTTCTTGGGGCAGTACTTTCTGTTTACCACCGCTGCCAACAATCATGCACAGTGGCTACATTCCTGCCAAGTCGTTCTGCAATATTGCGGAGAAGAAAACCCACCTTCTCCGTAGCCCTATTACACGACCTCGTTCAAACTCTGTGAGCATTTGTTGAGAATAGCTTCTTCGTCTTCTTAAAGGCAGATTTTGACTAACATCAACACCCTACGTCGAATCTGAACGATGTAACTAACGCTCACGAACGTTCACAGCGCGTATTTACAGCAAACCTGCTTTGCGTATTCCTGAGGGGCGCTACTAGTGCCACACGTGTATGTGCCGAGCGCGAAATTTGCATAGACGTCATCTTACAGATGTACTCTCACCGCCTAGCAACTGTCGTTTATCATAACATAACCCCTTCTTGGTTTTCGGATTTTTTTTTTCCGTCAGTGTATATTCAAATCTCTCCGGAGTCTATTTTCGAATTAGTTCTCACAGATATTCACTGCCGAGTATTTTGAAGCAGCAAAACCACTTTATTATAAGAAAGCAGACAAATACAAAAGTGTTTTGCTCTACCGCCTGTAAGCTTTTATTCTATTTTAATTGCATGTGTTGAGGAAACATTGTAACACGTAGAAATTATGCTTGGGTTCAAATGTTACGCATATATTACTGCAGAATTACTTAAGTCAGCTTAATTACAAAGGTGATGTTTCGATGACGTAAAAGAACACTCAGTATATAAAAGCATTAGAGACAGGAGTTATGGGCACTTAACATGGGCATCTTTCCCGGCGCAAGAAGTGAACACCACAAAACCAAAGGCACGTGATAAATAGTCAGACAGCAAGAGCATCCACAGTGTGAATCACAATCAAAGTACAAAGGTGGACGTGGTAATCTCTACGGATTTGATCCTAGGCGCCACTGGCGGCGCAAGACAGGAGTGGATCATACTAACGCGAAGTGGTAAGATCTCTAGGGAGTTCTCGAAGGCAAACCAAATCAGAGTGTGCTGTTGGCGTGCGGGTCCCAGCGGAGGTGCACTTGACACAAAATTGGTAACCAAAGAGGTTGTCCAGTGGATTGAGACTCTGCAATTCCCTGATTTACGGCTGACGGAGCTTCAGGATCCACTGATGCGAAGTTGTGTTGCACGCAGCAGATTTTTACCTTTGGGAGTTAAAGGGTCTGCCGCGTGCCGCAATAATATTTAGACTTCATAGATTTTCTGTGGCGTATTAACCTAAGTAAATTAAATTCCGGAAGCAAGTAAAAGTATGGTATTGAAATTTCTTTGATGAACCTGTTTTCTTTGGCTAAAGACCTGCGCTGAAGAAATTTTAACCACCTGTAAACACATCCATTCCCTCTCTCATGAACTCTGGAATCTGTTGATATTGTAGCCATATTTCTTAGAGTTTGTAAAGTGATATCTTTCTCCAGTGTGAAATGAGCATACAACAGCCTCGGATTCTTCATCATGAAGTGAGAACTCAAACAAGAAGTACTTTCAATTAATAAGTTTATTGCCACTTTTTAAAAATTAACAAAGGTTAATTAATTTTAAAAAATTGACGACTCTGAGCAAAAAAAACAAAACAAAGCAGTATCTGGACGCCTACTTCAGAATCATAAAACAAGCTTCTAATTTACTACAACTGTTGATGATCACGTATCTCTTTCCTAATTAAGTTGCACCATGCGACTTACATTTTTCGACATATGCACTTCTGCACATATTTCACACTCAAAATTAATGATTATGATTTCATTCACCCAGTTTATTAGTAGTACTCTTAACTGACATCTCTGGCGAGAAATATCATTTGATCTTAATATTTACAGTGTCATTAAAAATCTGTGATTAAGCAGACTCTTATTTTACGAAAAAGAACAGGAATTTACATAACACTAAAGTTATGAGGGAATACCCAATAAAACATAAGGATGGAAATCCTAACTTAGTGTTTCCAGACGTCAACACTTGGTTTGCATTCCTAGGTTCCTGTTACTCGTGATCAGAAAAGTTCAAAACTTCGTCTATGACACTAGCTACCGCTTCCAGTTGGACGTCACGAGAAGAGGGTCCTCTCCTTTACTCGTCTGCGCGTATCGACGGCGTGCTCCAAATTCCGCCGCACAAGGTATGGCTGTTACCTTCGTCGCTTTTTGCCGTTTGTCGCCATTGCACTCAGGAGTACTGCTTTTTGCAATCATAAGTCTCAACCCCAGAGTGTAATGCGTTCTCTTATGTCAATGGGTTAGAACTGCAGCGTTCTCATGGCCGAAGACTTGGCTGAGACCTGTGTGAAATCTGGCTTTGAAGGTAGGCTACACGGGAAGCAGCATATGTTCTCAAAACTCAAAGGATATGGCTTCACATGGCAGAATACTCTTCCTCTGTCGTTCCATGACAGAAAACAAATGCTCTCTATTTCTTTCGACAATTTTCCGCAAATATTTAGGGATCCTCCTACTTACATTTAATCTTACACTGGCTGCATCCAAGCCAAAAGGGAACGCAGGCCTTCACAAAATTTAAACGCTTACCCGGAGTTCACTGGTCATGCCAAATTAGCACAAAGCCAGCACTGATTCGTTAGGGGCTAACAAGAGCGCCGGTTAATTTCCCTATCCCTAACAAATCGACTGATGCGGAGAAAGTTCCTGGAAATTCTTACGGGTGATGATGCAACCCACGAGCGCAATAAATTTTGCCATTATAAACGTATCTCGGCTGATGCCAGCCAGCCGGTTGATCGTCTGAGCCAATTGAGAAGACGAAACTCCCTGACACATTCACAGTCATCCATATGCTATCCTTATGCATTACTCAAAGCCTCCGGCAGTCTTGGCGACTCCATGCAGACCCCCCCCCCCTCTTCATGCCCAATTCAAACTATCCGGTGGGAATCCTATTTCAAGGAATCGAGTGGGGGTGGAATTTCGCTCAGACTTACTGGGCCTCCAACAACACCCCCATCTCGATTGCTTTAACTGCCTTGACTAAACCACCCAACCTCTTGATGCTACGAACTTCTCCCTACTATATCGATCGCCATCCAGAGATGCAAGGTTGAAGGGAGCTGATGGGGTGAAACAAGGAACACACTTTCTCTTCCGAACAACCTCAACACAGACCAGACACAAGAGAAAGATAAAATATAAAAGAAAGCGAAATTAATTTTGGAATGCGCCAAATTTCCGAATATGAAGATTTGGACTAACAAATTTTGTTAATTAGGAATGGGGTCCAGGATTAATGTATGACCTCGCGTCCGCGAAGCGCTGCTAACATTGCCGCAAACGCATACCATCGACTGACGTACCAGCGCCAAGAAAAGCAAGCATCGGACGACAATTTACGCTATGTATGATAGCGGTTGAAGTAAAATATCCAGACTCGTACCCACCGACAGCTTGGTAACGGTGTGCTATAATCACATCCCGGACTAAGGAGAGTCAGCAAACAAACAGCACGGCGAAACCGAGCAGACGACTTGCTCCAAGGGCCACTGCTGAATGTTTCTTATAAGAAATTAAGCCTCGCGTTGTGTTGGGAAAGTCAAAACTAGACCTCGACTGAATGAAAACGCGTTGTGTGGTCAGATGTCTACCTCGATCTTACGGGGGGAAGGGGAATCGAGTGTGCGTTTTGCATCGACAGTATGTAGCCATTCCCCGTCGTTCCCGGTCGGTTCTGTTCCAGGCGATTCTAGCTCTGTGATGGAATGGAGACTCTCTCATGGGCAACATTAGGACTTCCTTAGGGTATCTGGTGAGTGTCCTTAATGCTGGCTGCGCGCAACTATCATGTGCTGCTGATCCAGGTGCACGATTTTCATAGTTCGCGGATGACCTTGTTTTAAGCAAACGAGTCAGCTGCCCCACCCTCACAAAAACCACCCAGACATCGCTTGAGGAACACTCATCTGGGTTTGAGGAACCATCCCTTGGCACCTAAGGTCCCCGGCTTTAAACCCTGTGGAAACACTTTGGGGTCCCCCGGAGCGTAACATCAGATACACGAATCCTGGGAGTGGCGTCTCGGGCAGAGTTGTGTAAAATACTGCAAAAGGCGTAGATGGCATTACCCCGAGAATCCCTCTGACATCTTGTGGAGTGAATCCCTCGCTTCGTACAGGATGCTATTCGCTCTAGAGGGAACCCAACACTCTATTTGGTAGGTAACTCCAATGATTTGTCCATTGAGTGCATATCTTATTGGCCGTACTTCAAAATACTTTATAATGATTACTGTTGTACTCTTATTTGTTACCAAGATACATATACAATCGTTGTCAAAAGTCCTGCACCAATGAGACCGAAAGTCAATTTTGATGTTTGACCCGTTAACTTACACAGTAGTGATAAAGTCAGGAATGCATATTATTCACAATTTTAATGTAAAGGTTATGCTGAATTCAAATATTTTTACAGAATGTTATTACCAGTAATAGAAGTGAAGTTACAAGCAAAAGTACAGCGTACAGTCATAAAAAGTAACTAATAGTGCAATTTGTGAAATTAGTGTACAATGCATTTAACGTAAAATTATTGTACAGTACATTATTGAAAAACTGCAGGACACCTGAAATAACTTACCAAAAAGCAAAATACGCTTCAATACTATAATTGGATAACCACGGTTTTTTAGTAACAAAGTGCACCTTCTTAACACGCAGCTAATGAGCTTCTCTATTTGTCCATCGGTGATAACACGGTGCAAAAATTGTTGCTAAATGAGGCTGTGATCATTCCATTATATTGCACAACATTATAAGAGTTGCAGAAATAGGATGTGTAGGAAACAGAAAAACAACAAGGTCAACCAAGGCTGTGCACTGAACGTGATGATTGTATGTTGATCCGTCGTTCCTTAAAATCAAAGTTTAAAACAGCCACTCGATTTACGAATTGAGTAGGTTAATGAAGTAGGCATTTATGCATCTGCACGTACAGTTTGTCGTAGGCTACAAGAAAACGGACTGATTGCGCGAAAAGACGCACAAAAACCCTACTTTACTAAACAACAACAACTGCTCAAAGATTTAGCTTGGACCAAGGCACACAAGAATTGGACTTGTTGATGAATGGAAAAATTTACTTTTTAGTGATGGAAACAACTGTTATTATTTCCACTAATAATGGAAATAATTATGTACGTCGTCAGGCTGGTGAAAGATTATTTCAGCTAACCACTCAACATAGACATGCTGCACCAACCCAACAATGAAGCATGCACAGTCGGTGGTGTTATGGTGTTACTTTAATTCAGATACTGGTGTTGTTGTTATGTTATGATACTTTAATTCAGATACTGGTGTTGTTGTTATGTTATGATGCACTTTAATTCAGAATACTGGTGTTGTTAACTCATGTTATGGTACTTTTCTTATTTTAGTTAGTGGTGGTTTCTGCACTTTTTTGATGGGCACATTGAATGGATCGAAACATGTGAATATTTTGGAGTCCAAATTGGTACCATCTGACAAGACATGGGTTTGCAGAATTTTATCTTCCAGGACGATAATTGGCGCATGTCATCATCGGTAAAAGTTGGTTGACGAGTGGTTTAATCTAAAATTTATAAGAAAATTAAGTGGCCGGTACAGTCGCCGGATTTTAATCCCATAAAGTATCTGCATGGGTCAGATTGAAGCAAAAGATCCTTCAACGAGAGACCCACATCTAAAACAGCATTAATTGAGTCTGTAAAGGCCGTACTGACACAGTGTTATCACCAATGGTCTACTACAGAAGCTCATTAATTCCATGCCAAGAAGGTGAATTTGTTCCTAAGAAACTGGCGGTTATCCAATTAAATATTAATTCGTATTTTGCTTGTATGGCAAATTATTTCATATTTCCTACAAGTTTCAATAATGGCATGTACAGGAATTTTATGTTACATGCATCGTACTAGAATTTCAAGCAAATTCTAATATTTGTTGCTTTTTATGACTAGACGCTTTTGCTTTTGCTTGTAACTTCTCTTCTATTACTGATAAAAACATTGTATTCCGGTAAGAACACTTGAATTGTGCTATAAAATATCCTTCAAAACGATGTATAATACACTGAAGATCAATTTTAATTAGATATACCTGTCTAGTAACGTTTAGCACCACCTTTCCCCCTGATGACGGCGGCAATTCGTCTCGTAAACATCTGGACTCAACAAGAACACCAGAAGCTTTACAGGAAGCCATACGGATTCACGACCCTTGAACAAGCTGCCACTGTTCACGAAGATTGGATACTCTTGATGGCATCCCAGATGTGCTCCAGAAGAGATTGAGGTCAGGTGACCTAGCTGGCCAAAGAAGCTAGGTCACGTCAGTGCATTATCCAATCATTAGGATACTATTCTAGGAGCAATGGCACGGTGCATTTTCTTGTTGCAGAATGAGGTCCCTAGTGAGATGTTGAAGACACACAAACCGGAACAAATGGTCGTCCACGATATCCCGGTAACGTTGACATCTGAGGAACAATGTCACACGTACCAGGGAACCCATTCTAGTCCAAACCGGCAGTCCCCAGACGAGAATGCCACCCCCACCAGCTTGAAGAGTACGCTGCTGGCAAGAAGGATTCATCGCTTCATGTGGTTTGCGCCGTACTCGTTTCCTGCCATCCGCACGTAACAACGTGAATCTCGACTCATCAGTCCAGGCAACGTTGCCACGTGTCTAAGGTCCAGTGGCGATGTCCCCGTGCCCATGCAAATCTCTTCACCCTGTGATGTGCGTTCAGCAGCGGTACCTTCGTAGGACGAGGTTTTCTGTACCCCTTAGTGAGGAGATGGTTCTGGATGGTGTGGCTGCTTACACGTTTTTGTGCACCAGCGTTAAATTGCCGAGTGATTTCTTGCACTGTAGCTCGTCCATCCGCTGTTACAATGCGAGCTAGCCAGTGATGACGCCATCATCCACACGCTGTTATCCACGGCAGTTGGCATTTGCAGGGATGGTTGTACCGGATT